>OZ024798.1:30084893-30419849 GCA_964017045.1 Omphiscola glabra | reverse complement strand
GCAAATAAATGAGAAAATTAGATAGGAAAACTAGAGAGGGACGCTGTGGTTTGGGGGGGGGGTGGAGGTGGGGGTAATTAGCGGAATATAGGCAGAAAGATACCCCCGTTAATCACTTTTGGGGAAAGTATCACTTTGTGATCGTAGGTCGTGCCATCACCCCTAATGTCCTGGAGCTATACAAATATGTGTATGCCTACTGCAACACCGAACTCCTAGCAACAGAAACGTTAAAGAAAACCGTTGAGATTTATTGCCCAGCAAACTAATGCACGACGCTCTCAGCGTGGTTGAGTTCTGCCCATTATCACGACGGCGTGGAGTAAACATGGCGGATGGAAGTGCAGTGTCTCGTGTAAGACAGCAGACATTACTAATTACGAGCACCGCAGGCACGTCACTCGTGATCTACTTGAGAGTAATGGGACAGAAAACCTTCATGTCATTAAACAGACCCTAAAGCTGTGCTCCGCGTGCAGCCTCAATGTCAAGGTCAATCCAATTTGAATGGAAATTGCATTCTTCCTAAACATCTTAAGACAACAGTTTTTTTTGTTTTTTTTTAATGAAGAAGTCAGTTAGTAAGTTGTTTTACAAATAGAAATGTCATTTTATGCAACAGTAGCTGTGATTGTAGTTGTAGTTGTAGTCGTGCGAGTTAAGTTGCCAGCTGCCAGAATAAGTTTGTGACGTTCAGCAAGTAAATAGGAAACTTTAGATAATATATTTCTAGTTTCTATGAACCAAGTCATAAATGTTTGGTTATTTGGTCAAACATTTCAAATCCATGGTTGGACATTTTTTGGGTTTCATTACTTATGATCACTTCGATTCGGTTATAACAGTTGAGTCCTCTACCTTTGCGCAGTCAAGTTCCTCCTGTTAAGTCATTCACCTTTGCGCAGTCAAGTTTCTCCAGTTAAGTCATTCACCTTTGCGCAGTCAAGTTTCTCCAGTTAAGTCATTCACCTTTGCGCAGTCAAGTTCCTCAAGTTAAGTCATTCACATTTGCGCAGTCAAGTTCCTCCAGTTGAGTCATTCACCTTTGCGCAGTCAAGTTCCTCCAGTTAAGTCATTCACCTTTGCGCAGTCAAGTTTCACCAGTTGAGTCATCCAGTCAATACCCTACAAACGAAGTCCTTCCGTGTATGGTCAACCCAATTTGACCTTAATTCGGTAATGTTGGATGTCTGAAGAAAATGACCCATCGAAAATCGTTATTGATTCAATTCTCATCAGAGAATTGGTAGATTTCCAAAATTTCAGTTCTTTAAGACTTGGGAATTGGGGTGAAATTAGTCTTTAAATACTTTGTAAATGTTTTGAGCCCTAAAGCATTTCAGCCTACATAAAAACCCATTTGAAAAGAGACAAGAGAAAACCTTATACTCAACGACCGGGACATTTGCTGGCTTTGATGCTGATGACCTGCTAGGGAATCATCAGACTTTACAACAATGTGGAGAACTGATGACGCCTGCTGCATGCACATTATTAGTCAGGACAAAAATGATCGATCGTAAGTTCGAATCTGATGTCCTCAAATAATTTATAGTTAACGGCACGCTCGAAATCTTAACCAGTTGAACAATTTTGGTGATGCTGAGCAGGCCACCATGACATCTACTGACTTCAAACGCACACAACGGAGATCCCATTACTTTCCAAGAAGCCTCAATTGTTTAGAATTTTCTCTTTTTTTTTTTTTTCTTCTTCCCCCTTCATCTTTCACGTCTTGTAGAAGTGTGTGTGTGAGTCCCTGATTGCGTGTGTGCACAGCGGTGAACGTGTATGAGTGTGTATGTGTGTGTAGGTGTTTAATCGGTTTGAGAGTAGGCGAGAGATGTTCAAGATGGCGCAGGCGAGTAATTATTTTCTTATAAACAAAGAGCGCCGTGCGCCAGCGACGTCTCGCGGGGCTTTGGATAGATTACATGGACCGGGACTTGTCGAGTCCTTCATCTTCCTCACATCTTACCACCGATAGATCACCGCCAGGGTGCAGATGAATACTTGCCTTCATCTCGCAGACATTTCTATTTACAAAAGATTATATTTATTAGTTGTTCACAAGGACCGGGGAGAGGGAAATAGCTGCTCATAAATATTTCTTTCCCCACTTTCCCTTTCTTTCGCCAATCACGTGAAATCTAATTTCTTTCCTCGACATTCTTCCCAACCCCAACATCATCTCAGCGCTGTTTCTGTTGGAGTAAAACTTAATGACACGCGGCACACGACTCCGACACACGACTCCGACATATGACGTAACTCAATGTTGTGTTTTCTTTCCATCTAACGAGCAACAACACGCGCATAATTGTCTGTGCACTTGCTTTTCGGTAGACTTTGTGCACTTGCTTTTCGGTAGACTTTGTGCACTTGCTTTTCGGTAGACTTTGTGCACTTGCTTTTCGGTAGAATTTGTGCACTTGCTTTTCGGTAGACTTTGTGCACTTGCTTTTCGGTAGACTTTGTGCACTTGCTTTTCGGTAGACTTTGTGCACTAGCTTTTCGGTAGACTTTGTGCACTTGCTTTTCGGTAGACTTTGTGCACTTGCTTTTCGGTAGGCTTTGTGCACTTGCTTTTCGGTAGACTTTGTGCACTTGCTTTTCGGTAGACTTTATGCACTTGCTTTTCGGTAGACTTTGTGCACTTGCTTTTCGGTAGACTTTATCCTTCGGAATGTTAGAGAGTATCGACATTATACGAGAACGAAAAAAAAGAAATGTTATTTTAAGTTCATAAAGTTCCCTGTATAGCTACCCTAATATAGCTACCCTAATATAGCTACCCTAATATAGCTACCCTAAATTTAATAAAAGCTTAACGCAGGCAAGACAAAATGCTACCCCATAATGATTGTAGAAAAAGAATTTTTGATGTAAAAATAATTTTGTTATGCACATTTTCTTTAGAAAATCAAAAGAATTTGTAAACATGAATTATACATAGAGCCTCTAATTATTCTTCACATGTTTCGTTGTTATAATACAGTCTATGTCTCGGCCTAGTTTTCACTTTAAAGTAGAGCCATTTTTAACAAATGTACTGTGTCACTTCTTCATTGCCAACCCCTTTCTTGGCTGGGAAAATGTTGTTTACATTATAATGCGTTCTGTTTTATTCTAAAGGCTGTCATTGGGATGTGCAATTTCTAGAATTTCAGTACTAGAACGTTTCGTTCCCATAAATAGGCTGCCTACTTTCTAAGTAGCAAGACATAGATAGACAGAACAAGACAGATGGGGATGGGTGGGAGAGATATTTCTGTCATAGGAGACGTTATTTAATTGAGTGTGTAAATTAATAGTTGTACTTTGAGGCAGTGCCGGATTTGCCTGTAAGCTCAATAAGCTTCGGTTTAGGGCCCCAGAATCTACCGGTAATAGATTTTAAATTTTTCTTTGCCCAGCTGATATAATTTAAAACAGTAGGGGGCCTCTAGACTCTGTATAGCTTAGGGCCTCAGGACTCTGTATAGCTTAGGGCCTCTGGACTCTGTATAGCTTATGGCCTCTGGACTCTGTATAGCTTAGGGCCTAAGTTCGACACTGCTCCGGGGATTGTATCTTTTTCACTTGCCTAAGTCTATACAGTTAGTTTTTTTGAATTAAGATTTTTGTTGCTTCTGTAATCAAATGTGTATTGTGTGAACATTTATTTTTTAAAATCAAAATAACTATCGTTAGTAGGACTGGCTGTGCTGTCGTTTTCTTTACATATTGTTTTCTCCGTCCTATCTTACGTATTATTATGAGCCAAATTCTTCACACGCATAAAATCTTCTAAGCCACCGGTTCTCAACCTGTGGGTCGCGACCCCTTTCTCAGGGGTCGCCTAAGACCATCTGAAAACACATATACTATACAGTTATGAAGTAGCAACGAAAATAATTGAGAAGCTGTGGGTCGCCACAACATGAGGAACTGTACACTCTTAATAATCTATCGTAAAAGTACCCCTCAAAAACAGTAACTTACTGTGTACAAGCTGCCAGTAACTTACTGTTTTTACTTTGAGAAAGCGATAGCATATCGTTATCAGCCTACAGTAATTTAGCGATAATATGCGGTTACTTTTCAGTTTACCGTTAACGGTAACCTACAATAAGTTACCGTTTTTTTTTAAAAAACCCCAAAAATCCCCAGGTATATTCTTTATATAGTGCCGACCCCCATCCTTTAATATTAGGTGATTTTAATTAAACAACAAATAAAATAAGAAGTATACAATAAAATAAGAAATGTTCTCAAGCAAGTTACAAAATTTATTCCCATTTTCGGATTGAAAAATTAAATTCAGCCTAAGTCTTCGTCAGTGACATGACTCCCCGACTTGCAGCTTGTCTGGGGAATTAGTCTCTCCAATACTGCCTTCTCAACTTGATTGTCCAATAAAGGCCACCGCAATCTCAAAGTTTCTGTACAATACTGCCATCTCAACGTGTCTGTACAATACTGCCATCTTAACTGGTCTTTCTAAAAGTGGCATCACCATGCTTAGAAAATGTACCGTTCACTAAAGAGAGAATGAAACAAAAACAGATTTTAACACAATTTAATAGACAACAATGCTGCTCAACTAACACATTTACTATTGTTTATATTTAACCCACTCAATCCAGGGCGCTCAGAAATTTTTAATTGGAGACCCCAACCAAAGGGGAGCAACTCCACCCTTAACGTGGGTAGGTTTTGAAATAAATTCAAAATAAATCTATTGAACAGTATAATCATATGAAATAAATTGATTTGCATCCATTAATGGTTGCTATATGTGTTATGTAACATTATTTCCTAATGCCTTTCTTGTGTAAATTCCTAAAAGTCAATTTTCAACGAAGTATTTGAATACAAATGATCATAAAACTCAAATAAAAAAACTGCTTTTAAAATAATGAATACTCCTCACCCATTAAATAAAAATATTTTTAAAAAGATAGTAATCTCCCTTGGTCTCGTTTTTAGCGAGATTTACGTTTAAATAGTGAGATTTCCACTTCCTTTTTAGCAACGTGTAAACAAAGGATTGAGTGGTCGGATTTGGCCGTAATGGGATTGAATGGGTTAACACAATTTAATAGGCAACAATGCTGCTCAACTAACACATTTACTTTCATTTACCTTTAAATAAATAAGCTATACATTAAAACTGCAGTAGAGTAGTAACCTCCTAAGGCTTGCAGGCTCTGCATGCATTTTGCAGGGGTTGCTGTCAATCCCTTCCCCATAACATTACTAAACATCAATAACTCATAAAACATTGAGTACGGTACCCCTTAGAAAGTGATAATAGAAATGACCCTGGGAGACAAAATGTTTGGGAACCACTGCACTACAGAATTAGCCAAGAGAATATCCCACAATTAAACATTTTATAACTCTAATTTTTTTTAAAGTAAAAAAAACCTATTTTACAAACTCGGGCTAACATGATAAATGGGAGTTACAAGGTGACCTTTACCCACTCAATCCATGGCGATCAGAAATTTTATCATTATCCCCCAACCAAAGGGGAGCAACTCACCCTTACCGTAGAAAGGTTTTGAACATTTTTTTAAAACAAATCTATTTAACAGCATAATTACCCGGTATATGAATTGATTTACATTCAAAAATAGTTGCTATATGTGTTGTGTAACATTATTTCCTAGTGCTTCTCTTGTGTAAGTTCATATAAAAGTCAACTTTCAACGATGTATTTGAATACAAATGATCATAACACTAAAATAAAAAATCTGCTTTTAAAATAATGAACACTCCTCGGACAATAAATAAAAATATTTAACAAAGAGTTATCTCCTTTGGTCTCGTTTCTAGCGAGGTTTCCGGTTAAACAGCGAGACTTCTCCCTTCTATTTAGAAACGTGTAAACAAAGGGTTGAGTGGCTGGATTTGGTTGCAGTGGGATTGAATCAGTACTGGCCGGATTTAACCGCTATGGGATTGATGAATGGGTTAACCAGTTTTTCAACAGCAAAAGTAAAAAAGTTCTTGGACTAACCTTTGTTAAAATGGCAAAACACTCCAGCACTACTTTGGAAGATCCATATCAGTTGATTAGTCTTTGTCATCACAAGAGGAACTGAAAATTAAAAAATCATTATAAATATTAAAGTTGAAAATTAAAACTAAATAAGTAAAGACAAACTTACAATAGGCTATATACAATACTAGTATCAATTCACAAAAATAGAGTATGAATCAATTTATAAAACACAAGTATAGCAGCTCTTCTAATCTTAAAATCTGATCAATACCAGCTAACTAAAGTTTTGCAAAGAGCTATGGTATCGACCTCTACAAAATTATTACAATGAACCTGTAAATATAATATTACACAGGGAACAAAGCAAAGTCTGTGTTATTCATAGGTTAAGCAAAGAGTTGTAAAATATTTCCATGTCTCGGTCAGTTAGAGCATAAGCCATGGGCAAAAAAACTGGTCAAGGTTTGTCATATCCCGGTTGGACTCTATACATAATGTATACTGCAGTGTTTCCCAAACTTGTGGTCGAAGCCCCACCTGGTAACGTTCAAAGTCTATGTCACCTGAAAGGTGAATTATCTTGCTAGCAATACCCATATTATATAAGGAAATATTGAATTTAAAAAATCAATGAACCAAAAAGGGTCAAAAACATCCCTAGAAAACAAATACTGTATGTAGCATAGGGTACAGGTAAAATCACTATGGAGAAATACCAGTTAGAAGGTGATCCAAAAGTTTTTAATACATTCCTCTCCATTACAGCAAGAATGTCACAACCCCCCTCTCAAATATTCTAATTGCCATCACATGTAGGGAAGCACAAAGGTAATAGCCTCAGGATAAGCCACCTTTCAAAAATAATCCATGGGACTTACCCTTTAGAATAATATTCCACCATTGCATTATAAACAATCTTGATGAATAATCCATTTCACTTTGTCATCAGAACAGGAACTGAAAATTAAAAAAAAAAAATTGACATTGAAACACTCTAAGTAAAGCAACTCTAGAATACTATACATCATTATCAGGTACCAGTTCATAAAATATGGCACATAATAAGACATAAAACAATCAGCAGCCTAAATCATGTCAATTTTAACAACATATATACCCGGTAGATCAGTGGCCCTAAGCATTGACAAAATCTTTCCAAGAGCTATAAAATTACAAAATAGAATGATATCTACATCTACACAAATTACAATAAAACTTATTAAAACCAATTAATGACGCATTCTGTTAAAACTCACGTAAAAATTGTGCTTTTTGTAGGTGAAACTATAATTACATTTGTGAGTTATTGCATATGCCAGGATAAGTGCTATTTAAAAGGTCCATGATATCCAGGCTTCACTGCATACATCAAGTAAGACTATGTACTTTTACCTAAATTCTTTGGTCCATGCCCAGCCCTATCACCATAAAAGGTTGATGTCACATAAAAGATGCCTAAACTTTCTTCCACTACCAGTACTCATTTTATATAAGAATGCATTTGATTTGTGTTCTAAAAAGGAGTTTTTTTATTCTTAGTTTGAAAAAGGTTGGTTTTGAGAGAGGGGCGTAGGGGAACTAGGCAAAATGCTATGGAGAAATACTGAAGTTAAAATAAAAGTTGACCTGACAGTTAAAGAAATTCCTCTATATTAGAGTAAGAATAAATAATGGGTCTGTAATATGCTCAAGATAAGTTATTTTCAACCAAAAATCCATGGGACTTACCCTTTACAATAAGATTTCATTATAGCATTATAAACAATCTTGATAAATAATCCATTTCACTTTGTCATCCGAACAGGAACTGAAATTTTAAAAAAAATTGACATGTAAAACAACCTAAGTTTAGCAAGTCTAAAATTTGTCTGTATCAAGTACAAGTTCATAAATATGCCATATTAAAAGGCTATGAAACAATCAGAGGCTAAAGGATGTCAATTTTAATGACATATAGATCAGTGGCCATAAGAATTGACACAATCTTTTCCAAAGCTAAATTTACAAATAAGAATGATATCTACATCCAAAATTCGCCATAAAACACATGCTGTAGAAACTCGAGTAAAATTTGTTGCTATTGCAGGTTTAAAAATATTGCGTGAAGTGTTGAAAATGTTAGGATCAGTGCTATTTAAAGTCTGTTATTTCCATGTTGTACTGTATACTGGGACTTACCCCATTAAAAAATCCTCCATTGCATTATAAACAATCTTGATAATTCTTGTCCACAAGGTGGAGATATCTCTTCATTTCTTGATACCAGGTGGTATAGTGTCCCATGAGACTCAAGGGCATTCACTAAGCTGTCTAATAAACTGGACTGCCGTTGAATTGTACAGATGAAATCATGATGAAAATAACAGAATGTATTTACATTTTTAGTGATAGTATTGATTAAAAATTCAAATCTTGTAATTATATAGGACAAATGTGTCTATAAAAATAATACAAAACAAAAGTATAAATTAAATTTAAAAGCATGCAGATGCATTAACAATCCTACAAGATGGGATGCTTTGACTATACTTCAAATTTAATTTCCTCGCTTTTATAGCTAATGTGTACATTATAAACATTACTATCATTTGCATGAAAGTAACAATTATTGCATCACCCTTTTAACATGAGTTACTGGAATAACCAGTAATTCTCCATTGCTTAAGTACAGTGGACCGGTATATCTGATACAATATATATATGTATATATATATATATATATACACTTCATTAATTCCAAGCAGAGCTAAAACAGTATTTTCTTGATATGTAATAAGAAAAAATCCTCAATTGCAGAATTTATATGTAAAAACCACTTAAACCAGACTAAAAACAAAAATGATTTATTTTAATATATAATCAAATAGCCGTACCATTTTTTAAAAAAACCAAATTAAAACTTTACCTTCATAGGTCTTGAAGCAAGTTTAAATCCTATCATAATATCCTATGTGCCATCAAAGACCTCCATATATTATGGCATAGTCAACAGAACAGGCAGAAACTGAAATTTCAATAGTAAATCATTTATTAAATGTTAAAAATAGCCTAAATAATGAGTATTTTTTCAATATGAATGCTAGATGAATCATCAATGAGTTTAGATTTTTAATAGAAAAATAGATTTATTAAATCCAATGCCCAAATACTAATAGGCTTATATTATTCCCCTACATAAATTAGACTGGCCAAATTTTTAGTAGATGTAATCTGTAGGCCTACTATACTAACTTTCAACTTAACTCTCTAACTGTAACCAAAATAAAAAACTTAGTAAGCTAAGTTTAATTTTTATAAAAAACTATTATTAATTTGCAGTCAGTAACAGTTGTAAAGCTTGTGTTAAGCCGTTAAGCCTAACTAAAATTGTAAATGCCTGTTCATTATTGCAAAAAAATATTGTTAACTGCTGCATAAGCTTTAAGTTTAAGAGACTTGAAAGATAACAAACACATTCTGCATTTAAACATCATTGTGAAATAGATAATGTTAATCCAATTCTGCTTAAACTGCTACTAGTAGTACCGTTTCTTTTAAAGTGTATGCTTACTCAGTAGTAAGAAGGTTACAACTTGTGGGGCACTAAAAACTTTTTCGCCTGCACTGACTCTTGTAAGCTGTAATCCTAGCATATGCCTGCTCTAAAAAAATATGAAAATAATTAATCCTAGGCTTAACATTAAAACAGTGTAGAGTATAGTAGTCTACTTAGACTTAGGAAAACAAAGGGGAAGCGTTATCCGCAGGGTTTTGGATGTGAGAATAATGCCAAGCATTATCCGCACAATTTTGGCCGTTATTCCCCACAACCAGAAATGTGTGATGTATACTTACATTAACTAAAATTATGCATTTTTTAAATTTAGCCGTTATTTCAGGAATTAAAAACCGATAATTAATTAAACATAGCGTAAGTTTAACTTAGTTTAAGGCGACATTTTTCGTAGGCTTATTGAATGCAAATTACAGTGTGGAATGAATCGTAAATAGTAAATGTGTGAAAGCCAGCCTGTCTTAGGTCTAGATCGATAATGTAGGTATAGGCCTATAATCTTGTAGACTAGCACTAGTAACATTAAGATGTGTTTTATTTAAGACCGATGGCCTAGAGGCTATACAGTCTACTACTAGACATAATAAGGCAGTGTTTAGCATTCCGAGAAAACCGCGCCATGTCTAAGCAATGTTTCCAAAACTACGATCGGCCAATCGACACATTTCATGAAATTTTGTTGGAAAAATTCTGTACTCAACACTTTTTTTTTCTTCAAATATAGATCTAGAAATAATGCATGAAATGTCAATAGTGTGTTTTATTTTTCATTAATTGCACATAAGAGTCGAAATGATGTACACAGGCATAAGTGCAGTCACATTAATGACCAACTAGTTGACTACATCGGACGAAGCTTTTTTTCAATGTCACGTCACCAGCCGTTATAATGAATAATAATGCGCATGCGCAGAGGAGCCATGCGGATATTGCTCGGCGTTATCCTCAAGACCAAAACCGTGCGGATAACCACTCCGATAATATATATACATATAAAAAATAATGTAGGTTAATTAATAGTATTATAGGGCCTAGGCCTATTCAAATTTATATACATATTGCCATGTCTAGTCTATTTAAAAATAAACTAACAAAAATTAATTACAAATAATTAATCCTAGGCTTAGAAGCTTAACACATCAAAACAGACAATAGTGGAGTATATATAATATAGTACCAGTAGTCAAAGAAAAGAAATAGGCCGCTAGCCAATGTACAAAAAGATATATAAAAATATTTTTATTTTATTAATAGTATTACCGTAGTATTAACAGGGCCGAGACCTATTTAAAATATTGCCATGTGGCAGGCTGTGTAAGAAAAGAAATAGGCCGCTTGCCATTTTTTAAAAAAAAGATACATAAAAATATTTTATTTTATTAATAGCAATAGTATTACTGCTATTAGTATAGAGTATAGTATTATAGGGCAGAGACTTATTTAAAATATTGCCATGTGGCATGCTGTCTAGTCTAAGAAATTAATTAAAAATATTTAATCCTAATCTTAGGCTTAACGATTAACACATCAAAACAGACAAGAGTGGAGTTTATATAACATAGTACCAGTAGTCTAAGAAAAGATACAGGCCGCTTGGCGCGGCTTGCCATTAAAAAAAAAGATATATAAAAATATTTTATTAGGTACTTTGACAGAAATTTTTAATATTGTCCTATACCCATAAATGATACATCATTTTAAAGGGCTTGCCATAAGCTTTGCAAAAATACCAATTTCATCTTTCTAGCTTTTATAGAAATGAAGTTACGATTTTTTGTGTGAATTTTTTTAACACCTTCTTTATCTCTGTATTTAACTGTAAAAACTTGTGACCGACTTTCCAAATTTCTGCCTTATTTTGCCCACAACTTTTTTATTTTAAAAGATAATGCTACCAAATTTTCAGGAGACATTCTCAATGCAATACACAACACAATGAACAACAAAACATGAACATAACATCAACACTTTACATATTGGATAATTTTATTTGCGGGTATGTTAAGAAAAAAGTGAATAGAAAAATTGGAACAATCATTAGTTATGAAGGAAAAAGCGAACAAATAATATGTTTATTGAATTTAAACTAATTTTCTAAAGCTAGTGTTAAATTTTAAATCTATTATTATATTTATAACAAGGTAAGTATTCTTTTTTATATATAACATTGAATGAATGTATATAATTATATATAAAAATTACTCAAATAAAATCATCCATAAGTTATAAAGACTAATCAATTTAAAATGTAATGGTGATGTTCTGCCTGCCATTTTCTACTTAGACTGCTCTTCACACTACTAGGTCTTGATGAATCCCAAAATCTCTCCTTCATAAACTTTCTCTTTGTCATCTGTGTCCGTACATGCCTTATTGTACTAATGTAGATGGCAGTGGAAGGAATTCTACAGCGATCTTCAAAATAAAATAAAAATGTTCTCTTGTACATGAAAGAAGCTTAGAATTAACATCTAATGCTTTTCTGTCCTAATAAAAATATAATTACTACAATGATGTTGTTTGAGTCTTGTTTATTATTTTTAAAACTTTTTTTATATAAACTAAAATATATATTATCTAATTTTAAACAAGACTGTTATGTCAATAATTTTACAATTATCTGCTTTTAATATTATTCAGTGTATATATAATAACTTAATAGCATTAGACTAAGTCAGACTAAGTCTAAGACTACAGCTAAAGACACGCACTAAGTATTAGAATGTTACTACATTAACTTAACAATTATTTAAAATGTATATTTAAATACCTTATTAAATTAAAACGAAACTAACTTTAATTAATTAGGCATTTACGTATGGTTGTAGTAATACTTAATAGTAATATAATTTTAAAAAAGTGAAAAGTATTAAGCTTAGGCCCAGGCTTACGCTTAGGCCTAAATAGACTATAAGATTATAACTGTTTAACTGCTCTTTATACTTATAACTGATAATTGATAAGTAGGCCTAATTTTAGTAATATTCTCCCAAATGAGTAGTCATTAATAAGAGAATAACAACTATTATTATTGAAATTACTATCATAAAACTATTGATTGATTCAATGATGAACGATACACACTGAGTCTGAGTACCGTTACACACGATTTTTAACGTAATAAATAAAATTTAAAAGCAACCCTTGGTCACTAAATAAACTTTTCAAGTTTGGTTACAATCTTTTCTTAAATTAGGTAAAATTATTCATTTTAAAATTCTTATAATTATTTAGAAGTTTAAGATTTAACAATAACGAATCACTTCATAATTGACAGTAATAATAGCCATTTCCGGCTTTTCGATCAAAAAAAAAAAAAATTCATACCCCCACTCACTTGGGAGATGCATAACTTTTCAGGGAGACGGTCAATGATAAAACTCAAAAAATGAAAAAAACTCTTAAATGAATGTAGTTAGCCACCCACTACACCTTATTTGCCTGCCATTACTAATAAAAAAAGTATTTATGTGGTTTATATACTTACCCCGTCATTATAATAATACTGTCCGTGATACACAAAAAATCTCGTAGCATAAATCAATAAATCACCGGAACACAAAAACTGAAACGTCACTGATGATAAAAGCAACTGTTTAATAAACAAAGGTGACGTAGTATGCAATTTTCCAATGATACCGTGTAGCCGTACGCCAAATTGTAGAAACGGAATTTTCGACATTTTGGGACATGCGCAGAAGAATGCGCCGATGGGTATTAAAATCCCTAATTTTATTTTATTAATAGTATTACTTTATAGTATTATAGGGCCGAGACCTATTTAAAATATTGCCATGATGTCATGCAATATCTAGTTTACTTCATTCAAGAAATTAATTAAGAATATTTAATCCTAATCTTACCGCTTAACACATTAAATGTAGAGAATATAGTAGCAGTCTACTTATCAATTATGAAAATAAATAGGCAAATTGTAAAATTATAAATAAAAATAATGTTGTTATTTAAAGGTATTTATTAGTACTATTATACTTATATAGGGGCCTAGGCTTAATTTAAATTTATTAAAAAATATTGCCATGTGGCGTAACGAGCTTTTGAGTCTAGATGATCAGCTTTAAGGTCTAATTTAATTACATTAGCATCAAGGCATTTTAAAATACCGCTATTCAAGGATAAAAGGGTAATAAAATCGGAGGCATAGCCATAGTTAATAAACTAACTGGTTAGATAAAACTTCTGATTTTAAATTTGAAACTGGTCAAAGTAAATTGAAATAGTTAGCAAACTTAGTGAAATTACAAATTACCGGGTTTTTTATATACATTTAACGAAGTTAATAACATCAAATCTAACTATTACCAGTTGCGCTGGTTAGTAAAGCTATGTGATTAAGCGCAAACAATTTTTGAAATAGATTTGCTATGGTGGGGACGTGGTCTAGTACACTCGCCTTGATGATATTATGAGACAATGAACAATGGCCACGGCTACATTGAAGAGTTGTGTAAATTTTAAATGAACCGGATGTAATTTTCATGTAGTGTCAAAAATTCGAATTATGATAGGAACGAAATAAAGTTTTTACATTTATTAATGTACATGGATATACAAACGTTATTTATTTTCTAGTAAATATTTCTTATAGATTTTAAAAATTAATTAAAACACGTATGTAGAAATAGTGTGCTTAACTACGACAAATTTATTAATGCAAGAAATTGTCATTTGTTAATCTTTTTAAAGGCTTGGTTTTAAACAGATTTTTATTGTAAATTAAAATTGATAACATTTCTTTACTGTTTTTTTAAAAATTACAATAAGAAATGACCATTTACAGCCATATAGAGTTTTTTTACAATATTTTTCAGTTTTTTTACCATGGATTTTTAAGAGTGTATAAAAGGGTCACGGCGTTAGGAAGGTTGAGAACCACTGTATTCTAAGCCATAACGGTACGTAACAGTCGTTATTTGAGATCGATATTCCTATCAGAACTAACATTATGGCGCACATGCGCAATGCCTCTGTTATCTCGTCATGACAAAGATGAGATTGTCTCCCATGCTAGCTCTCATTAATGCCGTATAATGATAGCCGCTAACCCGTTCAAAATGCACAAGCATGTCTAGCATTTAACCCTATAGCCGCTCTACGTCGGCCTTGCTTACCATTTCTCTTACTTGTTTGTTAAACCTTCTATTTTGCTGGCGTGTGCACTGCCCTCTTCCCCACCCCCACCTCTTTTCTTTCAAAGTCATTATCGCCTTAAATAATTGGTGACTCTGAAACATCCCCCCCCCCCAAACCAAACGCGTTTCGCCTTTTCTGTAGCATAATTTTATGAGTTGTGTCCCAGCATCTCTTTATTGTTCTTGGATCTAATCTCACAGGAGTTTATGAATGAGCCTCTAAGTCCAGACAGACTTCCTGCCCCTGCCGTCGAGATGTCATGGGAGAAGTGCCGTGAATGGTAGAAATACAGGGAATGGTAGAAATACAGGGAATGGTAGAAATACAGGGAATGGTAGAAATACAGGGAATGGTAGAAATACAGGGAATGGTAGAAGTGCAGTGAATGGAACACCAATTAAATTTTTTCGTTTAACTGAATTGATAAATACATTAATTTCATTAACAACCCGGTGCAATAAAAATCAATAATTTGTCAAGTACTCGTTTGCATACAACTTCTAGCAGATCCTCTGGTCCTTGAAACACACCAAAATGCTGACCCCCAAAGACGTAAGTAAATAAGTGGCTAGCACCGTCATGCACGCGTAATTTACGGATGATACAAGGTCATAGAAGATACAAAGATGATCAATGTAAGGCAGCGGTTCTCAACCTTCCTAATGCCGCGACCCGTTAACACAGCTGATCATGTTGTGGCGAACCCCAATCACAAAATTAATTTCGTTTCTACTTCACTACTGTAGAGTATATGTGTTTTCCGATGGTCTTAGACGACACCTGCGAAAGTGTCGTTCGACCCCCAAAGGGGGTCGCGACCCACAGGTTGAGAACCGTTGATGTAAGGGTTCATCTCAATTATTGTTTGGGTTATTTTTTTAAAAATGTATTGTTATCAGTAGTGAGAATTTATTTCCTAATCTGTTGGAACTTCGAAGGGAAACGACCACACGAAGGGAGACCGGGTGATGGAGGTAGGAGTCTATATAATGGGTCGAGGTGAGGGGCTCACATGCGGGTGGTAATTATACAAGAGCAGACCGAACAGTTTAAGGTAAATTTGTGTGCGGAAAATAAGCGTCACGTTAAAGAAAACCTTCCACGCGAAAAGTATGTACGTCTCATCAACGACACTCTCGGACTTATTACCCCCCCCCCCCCCCCTATGTATCTGCGCATTATTTCCATTAAATGTCTCGCTATTCGTGCCGCCAGTGTAAATCTGATTTGTCAGCTCACAACCACCCCCCCCCCTCTCCCCTCCACCTCGCGTCTGTGTGATCCTCGCGACTGTGTGATGATGTTTGGAGGGTAGTGAAATAAAACATTGTTGGTGAGTTATCGCCAGGGCATTCTTCCAAGCTTATTCCTTAACGAAATAGCTTTTTTTTCTCCCGCCAAACTAACCCAAACCAAGTGGTGCGGCCCGGCGCACGTGCTAGCGGGGACGCTTTTCAACATCAAGCTGTTTGAGGATAAAGGCATTATAGAAGTCGAGAAATTCTGTGTAGGGGTTAGTGAGAGGTCTAGGGTTCTGTAGTTTGGCCGGACCGTTTCCTACGTTAGGGATTTGTTTTGACCTACCTTCTCCTAGAGACATAATTATGTCCCTATATGTCGTGCTTTGGAAGGGGGGGGGCACGTGTTCAGCTCGCGAGCATCGCAAACAAATTCAAATAGTGGTAATATTGGTGAAATTCAAATGTGACCACAATCTTCTCTTAACAACTGTTGGAGATGCCAGAGTCCCTGGTCTACACACCGGTAGACGATTGCAAAGTTAGGACATCACAATGTAGCTGCCTTGGATTACGAACGGACTTAATTTGTTTGCATTACAAAAAAAGTATATTTTGCAGTGCGAATTGAAAAAAAATGGTGAAAGGAAAAGAAAAAAGGGTGGGGGCATATTTGGGATTTTTAAAGAAAAAGTGATTCGCTCTATTGCAGTATTCACTTAGCTATTTCACGTGACTCATTGGCTCAATGACTCATTGACGCATTGACATTGACACGTTGGCTCGTTAACTCGTTGAATCATTGACTCATTAGCTCATTGATTCATTGGCTCGTTGTCTCATTGACTCGTTGTCTCATTGGCTTATTGACTCATTGTCTCATTGACTCACTGACTCATTGGCTTATTGACTCGTTGGCTCATTGTCTCATATAGTCATTGTCTCATAAACTCATAGGTTCATATACTAACTGGCTCATTGGTTCATTGGCTAACTGTCTCGTTGTCTCGTTAGCTCATTGACTCATTCACTCATATACTCACTGGCCCATTTACTTATTGACTCATTCGCTCATTGACTCTTTGGCTCATTGACTAATTGACACATTGGCTCATTGACTCATTGACTCGTGTGCCCTTCAAGCTAACGTCCTTACACAGACTCGGTAACGAAGAGAAATGCGTAACAACTTGACGCTTAGTAAAATTCTTAACACAATCGAACACATCGAGTGATTCCATATTTCAGATGGCCTTCCGTCTTTCGATTTGGATATGACTCAAACACGGTATAAGCCCAAACATATATTCTTGAATCGGACATTTGAAATTAAAACTCAATTCAGACACAATCGTTTCTTCATTTAAATGCAATAAAACGGTGCATTATCCGTCTTAGTGCACGTTTCGCGACGTGTCATGTATAGAGCATGACTCTTTCAATATTTTGCTTGTTACCATTTATCAGGTTTGCAGGGAAACAGAATGAGTTCATATAAAGGAGATTGTGCAAAAAAGTGCAGTTCTGAAGGCACCGAGATATAGATGCGCTGGGTATGGAACATCACAAAGGTTATATTATATAAATATAACATCTGGTATGAGCACCGAATGGCTCCCGGCTGGGCATGCATGTGTGCGTTGTGTGGAGGCAGGGTGTTTGACAGTTGAGTTAATGGTGTACAAATGTAAGGAGTAGTGCAAGATGACTTATAGTTTTATATACAAGGAGCAGCGGTTCTCGTAATATGCAATGTGTTTCGCCACAAGCATTCGACAAAAGGTAATTTGTTTTTGGTATATGTGAATACCAATGGCTAGATCGGTCCCTTCTTGATTGGTTCCTTTGTTTAATTTGCATTTGTAGGCAGTGGTGGACCAGTTGAACAGGATTCTTAGATTATGGAAGAATAAATCTTTGGACCGGGTCTCTTAACATTTTGATATGCTCTGAGTCGTTATAGATTAACTACCTAACACACTTCACGCAGTGCATGCACGTCTGGATCAAAGGTAACCATCAACGATGCACCATGTCTGGATTAACGTTCCAATGTTCCAAAATGCAGCAAAATCGACGACACTCCTTGTCCGGATTAACGTCCCCGTGTTCCCAAATACCACAATCTACGGCACACCATGTCCAGACTAACGTCCACGTGTTCCCAAGTACAGCAATGTAACGACACACTCAACTCCAACAATTCTCCAGTATAAGAGAGAACATAGACCATAGTTTTGCTTGATTCCCCCATGAAAACAAGGGGGCATATGAGGATATCACGTCCAGTACTTTCTTGTTTCTTTAATGGTAAGTAGCAAGACTCTTTACTTGAAATGTGAAAGACAAACATTCCGAGGCTTTCCCTCTCGCTATGGCGAGGGCTGGTTTTATGTTAGAAACGTGTGTGATGTTACGGCTCACTGAGAGCCGTCTGTCAGCCCCGAGAACGTGAGCACTACACGAGAGGCGCGATCTCGCCGGCAGACTATCATTTGCCGAGGCCGGGGGATATCTAAATTTGATGATGACAACACGGGTTTACTGCCTGTAGGTTGATTTTTTTTATGACAGCGAGGGCGTCAAGTGCTCGTAGGGGCGTGCATCGTATACGAGCACTTTGGAGAATTGAAGACACTTTGTCTTCACGCATAACCTGGAGGAAAATATCGGTGCGGAAATGAACTGCAAAGCTGAGGGATAATGAATGTATTCTTTTAATCCTGCATAGGCGTAGCTGCCACACAAGAAGAAGTGTAGCTGCCACACAAGTAGAAGTGTCGCTGACACACAAGTAGAAGTGTCGCTGACACACAAGTAGAAGTGTCGCTGACACACAAGAAGCAGTGTAGCTGCCACACAAGAAGCAGTGTAGCTGACACACAAGTAGAAGTGTAGCTGCAATATAAGAAGCAGTGTAGCTGACACACAAGAAGCAGTGTAGCTGTCACAAAAGAAGCAGTGTAGCTGACACACAAGTAGAAGTGTAGCTGCCACATAAGAAGAAGTGTAGCTGCCACATAAGAAGAAGTGTAGCTGCCACACAAAAAGAAGTGTAACTGCCACATAAGAACCAGTGTAGCTGCCATATAAGAAGAAGTGTAGCTGTAACATAAGTAGAAGTGTGGCTGCCACACAAGAACCAGTGTAGCTGCCACACAAGAAACAGTGTAACTGACATACAAAAAGCAGTGTAACTGACACACAAAAAGCAGTGTAGCTGCCACACAAGAAGCAGTGTAGCTGCCACACAAGAAGCAGTGTAGCTGCCACACAAGAAGCAGTGTAGCTGCCACATAAGAAGAAGTGTGGCTGCACCATAATAAGCAGTAACTTAGCGAGGTAAAGGCTGAATACGCTAATTCTCCTGGCCCCGGTTAGCAATTTTATACAGACCTGGTCGAATATGTTAACTATTACTAACATTGCTACTGTCTGTGTTCATGCCATGACGCTTGCATACAAACGACAGGACAAGACGTATGTACGAATGAATAAAAAGACAAATTTTTTAAAGAACTATAAAATATTAAAACAGCAATGCGGCTTAACTAGGGTTAGTGTAAGGGTTAGTGCCGCTAGGGACTGATCGATGTTTTGCCGCCCCCACCCTAACCCTGCACGATTATGACACCAGCAAAGTTACGAAAATGCCCACTTCAACTATGAGAAAAAAAAACTCGTCCAGGTCTAGCAGCCCCCTCCGCCCGACCCTTTCTACGCTAATGTCAGAAATGTTTCAACAAAATTAGATAATAAGAACATTTTCAAACACCTGAAATCCTCAACAAATATTTCTACTGCGGATCACTGAACTCACCCTGTACCGGTAAAAAGATTTTATAAGGAAATGAACATTTTTTTTCTTCTCTTTTCAATTTCAAACCGGGTGCATTTTATTAAGGACAAATGCACGTGTCACAATATGAGCACTTTCCCGGTGATGAAAAAGAGATCGCCGCGCGGCTCACATTATTGAAACTCTCGTTAAATCCCATCGTCCGTCGACAGCCGAGACTTAAAACTGATCAAGTGCATGGGGGCGCCTCCTCTAAAACACAAGGCTTGTTGGAAGTCTTACAAAGTAGTTCATGTCATAAGCACTCTTGGAACACAAGGCTTGTTGGAAGTCTTACAAAGTAGTTCATGTCATAAGCACTCTTGGAACACAAGGCTTGTTGGAAGTCTTACAAAGTAGTTCATGTCATAAGCACTCTTGGAACACAAGGCTTGTTGGAAGTCTTACAAAGTAGTTCATGTCATAAGCACTCTTGGAACACAAGGCTTGTTGGAAGTCTTACAAAGTAGTTCATGTCATAAGCACTCTTGGATGTTTTAGATGGATAGGCACTATCACAGTGACGTGTTGCCACAAATAAGATTTTAAACGGTTCTCAAAACCTAACCATGGTAAAAACGTAAATATCTATGTATATCTCTTATATATTAATACGCTTCTGGTATGACTCGTGGATGGCGTCCTAATTTACTGCTTTCATTTCCGGCTCGATAATAAGTTCAATAGCGCGCAAAACATAATTACGCTAAATGATTTTTTTTTTTTAAATAACGCAACTGCGTTTAGCACGTAATATTTTCTTTTCGGGAAATGAAATCGTCTCAATTTGAGTATGGTGTAAAAAAATATTCGTTTTAAAAGTGGTTGGGGCATCATTATTAAATATAGTTCATGGGCGTGAAATAAAAAGTGTGCAGTGATGTATCATGGGGGGAAGGGGTTTAGCCAAAATTGGGATTCTTAAATGTGCGTGACTTGAGTTCATGTTTTGTAGATGGGAAGTTCACGCATTGCTGCCGCCAATGTTTGACGGGCTATATCTAGCATAGATTATTCTGTACAAAAAATAAATTAAGAGGTTTAATTTCCTAAATATAATTTACACGGCGTGAAAAAATACGTTTCTTTTTCCCCTCTAAATGAAACAATTGACATCAAACCCTGATCCAGTTACATACGTGAAAATGGGTTTTTTATATGTTGAGACTTAGCAATAACAGATAGAAAGTAGCACACCGGGTCATATCGAGTGGTATATAAAAATAGCCATATTATAGCCACATCACAGTTAATTCTGTTCTCTTGGCTCATCCCAAAAATCGACAAACGTTTTGGGGTGGAGAGAATTTTGATAAATTTGATCGGCTTAGAATTTTTTTTTGGAGAAGTGCGAAGTTTCAATTTCGTCAAGGGTTATGGAAAATATATTCCGAATTAGGGCCCGCGGGTTGTTGACCAGTGGCATAGCTAGGTGTGAGAACCTAGATTAACTATTGACATTGTCAAAATAGGTAAAAGTCAAAATGTTCATATATGTGCACAATCAGAATAGATGTAGAATCTTGAGCTGTATGTTCACAATACACACTGGAAAAAAGTCAGTCCCAAAACCGTCGTCGTTGATTTTTCTACCAGTAATAGAACTCGTGTTCCTCTGAGTTCTCATGGTTAAAAGAAGTCGTGCATGAGACATCCGTGGCAAGGGAACAATGTCCGAGGGGGTTTAAGCTGAGGCAATACATGGCTTGTAGGCTTGAGTTCAATTCTCAGCAGAACCCTATAAATAAGCAAAAAAAAAAAAAAAATATTACACTAGCACCCCGGGTGGATGTGACTCGCTAACCTTGGATGGCAACGCATCTAATAGAAGGCAAAATCTGCAAACAAACCCGCATATGGAGTCCCGTGGTCCCTATGGCATTGACTCAATGAAAATTCCAACTCCTGCGATGCGGAACGCATAAAGAGACACAAGAAACACCGTTATTTGCGTCTACTGCATCGTGATCAAGGCAACTACTCAAGGCGAAAGCTTGGCCTTTCTCGCATGAAGGACGAACAATAATTTTAATGAATATTAATAAAGGAACGTAACTCCGACTGCGATCGGTCATCAAATTGAGTTATTGTTACTCTTAAAATTGTTTTAAAATATGTTAACTTGTTTAAAAGAGATTTTCTATCAACGATTTGTTTAAAAGCATTCAAAGTATAGAAAAGTATTAAATATTCTTAAACTTCACTGTGCAAAGAAAGACTGTGCCGAAGTGGAGATGTGCCTTCTATGAAGCCAAAGAAAGACTGTGCCGAAGTGGAGATGTGCTTTCTATGAAGCCAAAGAAAGACTGTGCCGAAGTGGAGATGTGCACTCTATGAAAGGATTCGATTAGAATGCAGACGAAACTTAAACATGTTTCATTTGATTAATTTTTGAAAATATTTTCTGCAAAGACTTTCTTTGCGTAATGCATTTTAAGACATTTTAAATTATTTTCTACTTTTTAATGCTTTGTAACTCATTTTGATAGAACGTATTTTTGTTACGTTTTTTTAAATTTTAAATAATTTTCTTTGCTACTTTTTAGTTTCAAAATTGTAATTTTTTATATTATCGATAAAAGAAGAATTATTTATTCATTTATTTTTAAATTCCTTACAATGAAAAGGCTCAGATATGAGCGCCCCCTACCCACCCTTCACGGAACGAAGGAGACGCGATGTTGACAAAACTCAGTTGCAATGAGACGATCAACAGATCTGACGTGAACACTTCACGAGAAAATGATCAACTCCGCGAAAATGGCACGTGTGATTAAATAAAAACGATGTTAAGACATTAACGTTTGATGGTAAGACACAAACATATGATATTAAGACATCACAGCTTGGTGGTAAAACAAAAATATGTGATGTTAAGACACCAAAGTCTAATGGTAAGACACAAAATTGTGATGTTATTGCACCAACATCTGATGGACCTGATGGTGAGACACAAACCTGTGATGTTATTGCAACAACGTCTGATGGTAAGACGCAAACATGTGATTTTAAGACACCAGCGTATGCTATTACGACTCCAAAATATGAAGACAACTTTACCAACATATTATGCTGATACGATGCAAGAACTGGATGTTAAGACACCAAGCATATGTTACGTCTCCACGGCATAAAGAGGCATGGGGCGTCACAGTGGGTGACTTGGAGCCATGACTTAAATCCCAGACCTCCAGCGCTGCAACAATCTCTGCCGCGTCCGGTCGTTCACTCGAAATTCGACATGGTTGATAACGCCTGCCTCGGAGTCACACGCAGCGACTCCGGTTAGTAAACTGCCGTCACACGAAGTCATACAGGCGTGTTTTCCCCATGTCCCCGGTCTTAAGCCAAACAACAAGATGGCGTCTTTGATTTCTTTGAAAAAAGTTTAAATGTCATCATGAATTAATTGCCTGTTCATTTAATTTCCGCAGTTTTTTTTTCCTTTTACAGAGACATCCCGGCAGCCCGAACCCGAGCCCCACAGTCAACCACGAACGGGACAGAGGTGCGAGGCCTCCAACACCATTGTGTGAACGTAACCAGCTGTGCGGGACGGGGCATCCTCTCTCGTAAATAGCTGCAGGCAAGCTGGGAAGATGGCTATCTTTCAGGGGGGAAGCGGGAGGAGAAGATAATCCGATCTTTTCATAGGCACTATACCGGAGTTATCTCCTCATCGGAGCGTTATAATTCTAATGAGCGCCGAGCCCGCCCCGACATTCCCTCAGTCTGACTTTTTTTTTTCAATAGCCAAGTATCCTAAATGAATCCAGGGGGGGATAAATTGAAAGGAGCGAGGAGGGCTGAAAACGGAGAAGAGGATTTGTGATGGTTGAAGCTTTTAAAAGTAATGGCGCACACTGTCATAAAACAGCGGTTCCAACCATCATGTTGGGGTACTACCATTAGGAATAACTACTTTTCTTTTTTAAGTTCAAAGACACGGGATCCATTCATAGGAGACCCTTTGGAGTGACCAAAATATATTCAACAATGATTTTTTTTTTCAGACTTCGTCCTTACCACCAGTAACACGTGTCGGTAATGTAATCTGGTGAAACGGGACCAATGACACTGTTTTAGATCCACTGGTTAAAAGGTGCCTTTTTTTTTTTTTTGACCTGCTATTGATGGGACAGTTTAGATTCAGGCGATGTCGGCTTTTTCAACCATTAAAAATACATCGATAGTCATACTGGTTATGAGGCAAGTTCTTTTTGTTTTTGTTTTTGCGGGTAGCATTCTGCAGCGGTAACGGTAAATCACATTAGGTAAGAGTGGTTTGCACTTATGGTTGAGTGGCTGTGAACAAGCAAGAACGATTATAGTTTACAGAATGTTGAACGTTGTGAATAGATTCTTGAATACAGTTTTTTTTTTTTTTTAAAACACCAAACATTAAAAAAAAAAAACACATTGCGATCAGTGGTCGTTTGTGCACATCACTGTGGAACTGCAGCACCCCATATTTTAACTCAAAATTCATCAATAACGTATAGTGTAAAGATTTGTATTTTTTTTTTAAAAATACTTGTACATGATCAATTTAAATTTAATGCAATGATAAATAATTCGCAATGTCAGTGTCGTCGTCATTCATCTCATTTGTGGAAAAAAAAACTACCAAAAAAATAATGTTTGCATGGAACTGTGCACTTCATAGTTCCAGTGACGTGGTGTCCGGATGTTCGACCCATGCGCACATATCATGGGAAGAAGTCGGCCCACGGTAGGTAGAAGCACTGTGGCTCACGCCGTTTCTATCTTCGTTGTCTTGCGATGGATGCTGTGCTTACGTTTTGTATCAATGTGTGGTATATGGGTTGCATCACGCTTAGTGTATTTGAATGGGATAATCTGTAGATGATAATCTTAATATTATATTTAAACACACATACACACCCAGAGGCGTAACTGGGTTTTTGACGCCATTGGCGAATTTATATTTGGCGCCCTTGTTATTCAAATAAAAATTTAAAAAACATTGAGATTTAGCGGCACCCTTTTGAACTGGCGCAGGCCGGCGCCCTTGAC
This sequence comes from Omphiscola glabra, assembly GCA_964017045.1. Classification (NCBI taxonomy): domain Eukaryota; kingdom Metazoa; phylum Mollusca; class Gastropoda; family Lymnaeidae; genus Omphiscola; species Omphiscola glabra. The sequence continues at coordinate 30,395,037 of OZ024798.1, read as the reverse complement.
AACTGCCCCAATGCCAAGCCGTTGTTACGCCACTGTACACAACTATGTACACACAGGCATACATATATTTTTTAGGCTGTCGTCGTTTTCTTTTTCTGAGTGTATGAATTTACTCTTGTACAATGTTAAAATAAGGCCTATACATTTTCTGAAGCAGCCCCCCCCCCACCCCACCAAGTTAACTCACGAGCAGCCACTGATTGCTATAGAGCACCGACCATACATGGGTTATTGACCATTATATTATTTACATTATGTTCAGGCTCTTGACACATATTCTCGCTGCAATAACGGATGGTGTATGGGTAGAGAAGCTTGTCATCAACGTGCAGTGGCGTAGCAAAGTTAGTGCTACCCGGGGCGGGCCAAGATATATGCCGCCCCCTGTTCCAACCACTAAAAAAGATTTCTGCTGTTTGCCGAAAAGACCTCATACTCTCCTAACCCACTGACACCATGACCGGAATGACAATGCCATTGGTCATACAGACAAGAACACTACTGGCGAAAGCATTGGTTGAAAAGCATATTCATATATTTTCATACAGCGGGTGGCTGTCCGACAGAACCCGCCGCTGAGAGAGATTTTTTTAGCAATAAATATTTGGATGATCTCACTTTGCTGGCTGAGAAACGGGCATCGCGATATGTCACGTGTGTGGGTGGGCAAGCGTGGTATGTCGTGACGTCTTTAAGAAATTAGATTCTAGAACTAAAGATCTGGGCCCAGCCATAAAGATTTCCACACGACCACCGACAAGGATCAGATACAATAGCGACACTGGCGTCATTTCAGGCCTGCAGTTGTGGGAGCCGTCTATTACAATGGTCTGCTGTGTGAGGGGGTGCCCAGCCACGGGTGGTGTTGATGTAGGAGGGTTACGCCCCCCCCCTCTCCCCTCAACCAACAGGTGATCGGTCACTGCCCTATTGTCTGTGGGGCTTAGTTGACCGTCACAGGTAAATTCCACCTTTTGATTTCAACGGCAATGGTTACGGGTTTGAATACATAGCGAAACGGAGGGATGGAATGTTGACTTTGGTTCGGAATGAGACCGGCTTATGTACGAGTAACTGGGGTAGCGTGTTTGGGTATTCGTTGGGTCTCAGTGCTGATAGCGAAATATGGATAGAAGAGGAAGGAATGTGCCTAAGATAAAGAGAAGAAGTCAAATGTAAAACGTTGACAGAAGAACGTAAGGATGAGGAATCGGCTAGAAAAAAAAATGGAAAGATTGAGAGAGTGAGAGAGAGAGATATATACAGGAGAGAGACAGAGCGAGAGAGACAGAGAGAGAGGATGAGAGACAAAAAGGGGACAGAAAAGGGGAGAGAGGAAGAGAGACAGAGAAAGGGACATAAAGAGAGAGAGAGACAATGAGAGAGACAGCAATAGTGATAGACAAGAATACAGACAGAAAGAGAGAGAGAGATAGAGAAAGACTTAACGAGAGAGAGAGAGAAAGATGTAGAAGCAATAGAGAGAGCGTTGCTATACAGCAACGTGCACAAATTAAACGTGGCCTACAATAAACTGATATATAGAAGAAATTATGAGAACACTAAATGCGTGCCTCAATACAACAAAACAAGAGGAAAGAGGAACACTGATATTAATGATACCAATAAGTTAAAAACTTGTTTCTTTGCATGACATTATTTTATTTATATTTATTATATTAACAAGAAACATTTCAAACAAATAATCTTTGAAACTACATGCACACAGCTTTCATATTAACGACATGCACACAGCTTTCATATTAACGACATGCACACAGCCTTACGGTTAGTTCTTACACCACAGTCTCAATCAATTCAACAAAATGACACGCGCATTTTGAAAAGAAATGTTATCATACATATACACATTTCATTGTCTATACAAACATTTTATTACCTATTCACACATTTCATTTCTATGCACACATTTCATAATCTATTCACACATTTCATCATCTATTCACACATGTCATTATCTATGCACACATTTCACTATCTATACACACATTTCGTCATCTATACACACATTTAATTGTCTATACACACATTATCCCATTCAGGTACGATTCGACATAAGATGACAAATGAGACACAAACAGTGTGTGTAAATAAAACAATACTTATATATTTAGCTTTACCTATGATTAGACAAAAGACAAACTCAGAAGTTTAGGTAAACGCATTCATTGGCACAGCAAACAAAAAAACAGGAAAAAAAATATATATGTATATCCTACCTCTACCCAGTGGCGTAGTGAGGGGGGAGCAAGGGGGGCATCGTGCCCCGGGCGCTACTCACAAAGGGGCGCCAAATGGTATATTTTAATATTATTGTATGGTTTTCGAATGGGGGGGGCGCTAAAAAGGTATTGGGGGCGCTAAAAAGGTATTGTGCCCCGGGCGCGAGTTAAGCTCGCTACGCCACTGCCTCTACCTAAACATGAAAGAACAGAATGAGAATGAGCAAAAGTCCCTAACGAAGACAAAGAAAATAAGTACAAAATAAAAACCAAACGGGGGCAAATAAGACGCTGCAGCTCATATGTAAAATTGTGAATTTGATTTTAAAATCGGCGTATGGAGTTAACGTACCAAATATTTATATTACATTGTTTGTGTCTCATGAATCTACTTAAAAGCTCAATTGCCGTCCAATCCTTTCACAATTCGCCAGCAAAAGAAACATCACTGTGAACTCATACTCTAACACTTATGGGTCTAAACACCGGACGTAAACCATTTTACTGTGGTATACAAGTTCCATTTGACAAGTCGAAAACAAGCGGTCAGGGAAATTTTTCCTTAAATTACAAAAAACACTTCAATGACACAATATTACAATCAGGGGGAAAAAAATCACTCATTTGTTAACATGATAGCAAAAATATTTTTACACTGTGCCTTGCTGACAGCTGTCAAAAATAGATGCCATGACATTGACATCTGTCTAATATAGATGCATTACAACTTCGTCAAACAATCTTTAGCGACCTTGCACTAAATAGTTACAGCAACACTTTTACATTTATGCAAAAATAAAATATATTATTATATTACACCAACATTGTCGCGTGACATCTTAATTTATTAAATGAACATCATGTGGACCGATCGGACATGTCCCTCTGGCCCGACTATAGACATGGTCCTCTAGCCGGACTGGACATGCTTCAATGGCCTGCGGGGCCTCCATTCTCGCCCAGTTGAATTATCCATTGGAAAAGTTCACCAATATGGCGTTCAGCTGTGTTTGCTATGTGAACTAGTTAGTGAACCACTTAAAGCTGTTCAAGTTACAGCAAACGCTGTTATTGCAACATATAGTTGACCAATTTACCACTCTTACATATTTTACGTAAACCATTTTTGCATGTGTTAATTTTCGATTAATTTTTAATGCTATATTTAAACATGTTAAAAAACACATCTATCAGTGATATAACGCACAGTTATTTGCTTGCTATTTCCTTGTTATGCATATAACATCTACATCTGGTGATTTAACTCATGTAACATATATAACAGAATCATGTAGTATAGCCAATGAGAGCTTCACCCTAACATGACCTGTATTATTTAAATAACATGTACTTTCTTGTCTGATTATTCCAGATGATTGATGAAATGCTTCAACACTTGAAATATATAAACAGGGATTTAAAAAATTAATATGAGCAGTTATTTATAATATGTTATGAGATAACCGTAATGGCATCTTACCTGGCTTAGGGTTACATATAACGTTGAATGTATGGATTCTGAGTTTTGACACCGGGCCGGGATTAATGCTTGATATAAACGTGATACATTTAAATTTAACTGACGGTGATAATTATGATTGTATTTTTTTTGTTTTAATTATATTTTATCTGACCCTTATATTTGAGAAGGAGTGGCTGAAAAAAAGTTGGGTGTGGCATGGGGAGGGGGTTTGATGGGGTATGGGTGGATTAATATTGCTGCATTCTATGTGTGCGTCATTATTTCACAAAGAGATCAAAGATTAAACATGGCTTACAATGACATAATCGGGGAATAATCAAGTCGCGTTACATTACGACACAATGAAATATATTCACTATAACATTAGATAAAGGAGAAAAATGGGGAATACAAAACCAATGCTCATGGCAAGTGACTGTGGATGCCCCCCCCCCCCAAAACACCTTTTTAGTTACGCCACTTGCTATGACATGATGTTTCCATAACTTAAAAATCAAACGTCACAGTACATTTCTGTCTTGTTTTTTTTAATAAAAATAATATGTTTATCACAATCAAGGGTCATGGTTTCAAAAGGAAATACATATAATGTATATATATAAGTATGTACAAACTGTGGAATTACACACACTGGTGTACTGTTGTACACATTGGAAAATGTACAAATTGATTGGTTGTGTTAATCTTCATATGTGCACAAAAAATAACAAGCCACACACATTTGTGCATAGGAAATATCACGGAAATATCCTTCAATAGTGAAAATTGCCGATAGCAAACAGTTCTCTACAACTACAATAGATGTGTACCACATGTCCACGGCAATGTATAGAATGACGTGACCTGTTATTAATTAGAATTCAGTGATCCTCAATCCACATGTGGTTCATAGCTGCTATTTTTAAGTTATTTATTCCTTTTTTTTTTGGAAGGAAAATTTTGTGTTGTAAGATTTTGTGGAAGCTGAACCTAAAGGTGCCCTCAATTTTTTATTTTTTTATTTTATTTTGTATATCTGGGTAATTAGACTCCAAAGAATCTATCAAAAATTGCTTGAAACAATATGCAAAATACTTTTTGGGGAAACTGAATCAGTGGCGTAGTGGGGGGGGGGGGACAAGGGGGGGATCATGCCCCAGGCGCTACTCACAAAGGGGCGCCAAATGGTATATTTTACTTATAATATTGTATGGTTTTCGAATAGGGGGGGGGGGCGCTAAAAAGGTATTGTGCCCCGCGCGCGAGTTAAGCTTGCTACGCCACTGAACTGAATGTAAAAACATGTAATCAACAATTGATCCCAAAGTTCGACAAGACTCCATGCTACAGATTAATTTAGAAAAGGTCCTTTGAAAAGTACCATGAACTTTTAAATAACTGACTAAAAATAACAATCAACATAGGATCATATCCTTGCTGCGAATGCGAGCTATACAGGGTTTCAATCCCTTCTATACATCACTGGCTCATTTTCGTTCTCACCAGGCCTCATCCTCGCAGTATTTCACATGGCATTAACAAACAAACTGAATAAATATGCGTTGTTTGAATTAAGCGCGGTACACAACACGACAATAGATGCATGACAACAATGGCTGGCCACCACCCCACCTCTCGCTATTCATCGGACGACCTTATTACCCAAATTTTCTTTCAAATAATGAGACGATATGTATCCATAAGACACGACTATTGTGTGTTTCATCTTACGGACAACGCCACCGCTAAGATTGATCAGCTTTTACGCGCGGACGAAGAATGCAAGAGATCAGGGTCCTTTGTTCAAGTGTGGTTATCTACCCGCCTTACTCTTCTGTCGAATCCATCATGTTGACGATAAAACGCGGAGTCCTCACAACTCTCATGCCTTTCACAACTCTCATGCCCTTTTATACGTTTTAAAAAATTTCAAACCCCCCTTTCTACACCCCCCCCCCCCCCCGCCGGCGAGTTTGTCTATTAATTTTTTTCTACTTTTGTAATTAAAAAAAAATTCTTCGTTTCATTGCTTCGTCTTTTTATTTTGTTCTAGTGAGACCATGTGATCATTTGGGACCATGTGATCATTTCACATATCGACCCATCACTAATTAACGGGTGGCAAAAAAAAAAAAAAAAGTATTATGTGATTAAACATCTTTTATTTACGTCTGATCAAGTTTATTTTGAGACTTTTGTAATCCTATTGAAGTGGCGTGTGATGTAGAAAATAGACGAGCTCCCTTTCATGATCTCAGACAGATTTGTCTTCTGAAACTAATGATTTTTTTAACAATGTTATCCCTTCATGTTTACATGCGATGGTATTTTTTAAAATCATTGCATTGACCCGCGTCTCCAAAATATTTATTTACGATTTACAGTTGCCATGGATTTATTGTGTGGTATTGTAGGTACTTCAGTTCAAATTTTCACAAATACATCAGATGTTAGATTCTAACATTCACAAATAGGGTATCTATTGGACAGATCTAGCTTTCGGCTCTCCAAAGACCGTTACGTATTTGTATTTCAGATATTTTCCAGGTAGTTATGTCGTCTGATACTCACAGCATGGTGGAACCTGGCATGACAGTCTTGAAATGTACAGCAACATTCGACCACATCATTCAACCGCACCATTCAACCACATCATTCAACCACATCATTCAACCATATCATTCAACCATATCAATCAACTACTTATCAACTGTAATCTTTGTCGCCTAAACCACATATAACACGGGCATATAATAAAGGACCCAACGCTGCGGCAGACACGCAACTTGGACTGTCAAAATGGCGGCTGATAGATATAAATATTATACAGACGATAGGGGGAATTAACCGTGGATGGAACACGGAAAAGGGAGGTTATCCCTTATGCGAAATGGAATGTATGAACATCGACTATTTATAGTAACAAAATTGCGCATGATCGGTTATGCAGAAGCAGATATCTCCAACCACCACCACCCCTTTATTTCTGCCTTTAGCTTTAAGGTTTATAAAAGTACAATAAAATACAAGCCGTGCTGTTATCAATGTATAATCCCTGAATAAGCGTTTCAAGCTGAATATTAAAATGCCAGTTGGTAAAATTATAACTGCACCCAACAATAAAAATTTTAAAAAAAAAAAGAATTTTTTTTTTCCTGTGTTAAACTGAAAGTGTCTTGATTAACCAGGGGCTCTGGTGCATGCTGAGTGAGAACATCTTTCATTTTGGGATGGTTAGATTCTTTAAGTCAGGAACTCTCAACCTGTGGGTCGCGACCCCTTTTTGGGGTCGCCTAAGACCATCGGAAAACACATATACTCTACTCTACAGTTATGAAGTAGCAATGAAAATAATTTTGTGGTTTGGGGTCGCCATAACACGAGGAGCTGTATCAAAGGGTCGCGGCATTAGGAAAGGTTGAGAACCACTGCTTTAAGTCAAATGTCTAGATCGCCAAAACAGTTATCCGGCCCACAACCGGGTTTGTCTTGACCTCACAGACTAAACGCGTTTAAACAAACACAATGCTAAAACTATGAGATCTTCACACGTCTGGGAAAGCTACGTTACTCAATTCCGCAAAAAAAATCTATTTGAATAAGAAGCCAGCTTCGTTCCTCATACGACGACAATAATAATAATTCTTTTGTTGGTGGATATTTAGGGAACCTGGTACAAAATGTCGGCCGGAGACGATTCAATCTCCGGAAGCTGACAGCCTATCGCTCACTCAACCAATAAACGTTTCTTCTTCGCCGCGTTGTTCTGTGTAGTACGCCAGAAAAGCCAATCTCTCCAAGTGGAAACATTTATAACGCCTAGAAGCAGGAAGAGAATCGAGGTTTTTAAAGGATTTTGTGTGTGTTTTTTGTTTGTTTCTTTTCAAAAAACCTTAGGTACAACATGTGTTTAATTTTTTGAGGTATTTCGGAAATTTCATAAACCACATCATAGCGTGACCCGGAGTTCCCACCACAGTATGGTGTGTGTGACCCACAGCGCCCACCACAGCATGGTGTGTGTGACCCACGATTCGCCCACCACATCACAGCGTGATCCAGAGCGCCCCACGAGATCAGAGCGGAACACAAAATGAACAGATGCGAGCACCAAGCTAGTCGGTGTGCTGGAGGAGAGGGAAAAAGGGGGGAGGGCGGTGAATGAGATCCAGCTCCATCTGGTAGCTATGAACACAAACTCTCGGAGATTAGCGATATCCCAAACACTACGCATGGCTTCCCACCATAGGCTGGCTCGGTCGTGTAGGATAATTACTTGTTCATCTCAGACACGAGAAATGTGCCCCCATATCAAAATAGAAAAACAAAAAAAAAATGTCTTTATTATTACTACACATATTTGATTGCCTGTCGCAGTCCTTTGACCCGCGTGTTTATATTGCTGGGTGGCGGGAATGTTTGGCGCGAAGCAAAAAAAATGGTTTGGTTTGGTTTGGGGGGGGCGGCGGCTGTAGACTGTTGTAATTGTCATTTTGTGGAGGGGGGGGTAGAGGTGACAAAAATCCTTTAGTTTGCGCCCCATCGGATTTTTGTAGGCTTGATTGCCTAGTGCCCCAAAGACAGTCAGACCTACCTATCATAATAAGGCAAACTATCACAATGATTGCGTTAGTGGTACATTTTACACAATCGAAATGAAACTCTAATAACTGTGCGGTAAAATTAAATAAAAATAGAAAATAACATGAACATGAAATGAAACTAAATTTACAGTAACAGACAGTAAAAGTTCCACTCGAATGGCCATAGAGTTGTGTTGGATTAAACACTATTACCAGTTTGTAACAACATCACACTATCTCATTCTTTATGTTTGTGAGCGTCTGTTCCAAGTTAGGGGTGGTGGTGGGGGAGGAGCATGAAAATAAGCTGAAAGAGCTTCGTGTGGTCATTTTGTAAAATCCCTAACAGTATATGTTCATCCATCAACAACATGCTTAAACGCCATGGGTTTGGAACTGTCAGGGTCATGATACTATTTCACAATGACCAGAGGCCAGTACTATCTGTTAAAATGCTTCTCACAGTTGACTATCTGCTGGTGAACATCGCCCAGTCTTTGTTGCAAAATCTTCAGGTTCCTCTCTGGAATGACAGCTATCTGTTTGTGGAGTGCCTCGTTAGAGGCAAACAGTTCGTGGAGCTCTTGCCCCACGCTCAACGAACCGTGGAGTCGTTTAACGACCGCCACCGTGTCCGCTCTGAAGACGCAGAGTGCCTGCAACAACGTCTGGTGGTAGCTGGCGTACTTGTCCAGGAGCCGGTAACCATGGAACAACCCGGACTCGTTGTCCAAGAACACCAGCGTGCCGTCCCTCTGTTTCTCCAGATTGTGGGCTGGGTTGCTCATCATCTGGTCGTTCCACTGCTTGTTGAACATGTTGTTGATGACCCTGTCGAGGTTGGCGGTGAGGTAGTCGAACACGATAAGGTCCGACCACTGCAAAAGTTCGCAGAGGTCCTCGTGCGACTTTCCCCCGAGGATGGCAAGTGTCGGTTCCAGCGTCCTGCTGTCCTCCCTGAACTCCCCTGGGATGTGGGCCGGCTGGAGCCCGTCTATGTGTTGCGTCAGGACGACCAGTTTCGTGTCTGCCCACTGCGCCAGCGAGAGCTGGAGGTGAACGGTGTTCCATTTGGGGGACAGCGCATCCACCTGCGCCAGGAGCGTCGGAGGCATATTGGAGATGTTGAGCAGCTGGGCAAGGTAATAGGAGAAGATCTCCCCTTGGATCTGGTCAGAGTTCAGCCGGTACCTGGCACAGGCCTTGGATGCGTCTCTGAAGGTGATGAGGCGATTCTGCATCCTCCCGCAACCCTCCTCCATCTTGACCACGTCCAGGTCTTCAACCCTTCGCCGCCATTCTTTCACGTCGGTCGGCTGGAAAGACTTCGGACATGATTTTTCTAGTCTCGGCGACCACAGAACGCCGTTGACGATGCTTGATAAATACGTCACATCCTCGGCAGACGAGTTCACGGCCTTGCGAACACGAAGTACTCGCCCCTGTTGTGGCTCACTGGAAATATGTGTCCTATGCTGGGACGAGCCGGTATCGGGTGCATTACTGTTACCTGATTTGTCTTTGTTAACTGAGCTGGTGGCTCCAGTCCTGTTAAAGGAAGGTTTATTTTTACGGTCTTCGAGCGATGCGCCCAATTCACGAGATATAGAAATAGGATGTTCGCCATTTCTTGTTTTCTCACGTATCAGTGGAGATACTCCATCTCTTGCAGGTTGCAACTTCTGTGACGTCTGATGTCCTTGAGGGCGCGGATTCCTCCCCATAACAAAATTAGTAGGAGTGGCCTGTGTGAGAGATGCACCTGTCAGCTGTGTGCCTTGGAGCTTCTCACTCCCGTCGCTCAGGCTCTTTCTGGATCTGAAGTACGTGACGTCGTGGAGTTGCTGAGGGTGGGCCGAGTCCGCGGGCAGGCTGGTGTCGATGGGCAGCTGAAGGAGGAGCCCAAAGACGACCCCTAGTGTGAAGCCTATTCCTGTCATGATTACAAGAGCTGTCCTCATTCTACCCCCGGGGGCATCCCCGCGGTGAGTCCCCTCAGTAGTCGGCCAGGTTACTGGAGGTTTGACCCGACCTTTAGGCGGCGTAGTCAGTGCAGCGGGCGGCGTGACTTTGGAAGGGGTCCTCAGTCTCAAGTTGGGAAGGGCCGGGGACTTCAATCTTGCATTCAACAGTAGATTTCTTATGGGATCCAACGATGGCGTTATGCGTTCAGTTTAATCTGTAAAAATAAAAAGTAAGATAATAACATGAATTATCGATATTAATATTTACTTGAAGAAAAATATGTTGTAATCATTATTTAAAAATTGGAAGATGATTGTGAAATAGCCGTCCATGTCTAGTCTTGTATAGTTGTTGAATGTATTTATTTTACGGGTTATCCAATATAATATATTGATATGTATATATAGATATATATATTAGGATGTGGCATAGAGTGGGGAAAAAAAAGATGTGTGGATGAAGGTTATCTTGAGCGCAACCGTAATAGTAATGTGATTGAGCCCCCCCCCCCCCCCCACATACTTAGAGACATGACGATGTACAGCATATACAGCCAGACATGATGACGATGTACAGCATATACAGCCAGACATGATGAAGATGTACAGCATACAAAGCCAGACATGATGAAGATGTACAGCATACACAGCCAGACATGATGACGATGTACAGCATAAACAGCCAGACATGATGAAGATGTACAGAATACACCGCCAGACATGATGAAGATGTACAAAATACACATCCCAAGATGAAGACAAAGTCTTTAAAACAAATGTGCAAAGTAACACGGGCTGCCGTTGTCTGGCAGATGAAAAATCAAAGGAAAGTTGAGACAGTTTGGTCAAGTGGAACTACTGAGACAGTTTGGTCAAGTTAAACTACTGAGACAGTTTGGTCAAGTGGAACTACTGAGACAGTTTGGTCAAGTGGAACTACTGAGACAGTTTGGTCAAGTGGAACTACTGAGACAATTTGGTCAAGTTGAACTATTGAGACAGTTTGGTCAAGTGGAACTATTGAGACAGTTTGGTCAAGTTGAACTATTGAGACAGTTTGGTCAAGTTGAACTACTGAGACAGTTTGGTCAAGTTGAACTATTGAGACAGTTTAGTCAAGTTGAACTACTGAGACAGTTTGGTCAAGTTGAACTATTGAGACAGTTTGGTCAAGTTGAACTACTGAGACAGTTTGGTCAAGTTGAACTACTGAGACAGTTTGGTCAAGTTGAACTACTGAGACAGTTTGGTCAAGTTGAACTACTGAGACAGTTTGGTCAAGTTGAACTACTGAGACAGTTTGGTCAAGTTGAACTATTGAGACAGTTTGTTCAAGTTGAACTACTGAGACAGTTTGGTCAAGTTGAACTATTGAGACAGTTTGTTCAAGTTGAACTACTGAGACAGTTTGGTCAAGTTGAACTATTAAGACAGTTTGGTCAAGTTGAACTATTGAGACAGTTTGGTCAAGTTGAACTATCTATTGAGACAGTTTGGTCAAGTTGAACTATCTATTAAGACAGTTTGGTCAAGTTGAACTACTGAGACAGTTTGGTCAAGTTGAACTACTGAGACAGTTTGGTCAAGTTGAACTACTGAGACAGTTTGGTCAAGTTGAACTACTGAGACAGTTTGGTCAAGTTGAACTATCTATTGAGATAGTTTGGTCAAGTTGAACTAACAAATACAACAACATTATGACACCCAGGTGTCTCTGGAAAAAGGAAAAAAAAAACATCGAATCCCCCCTTCCTCACCCCCCCCCCCCCAAATATATGAGCTCATACATAGAAGAACAAAAAGATGGCAATAGACATTAGCAGAATACATTTAGAGTTGACTGAATTAACAAGTTTAAGTCCCCAAGGCGGCTGTATAAAGCTGACAATAGACAAGGTCCCCCAGAAGTTCCAGAGACGTTTACATAGAAAGCATGGCAAGACCGATTCCGCCATGGCGACCACTGCATAAATCTCCAATGAATGGACGGAGGTTAATCGAATAAAAACAACGGTTACATGCAGGTCATGGCAGCAGACACACGGGAATATCATCGGCGGCGCACTGTCTGTGTTCGTGGATGGGGGTGGTGGTGGGCAGTGCTCAGTGATTTACTCGGCGCGGAGAGGGGGGAGTGGGGTTTGTCGGTGTCTGGAACAGGGATAGGGCTCAATGGCTGGACACGATAAGGCTAAACGTTGTGAAATAATGGACTACATTTCATACAACCGGACACAGGAATAGAATAGTGAACAGGCAATCGGTTGTTAAACATTACATGTATTCCTTAATATTTATCATCAATTTTAAACCGTATTAAATTATCACTCGTATCAATTTTTGTTAAAGAATGATACAGGACTTGTTTTACGCACCACACTCCTCTTTGCTGTCCCCTCAGATACAACATTTCAGCTGTGTTGAGCTGTTTAACCGTTATCATTGTTTGATTATGGTTCGGCTGTTGTATGTTCGTGGATACACGTTCGTCCTTTGGTGGCATCCTTTCTCGGGTTTAAACCACACTTAGCCTCACACATTTCATGCTTAGCCTCACACATTTCATACTTAGCCTCACACATTTCATGCTTAGCCTCACACATTTCATGCTTAGCCTCACACATTTCATGCTTAGCCTCACACATTTCATGCTTAGCCTCACACATTTCATGCTTAGCCTCACACATTTCATGCTAGCCTCACACATTTCATGCTTAGCCTCACACATCTCATGCTTAGCCTCACACATTTCATGCTTAGCCTCACACATTTCATGCTTAGCCTCACACATTTCATGCTTAGCCTCACACATTTCATGCTTAGCCTCACACATTTCATGCTTAGCCTCACACATTTCATGCTTAGCCTCACACATTTCATGCTTAGCCTCACACATTTCATGCTTAGCCTCACACATTTCATGCTTAGCCTCACACATTTCATGCTTAGCCTCACACATTTCATGCTTAGCCTCACACATTTCATGCTTAGCCTCACACATTTCATGCTTAGCCTCACACATTTCATACTTAGCCTCACACATTTCATACTTAGCCTCACACATTTCATGCTTAGCCTCACACATTTTATACTTAGCCTCACACATTTCATACTTAGCCTCACACATTTCCTTGTCAACGACTGTAAGATGATGTCCCATTTCAAAGGAAATGTTTTGCAACATGTAAAATTCCCACTTTTAAACAAATACCGTCCGCGATTTGATCGGACCGAGTGCAAGCTTTTAGAACTAGTGCATTTTTAACCTTTGGGCCGAACAGTTATGGCCCATTACAGTTATACACCTTACACCTAGAACCCCTTACACCTAGCGCCCCCCTCCCCTTTTTCGATCTTCAATTTAAACAAAATAATGTTATGACCTGGCGAACGGAAAACAGAAAGTAAAAAATGGAGTGAGTGGGGTGAAGATGTGAGAGGGTGGAGGGGTCAAGGTGTGAGTGAGGTGAAGGGCTGATTAGGGTGTGATTGGGGTGAGGTGTGAGAGGGGTGAAGATGTTAGTGGGGTAAAGGAGTGACTGGGGTGAAGGGTTGTCACCACTTCAAGAAGTAAAACGTGTATCAAATAAACTACACCCACACACACCCACACACGCGCGCGAAGCATCGAAAAATTACAACTGATTGTTCAAACATTTTCTTTTTAAATTTCAGAGAGCATGTTATGACTACATCCCTAGACAAGGGATTTATTCCTCCACAGATCCGTAATACCAATAAAAGCTTCCAAAATGTAATGCAATATAGTAGGCATTCGTTGATAACCAGCCCTTGATAAGCGCCCATAACACGCATACAATTTCTAGCTAAAGATGACGGCCTACTTATGCGCTTCTTTTGAAATATTTAATATGATCACCAAGAGCTCGGCGCAATGCCCCGCTACCCCATAATATCACATTTATGGCCCCGAATGCATAAAGCGCCTCTCTCTTGTATTGTCAACCTGCACCCCTCAACTCATACCCTTAAAAAATAAAAAGCCAATATGACCAGAACGCCAGACTATGGAAGGATTTTCCAATGCTGACAATAAAAAAAACTGTGAGATTAACGTGATGTCGCGCCAGGGCCTGGAGACAATCCAATACATTCAAAGAGGACGAGCCCACTGAGGGAGGGGGAGGGGTAATATGGGGGGGGGGAGTGCAAGAGAGTGGGGATATTGAGTTTGTCAGCGCCGAAATGTCAGTACTTTGCCCCTCCCCCCCCTCTCGGTCGACTGAAACAATGTTTTAAGCTTTTAGGATAAATGGTTGGATCTGCCTGACGTACTGGGCGCAAAGAAAAGTGGGGCGGGGTGGGGGGAATGGTTCTCAAACAAGGGATAAGCTGGTGCAGTTGTTACACCGCATTAAAGGCATCAATCCTTATACTTTATTTCAAGAATGGGGTCATAAAATATGTATGTCCATTTGTAACAGGGTTGTAGATGGTAGTGGTCCGCATAATATGTTTCTATAGGGTCGAGCGAGTCTCAAGAAATAACTTTAAGCTGCACTGTTTGTTTCAAAACATTGACCTCATGTGTGACAAGGGCCCCATTAGGCAATGATCCTCAAGCTGGAATCTGAAGAATGTTTCAACGTTGCAAAGAACAAATGATTTCCGTTTGTTAAATAAAAAAATTTATGATTTTATCTAAGCTGCTGTCCAGGTGAACCGTGTTCCTGTAGCTCTCACTTTTTCAACAACAACAAAAACTAAATCAAATAACTAAATTTTTAACTTCGTAACTACATTTTAATTAAATAACTACATTTTTTTAAAAATAGGAAGGAAGTTTGGGATATATCTTTCATATCCCGAATCCGTACATTCACTTGTCGTTTTCTTTCATACTTTTACCCAAGCCACCTCGACCCATCTCAGTCCTTCTCAACCAAATCCCACCCGCACCATCTCACACAAACACACATCACCACTCCACACCCCTCACCCTCAACACACATCACTGCCAGATATGGTATAATCTATGAGTATTAGTTCTGTCCTATTGACTCTAATTGCCAATTTCTCCGAGCTGCTTGGTATTTATGGAGACGTCTGCGTGCCATTGTCTGTTGTTTGAGATAGGCGCGGTGATAAGGTGAGTTATTGCAGGAGCGTGTAAGGGAGAAACGGTGGATTGAGGGCTCGGGGAGGGGTTGGTGAGATAAGCGCCCGGCCCCCCTCCTCCCAGCCATGCAACGGATTACTGTGTCACTCCAACACCTACTTAATATCACGTTTTGACACCAGTGCAGGAAACACCATGGTGTCAGGGTGAGAATACCCCTGTGGTATTGAAGTGAAAGCTTTCTTTGAGGTAGCGACAACAGAAATTTGGCGTAGCCTATTGGGACTTTTAAAATACAAATATATATATTATATAAATCAACAAAAAATATATATATAATAAAAAAATCACATTAAGTTTCCCCTCTTTTAAAAAGTGTGGGAATGTTTCTAGATTGAGGCTCTTGGAATGTTTCTAGATTGAGGCTCTTGGAATGTTTCTAGATTGAGGCTCTTGGAATGTTTCTAGATGGAGGCTCTTGGAAACAAAGGAATTTCTTGAAACATCTTTTAAGCAATAATAAAAGTATGCTGGAGACCGCGGTATTGGTGAAAGTATACTAAAAAACTATTTGATGGTGCATGCGCGATTCAGGGTAGACTCAAACTCAGTGGCGCAGGAAGAAGTGCCGAGGGGATTGTCCGCTTCGGGTGGCACTTATTTTATCTGGAAGGGTGACATCTTAAATCATTTTTTTTTTCTTGGCAAGAAAAAGTGCTTGGCGAGAATTTGAACATGTCCCCGCACTAAATCGCGCTACGCCACTGCTCTCATTTAGTGAACAGCCCTACTAGCGATGCACTATTTTTGTTTGATCACTCGAATGATTGCTAGCTTAAATGTTGGACTGGAAGAGTGTGAGACAGTTTGGTCAAGTTGAACTATTGAGACAGTTTGGTCAAGTTGAACTATTGAGACAGTTTGGTCAAGTTGAACTATTGAGACAGTTTGGTCAAGTTGAACTATTGAGACAGTTTGGTCAAGTTGAACTATTGAGACAGTTTGGTCAAGTTGAACTATTGAGACAGTTTGGTCAAGTTGAACTATTGAGACAGTTTGGTCAAGTTGAACTATTGAGACAGTTTGGTCAAGTTGAACTATTGAGACAGTTTGGTCAAGTTGTACAACTTGCTGCACTGAATTTACAGCGCTGATTGTGTTATGGAATTCGGGGGAAGATGAAATGCACAAAAGCAAAGGAAAAAAAAACCCCAAGCCCCCATTGTACATGGCGTAATGTACTTTAATGCTGGATGATGTGCCATCCAGGGGAAAGTGTTATGGAGGTGGGTGTTCCCCTTTGAAGAACACAAACAACCCGTCTCGCGGATTAAGTAAGGATTTCTCTGGTGTCGAGTGGTCAATTAAATGGATGGAGAGCACCACATTAGAATTTACTAGGTGTTTACGTTGGGATATGTGTTCGTGCGCGTGGGTGGGTGTTTATGTGTCAATGTGTGTGTGTTGCCGTGGTGGAATAAAAGTTGAGAAATAGAGAAGAACGATGTTCGGACTGCCGTTGCGGTGCAAGCTCTTTATTTTCCCTTAAGAATGAGGCGCGGTCTCAAACACGGGAAGCTCCATAAACTAATGATCAAAATTATAAGCATGGGAATTGGTGCGGTCTTATATGGGGTACGTCCAAAGATTCGTGAAACCGAGTAGCTTGCCCGTGGATGCCGCCTACTTTTATCAAGTTGGGCTGGTTCCGAAATTATGGAGTTTTGTTTGTTTCTAAGCTCGATGTCGGTAAATTGAGTGCGGTTAATTAAAGCTGACCCAGTAATATGACTTTTCAAACAACAACTTTTACCGAATTATGTCTTTCCTATGAATTCAGGGTATCGTCATCCAATCCATGTTTACGCGGTCAACCCATGACAACCACAGATGATTTGAAAGCAGAAAATGATACGAAAAAATCCATTTGCTGTTTCCAATTTGTAAAAATACGTATAATTTTTCCCTCATGGTCGCACCCCGTACAGATATCATCTACCTAAACCCTAGCGTCAGATCTGTGAGCGGTTCATCAAAAGTGATTTAGAAAGATGGCGGAGGTTGACACTTGCTTTAAAGTTTTAATTTTTTTTTTTTTAAAATGTAGGGGATGGGACAGGAAAGAGGATACGATTTTTGTCTACTTGAGGTTATATATGTGGCCTATTTTGTATGAGTATGATGCTATATGTATGGTTTTCGTGAATTAGGGGCGGAAGAGCCAATATATATATATATATATATATATATATATATATATATATATATATTCACTATATATCAATGTAAATAATAGTAAATCATTTTTGAAATGATCACTAAAATAAGATATAAAATAATTTTATGTTAAATCAAATTTTCGTCAATTCATCGGTGAAAAATAAAGGTTCTTGAGCCAAATATAACGAAAAATTCTATTTGAATAGGTTATATATACATATATATATACACATATATATATAATTAGTATGAAAGGTTCCCTTTCCAAGTAAAAACAACAATAAAACAACAAGAACAACAAAACCCGCCCCCTTGCGATAAATCGCAGCACATGTTGCTCAAAAGGCTTTCAGACAATTTTAAATTAGGGCTCGAAATATCTTTTTAATTCCGGAAACGGTGCAAGTTCCCGGCGTCACGTGAGCGTGGCCATGGCGGCCTGAGAAAGCCATAAACTACGAAAAAACCCATTTGAAGCCAAATGTATGCAAACCACGTGACACGGCACGCCGGAGAAACAATGGCGAGGGTGTCGGGGGCTGTTGCGACGACCTCGCTACCCCCAACGCCAATAAATTCAACGTTCGTTTTAAAACTTGGGATTCTCCCCCCACCCCCCACCCCCCCGACACCCCAAGTGCCCGAAACCCACTCAAACATGGCCGCTCTAGGTGGTTGTGTTTTATTTAGTGGGCTGCATGATGGGTTTCAACAAATTGTTTCGTATGCTAATTACACATACAAAAATATTTCATTAGATTATGTAAAAAGGGTGAACGGAACAATCTAGTTAAGAATTGTAATTCCCCAAACTAATTATCTTTTTATGCACACATTTTGAGCATAGTGTAACAGTAAAAAAAAATAGCAAAGGGAGTCTAACATGTTTGATAAGTACTGAGGTAATTTGCCAGTACGCTGTGAACGTAGTATATTGATCGGTGAATAGTTTGATTATTTAATCATGCGTATTCCTAACAATTGTTACAGTTTTTAGTGTTTAAGAATTAATTAATAAGATTTTTTTGTATGTAAAACTCAAATCTATTTTCTGTAACTTTCGTATCAGTTATACTAAATCAACTTTCATTGAACGTATTTAATAATTTATTATTATTATAATAATTTTTTTGGTTCAATTTTTATGTCATTCTGTTTCCTTTAAAAAAAATCATTTGTTATTGAACGTTTCAGATTTTGGCCTTTTAATAATTATCTTCTTTATTTTTTGTATAAGCCAGCAAATATAACGCGTCTAATAACGTCAAGTGCCGCCCCCACCCACAGAGCCACCTTTGATAAGTCCATATATATAACGTGGATGCAAAGTGCTCTAAGAATGAAAGTTAAATTTAATTTCACTTGCTAATTTAATTACAGTCAAACCCGGAAGTCAGTTTTAATCGCCGCAGTAATGTATCAGGGCAATGTATCAGAGTAATGTATCAGATTAATGGATCAGATAATCCACGTTTTGTAATCTAACAAGTTTGAAAAAGCTACAATAAAGTAATTTCCTTCATGTACTCAAATATCGTTACCTCGCATCTTTATATAACATAACATTATATCCTGATGTTACCCCTGATCAATTCCAGAGCATAGCTCCCCGGTGTACATCTTCTAAAACCATCCAATAAACTTTCTCAAGCTTTTTGACTTCACAATTTCATCACGCATGATTAACTTGTGCTCAGATCTCAATTCTAGATTACTGTTATATTTTAAAACCGTACGGGCGATACTTGCGTGAAGCGTTTTTCCAAATGCTACGACTTGTCGACCGTTAGAAATAGTTCAACCATCAGATACGCAGCACGTGCGAAAACAATATTTAAAAAAAAATAATATAAAAAAAAATTTGTGTTAATAATTGTGTGATGCATTTCCGTATTGAGTGAGATATATTACTAGAACAAAGTTATCCATTTCTTTAATCTTCAAGGGAGTCTGCAAAATAGATGCATTGAGAACCGTTGGTCTGAGGGTCTGGAGTGTCTCCCTCGTTCGGTTAATTTGTGTCTATTAATGAAATGGGGAGTTTTTAAAAACTGTACGATCTTTTAACGGAAAACTTTCAAGTGTATATGTTATGAAGAATGGCTTGTTTCAAGAATGCTATTTGCAAGAATTCGGAACACCAGTTTCAGGGCGCCGTTTCGAATGTTTTTTAAAAATGTATAGCGGCAAGGTAAATATACAGAGGCATATCTCACACGAGTTATCAACACGTGTACAGTTAACGAAGGTCATCAAGTACTCGCTATGTAGAAGCACAACATGCATTAATCAAAAGGCTTGTCTAGCTCGACGTTTCTCAACCTTTTTTTTTTCATCGCGACCCACTTTAAAATTGTATTTACCTCCTCGTCCCCGTTATCAATATAAAGAACTGAACGTTTTCAATTTTAAATACATCTTATTATTTTTTCTTTATATCTTTTTATATTGTTTTATATCTGTCAATAAGAACACAGCGGGAACATGATTAAATGCATTTCAGTGCAATGTAGAAGGTTTGATTGATGTAGTCTCCTGCAGTCAGTAAGACTAAAACTCTGAACAAATAATCATGATGTACACCGTACACTGACGTGGACGCTTTTCACTAGCTGGATGGTAAATATAATTGAGGTGTCGGGACTCGGGACTGAATTCGAGGTTCAGATTGGGGACCTGAAGAGATTTACAACAACAACGCTCGTGCCCCATCTATATAAATCACGTGTCCAGCTCGCTTGCTGATTGGTTGGTTTCTTTGCAGAGTGTTACCGCCGCGGTGCCTCGTATTTGTACAATAAATTGACATCCACTCTGAGAGACGAGTACTCTCAAAATCATGACGTAAGGCCTGGCTAGTCCACTGACTGGGGTACATTTGTTCACGGGTACAGTTGTACGCAGTCTCTAACAGTACGGTACAGCCGGAATTTAATATTATGTTTCAACACGAAGTTTGCCACTCCTGGCACTTATGGCAAAATGTGGAATTTAACTCAAAATTAATTTGGTCCATGATATGACCTAAAGAAATACACCAAAGAATGGTTAAGTTATTTTATTGAAGTAGGTGGGGTCAGTGGGAGGGTGTGGTTTGCTGGGTGGGGGGACTAGAAGATGGTGGTAACTAGCCCGCACCATTATGAGAACTCTAAAGCTGACGGCAATTTACACTGTAGACCCATAGAACAAGAGGACATATTTATGTGAGCACTCAGACACGAGTCCTGAAGTTCACCGAGAGCGGTAACAAACACAGCAGGCTTACATCACACCTCATTCACAGTAAGTTTTTTTTTATCGTTGCCATCCAATTTTCCTCGATCTTGTCGGCTGTTGAAATTATTTCGACATAAAATTGAAGGCTTGGAATATGGCGCGGGGCAGAGACTTGGTATGTGGTAAATGAGAAACACAACGGGAGTGTGAAGTTCTGGGCAGCTATCAGTTATTGGTTAACGTTGTTAGTAATATATTTAAGATTCTAAAATTGGATACGTTTTTTTTCTCCTTCTTCGTTTCATATATGTTTGACATATAGGCCATTTCAAAAACAAGATTGCTGCGGAATCGTCAACTTGAATGACCGGCTGGATTTGATAGTTATTTTTTGAATGAATACAATCCACATTTGAAACAATATTTACGTTATCTCGCTGGTGGAGTTCTGCTGGGTATTAAAAATCCCATACTTTTAAAAATAATATATATATATATTTGAGACGACAATAGCTAAAACTTTACACACGACTACACATATTTCACAATTTTATGGTATAGCCACAAACATGGATAGAGCCACTTGTGTTAGGAAACTTACCCAATAACTTCTGGATAGAACCACTTGTATTAGGAAACTTGCCCAATAACTTTCACAAATCAAAAATAAATCCTCAAAATATAAATCCTCACTTCAATGTTTTATTGGCACAAACTCTGGCACAGTTTGAGTTAAACACACGCACACACACACACACAAATAAACATGTATGAATTGCTGTTTGGATTGGACTATATCAATAGCATTCAGAAATTCACAAGTTGAAGTATTCTTCTTTGTTAAATATAGTTAGAACTTTAATATTGAAATCAAGTACTGACTGTCACAACATGTCTCACATTTCATCATCTTTAACCATTGGAATGAAATGTGATGGGGTGGTCTACAAAAAACCTCACATCCATGTCCCGCTTTGTCCAAGTCAGCGTGCCCTATCTAGGAATGCCAGTCCCTAACTGTGCCCAATCTAGGAAAGCCAGTCACTAACTGTGCCCTGTCTACGAATGTCAGTCACTAACTGTGCCCTGTCTAGGAATGTCAGTAGCTTACTGTGCCCCATCTAGCAATGTCAGAGTCACTAACTGTGCCCTTTCTAGGAGTGTCAAAGTCCTTCATTTAGCACTGAAATAGACAGCTAGTTATTTGTAATACTTCGACAAAATGTCCGTTTACCTCACAGTCTTACAATATCTAGTCTCTCCCAGGTAAGTTTGCACATGCCATCCACGTCACATCACGGATGACGGTAGATGACGGTAGAAATCCACATTCCGATTATGTTCTGTTTGCGTGTGTGTCTTTGGTTGGACTCACCCACTCACTGGCCGCAGCGGTCGTCATATTATTTCACGTACACATAAGATCATTTACCGAGACCAACATGTAAATAAACATACATGCACGTAATTTACTTTTGGCGATAAAACTATATGAAAGTGACGAGTGACGTCACAAATGTATACTTTTCCTAAATGTTTTTTTTTTAAACTTAGAAGGGATGCGAATATTTCTTTTTGATTTAACCGACACTAGCCAACAACATGCCTGAACAACCGATATAGCTTACATGACTTAACAACCAATATAGCTTACATGACTTAACAACCGATATAGCTTACATGACTTAACAACCGATATAGCTTACATGACTTAACAACCGATATAGCTTACATGACTTAACAACCGATACTAGCCAACATGACTTAACAACCGATATAGCTTACATGACTTAACAACCGATACTAGCCAACATGACTTAACAACCGATATAGCCAACATGACTTAACAACCGATATAGCTTACATGACTTAACAACCGATACTAGCCAACATGACTTAACAACCGATACTAGCCAACATGACTTAACAACCGATACTAGCCAACATGACTTAACAACCGATACTAGCCAACATGAGTTAAAAACCGATACTAAAACTAGTCAACACGATTAAACAAACGACACCAGCCAAGATGACTGAACCATCGACATCAGCCACGATGACTTAACAACCGACACCAGCCAAGATGACTTAACAACCGACACCAGCCAAGATGACTTAACAACCGACACCAGCCAAGATGACTTAACAACTCCACAAACCTGCTGCTACTCCTAGACACTTAAACACAATCAATAAATTCCAAAGTTCTCAGCACATCCTCCCCTCTGCCCCACCCCCTTCCCTTGCTCCCAACACACCTTTGGGGATGGTGACATTACTGACAAATGAAGGAGAGTCCATGGACGGATTAATTAGTTTTTATGACTCATGAAATGTTTTGGTCGAAAGGGGGGGGGGGGGGGGAGAGCATTGAGGTGGATGAAGGTGAGTGGAAAGGAAGAGTGGGGGGGGGGGGGCTCTATTGGTCTCGGTTGTAGATAAGATAAACATGTTGAGGGTTTTAGGAAGTTGTATGATGGATGTCCGATGACAGCTGGGTGACATGTGCTAGGTAAACCTGTCATTCAAAACATCAGGATGAAATTCTGTAATCCGACATGTCATGTTCGTTAACCAGTTTCTCTGGACAAATCATCATTCAAAGATGAGACATGACAAATGGGATTAGTTCAACTGCGACCCATGACGCCTGCAGTGGTTCGCGCCTGTTACGAGATACTGAAGGATGACCTTTGAACCCACCTGGATGAAATATTTGCTCACCCTACAACCGGTCAGGTACGGTAAGGCAACCGGTCGGTACGGTAAGGCAATGTGAAACAAATATTTTAAAAATACAACAATGGGTTTGAACTCATCTAATCACTGACAGTCCGTGTTGACGCCTCTGGAATGGCGACTGATAAGGGTACAGTGTAAACCTGTCATTGTTGCTACTCCCCTCGGAGTATCCGCTGTGATCGTCTGCAACGACCCGGCGGTCATCGGGAATGTTAAGCCCCATCTTCACTCTGAGAGGTCAGTAGGTCACGTGGTTTAAGACACCACTGTAACCCACATCGAGACCCATCCAATCCACGTCCGGGTCGGCACACAGGCGCGCAGAAGTCAGGGACGCACGGGGGGGGGGGGGGACAGGGGGCCAGTTTGATTTGAGATCTAGAAGAGGAAATTGCTTGTTGGTTTTAGACAGGAAGTACCGTCAAGGCAAGCCAACTGGCAATATACACCCACATTGATGACGTCGCAGTGACGTGTAAACATGAGATCCGCTGGATAGGATCAAGAAATGCGAACCCTGGATGTACTCCCGAGTTATTGACTGCCACACAATAGTTTGATTATGTTGTAAAAAATATATATATATATATATAAATAAATTAACCGACAAAATATATTTACGGAAGGTATCGTATTTGAGTAGTGTCCTAATTAAATCTGCTTACATAGAAGGTACCGACCTAAAGAAGTAATATTGAAAATAATATAATTATTTATAACCATTATTCAGAAGCAGTTTGGAATGATATTTCTATTCACTTTCAAGGTGCTGGGTTCCTCTTGAACAGGGTTTCTCAAACTGCGGTCCGCGAGCCAGATCCGGTCTGTTAGGTGGCTGCAATCCGTCCGGGCCGAGGAGACTTTTTCCTCCTACTTCCACTTTAAAAAAAAAATTCAGTTTGCCGAAGAAATCGCCTCTAATTATAAAGCAGCGGTTCTCAACCTGTGGGTCGCGACCCGTTTGGGGAGGTCGAACGACCTTTTCCCAGGGGTCACCTAAGATCATTGCAAAAAAAAACATATGCACTACAGTTATGAAGTAGCAACGCTTATAATTTTCTGGCTGGGGGTCACCACAACATGAGGAACTGTATTAATGGGTCGCGGCATTGGAAAGGTTGAGAACCACTGTTATAAAGGGAACAGTGTCGCCTGTGGCGGACGGCCGCACCCACACCCACACCCCCGTCCGAAGACACTGGATATTTCCTGTTGAAGTACTTTTCAGTTTGCGTTTGATATTTACGTCATTTTAAATATGATATTTGTTTTTTCTAGTTGTTTTCGCTTTTCCGTTAACATATAAGATATGTGCAGTGTGCATGGAACTGAGATATGTGCCGTGTCCATAGAATTGAGATATGTGCAGTTGAATGTGCATGGAATTAGGATGCTGCAAAGTGCATGGAATTCGTTTAAAATATTTTTTAAAGAAAGCTCTAGTTCGCCCCCAATAGTGTCTGTAGGACACTGATCTGGCCCATTGTTAAAGAAATTGAGGATCCTTGCTCTAAAAGAAATATATTTCTTTCAATCTACATCTTCTATAATCCATACTGAAGCAAATTTCAAATATGTTATATTTTAGATCAAAAAATTGTATCTCCATCAAAACATCCTCAGAATTATTTCATCAGCAGGGCTGCCACTGACTTTTTAAACATTTCCCAAGATTTCCCAAGATCATAATTATACAGAGTTTTCTTTAAAAGGGGTTTTCTCTTTAGTAATTAATACAATAATAGCTTGAATTAATGCCCCTGAAACTCAGGGTACAGTAATTGACTGAAATTTATTTTAAAAGACATTTAAAAAAATCTTTATCACGTAAAAGAAAAAAAAAATTGATTTTGAAAAAAAATCATATTAATTTATAATACAAATTATCCATGCCCACTGGAGTTAGGCTGCTAAATTAAATATTACCTCCAAATTTTCTGGTAAAAATATGATCTACGTGTGTAATAGAAGTCCTTTGAAACAAAGCTCACAGGGCTAATCAACACAGAAGTCTCTTTACAACTATTACAAGGGCAACAGGTTCTTTATCAAAAACATTTTTTTTCTTATTGTAAGTCTGTAGATTAGTAATGGGGTTTGCAAAGCAATGAAGCAGAATGTAATAATAATAATTGTAGTTAAAATTGATTGATATTATATGAAGACAATAAGTATTTTTTAAATTGTAAATTTACATTATAATTATAATAATTTTTTTCAAACAAAATACTGTTTAAATGAACTTTTCAGCTATAATCCTACAATGTACCCGTATACTTTTAACATCTTAATTACCTGTGTGTAAATGCACAACAATTTTTTTCCAATTGATGAAAATTAGGCTGGATTTTTTAACAGATGTATCATATCATAGTTTGAACACATTGTAGAAGTAACTGAAATTCATCAAATTTTACTATAGATTCTTGATTGAACACTATCGTTCCCTCTTTGGCTTGTACTGTTTTTCGTATGGTTACTAATGTCTAAGAGCCTAATGATAAAGTTTCCGAGCCTACTGCCCCCCCCCCCCACCTCACAAATTCTATAATATTAATAGTCTATATTGATTTCCTTTGAGATTTCAAGATTTATTATCAGTTTATTTATTGTTGAGACTGTTCTATACATATTGTGTATAAGGTCAATTTGATAAACTTTCAACGCCTGGATGTAATTTTTAGTATTCAAAGTAAAAAAAAAAAAAAGATAAAATTGAATTTCTTTAATTATTAACTTTTTAATACTTCTAAAATTTTAACTTCAATTACAGAAGATTTCTTATCTATTTATGAATTGTTTTAAAAATTAAAACCAGAAAAGAGTTAAAACAATACACTATTTCCTTGTTACTTTAAAAAACTATTTTGCTTTATTTTCAATTTAATTTTTATCACATATTTTTGTGCGTTCTTCAAAGTATGTAAAAAATCTTCCACTTGTTAATATTTCCCAAGGTTTTGCCTGATTTTCAAAATTATTCCCCAGATCCCAATGGGGGTCGTGAATTCCCAAGATCTTGGGAAATTTCCCAAGGTGTGGTATCTCTACCCCAGCCCGACACGACACTCGTCTACAGATGTTCCCCCCCCCCTCCCCCACTCTGCCCGCGGTATTGAGGGCAATTTTGTGGCGCGAGTATTTGCCCGGCCCTGCTCTCCAAAAGCAGTCGTCCGCCAGATCAAATGCCAACTGTTGTTTGGACTAATATTATTTGATGGCAGGCGGGCAGCGTGATAGGAGAACTCTGGACAGAGACAGTCGCCCTGCGGGGATACCAGCGAGTCCTTCAATGGAACGTTCTGCTCTAACATTAGCATCGGCCGTGGAAACGAATCAAAGCTTTCTGATATGCATTTGTGGCAACTAATCTCATCAACAACATCGGGGGACGCTCCCTTTTCATGGAATCAAGAGAATGATTCAAAGGGCTTTTCATTGTCGAAAAATAACTGGGTCTAGCCAGTAATAGATTGTAATATAAATACTTTTTACTGACAGATTTGATTATGAAATGCATATGTCTTATATGTAGAGTCTGTGAAGTAATCGAGGGATGCCACTTTTGCAAAGTAATCACATACCACTTTTATTAAGAAATCGAGGAAGGCCACTTTTGTGAAGTAATCGAGGAAGGCCACTTTTGTGAAGTCATCGAGGGATGCCACTTTTGTGAAGTAATCGAGGGAAGCCACAATTGTGAAGTAATCGAGGGATGCCACTTTTGTGAAGTAATCGAGAGATACCACCTTTGTTGAAATCGCATAGATGTGGGTGTCAGGCTCGAATATAGACAAATTATTCTAATCAGCGGCATGCACTAAGATGTTAAATTTCGTATGAAATTTAATCTCGATACAAAACTGGGGTACACACGTAAAACTAAGAGTTGTTTCAAGTGGACCATCCATCGTGTCCTATTGGACCTTCAGTAAAGAAGAGCGGTTAGTCCTTGAATCTGACACCATTAAGTGAGATGTTGTTTCCAAGAAACTGAACAAAACTGTCACTGTATGTCAAGTCCCTCCTCCCAACCCCACCCCCCAACTCTGCACAAACAAGTGCTACCAACAGACCGACCAACAAACAGACAGCGTAGTCCAGTATTGATTCAGAGGTTACCGTCTGTTGATTTCTTGCTGAAGCCAAAGGGGCTGAAAAATCTTCACCAAGCCAGGAGGGGAATTACCTGCCCTTGCCCGTAAGGCCTCGAACACACAACCCTAGTGACGTGGGCCGATGACCAAAGGATGCTGGGACGGAAACAGCAGCGCTCCCAGACACAGGATAACGCCAGTTGGATTAGATAGATCACCCCTCCCCCCTCACTCACCACAACCACCCCTTCAACTCTGAGGGTCAAACGGTTAGGCAAGGTATGTACAAATACGTCTGACGACCAAGTGTGAAGTCATAATGACACAGATAACTTGACAGGATTCGCAAAAACGAGGTCGAAGCAACACGACCACGAAAACATGTCTTCTGATCACTACCAGGTTAGGAAAACATATTTGCCATAAATTACCGTAACAGTGAATGTATTAGATATATAGGGATATCTTAATTGTATGGCTTTTTTTTTTCATCTTTACGAATTCCAGACCTGTTTACCCCCAAACTCTTAAAATCGTACACTATCATCAAAAAAGCATTCAATACATAATCTTAATAGAAAAAATAAGCATACAGACAGTATATATAAGGAATACACATCAAAATCGAAAAATTGTACGCCAAAAGGCGTAAAAGTAAACAGGTCTGGAATTACCCTCTCCTGTAAATTTAAAAATTGGAACCAGTGACATAGGAGGCGGATGCGAAGGAAAAAAAAAAAAGGGGTGGGGGCGAGCGGGACGTCAGGGATTTTCGGCCAATTTGGATTTTTTTTTTTTTTTTGTATAAAGTGGGCGACAAAATATTCGTCATTAACCCTAGCTAAGCCACTTAGAATGAGCTTGGACCACCGATCATCAATTTATTCCGTTAGACATATACATTGATGTTAATGGATAATGTTTTCATACACATTTCCAACAATGATTGATGGGTGCAAAAAAACAAGTTATGTTTGCAACAATGGATTTTACCATCTGTTTTGCATATATATGTCTGTATATAATATGCATTTATGGTTGGTAAGGAGATCAGTTTATCATTGAGATCCATTTGGTAATACCAAGTGCCTGAGTTCCCATAACGCCATATGCCCGGCGTTGTACACACAAACGTTTTTAAATATATAAAAACAAGCCTTACTTTTATTTTTACATAATATTTTTTTGTTAAAATTTGTGGGCGTTAAAAAAAGGGGGGGGGGGGTAGGTAAAAAAAACCCTCAAAATTCCAGGACCGCTATCCAGTTGTCGGCGTTCGTGCTTGCCCAGACTTTGATCGGCACAAACCATGTGCAAAAGAGACGAACAAAAGAGGGGGCGGGATGGAACGCGAGAGTAGATCTAGCTATACCCTGCTCAAGATGATACTGCCAGATTGCTGCTACCTCCGAGAACACCGTCTTACTTTATTACCATGAAAATCACAAAAAAAATCCCTTTCTTAAAAAAATACTGTAAACCAAACTTGAAAGGGATAACGAAGAGAAATCCTCTCCTAAGTCGACCTGCCTATCTAAAGAAACAAGAGACGCCTCGCAGTGTCTTGCCAAACCACGGGGGCTCCCTTGTATTGACACTTGCACTATTTGAAGGTACATGCAATAACAAAAGGAGAAATTTATTTAACGCAATCTTTACCGCAACGTTTGCTTTTTCAATCCCATAATTCGGGGAGGTGTTCCCCCCCCCCCCCCAGTCCACCCCATTTTGAGAACGCGTGCAGTATCAGTATGTGTTGGAAAGGTGAGAGGTGAAAACTGAAAGTTGAAATTTGAATGGGAAGGACAAAAGCACGTCCAAAGACTTAACTTTGTTGCCATTTTAGGTTGGATGGGAATGACGAGACTCGGTGTCCTTAGGGTTTAGGTGAGTGGAGTTGAAAATTTTGATTCACAGCTACCGGCATTTTTCAACAAACCGACTTTTTGATAAATAAGCTTGGTTCTAGTCTAAACAGCATACATTGAGAACCTCTTTTATAAGACGACCAGGCAGTTGCTTAGATTCCCAAAATACCGTGGTTGCTGGCGCTACCGTCTGAGACTGCGGAGGCTCTGGGCTCTGGTTTATGATGAACGTGCTGTTGTCGTGATGATATGGATTATTGTCAATACTGCTGGAGCTAGGACTTGGCATGGTCGGGAACCGTCACAGGCTCGGGGTCATTCGGTGGTATCACCAGAGGCGTAGCTTAGAGTGTTTTGGGCCCGGGGACGAGATTCGCACCCGGGGACAAGATTCATTTTAAAGCGCCCCTTTTGTATTTTTTCAACCCTCAAAACACATTATTTTCATCAATAAAATAATATCAAAGCACATTTTGGCGCCCCTAACTAGCTGGCGCCCGGGGGACATCTGTCCCCCCTGCCCCCCCCCTCCCTTCGCTACGCCTCTTGGTATCACAGACTACCACAGGACATTTCTCTGAGTGTTTTACAGATAAAGTTAAACTATTATTATTATATAATTTAGCTCTAAAATGTCCCAAGAATTGTTTTAACTATTACGTGTTGTTAGATGTGAACTTTTTGATAAATTATTCAGAATTGTGAATTTTCAAATAAAATAGGCTTGTTGTAATTTCACGTTTCTACTAAACATTTCAATAAATCAAAGAAAGTCAATGTTCACATGCAATCTAAAAATCCTCTTGAAGCTGGATTATATTACTTAAGATAAAACCACCCTTTAAACTTCTTTGGGGATAACAGGCCTTATCTTTGTTGAACGTGATTCTTGATTTCAAAAGTTTTAGACAACAATTAACAATAAACAAATAAGTCCGTTCAAAACTTTAAAAAAAAAATAAAAAAAATTTAAAGTCTTTTCACGCTTAAATTTATGAGGTGGTATTCGTAAAATCTCCCTCGTTCCTTTTACAACGACAACTCAAGTCTTACAGCTTCAGATCTTTCAGATAAACTTTTTAACGAGTACATTTTTTTTTATCATTTGCACCCCACACAACCTCATTTTCCACAAACGGGATCATTCATTTCAGAGTCACCAGGGCGCCACGGCACCAGGGCACCACGGGGGCAACATTACCAAAACCAAATGGAACACACGGCCAATACCAAAAGAACGCGGTGGCCACCAGAGTACACTAAACTCTAGAAAAGTTATGGACGTGCGCCATGTAAATATAAAGTATACCCTAACGACAATAAAACCTAGCTGAGGAGCCATAAGAATTAAATACCTATTGATACCAAACTTCAGCTCCTAGCAATTTGATGTTCCGAAATCGGACCTCAGGGGTTAATAGTAGAGCCGTCACATCGACGTACTGATGATCAATCGGCACGGGTCTGAAAGGACTCCAGACAATTCAGCAGCGATTACTTTCAACTTTCAATAGGAAACACCGGTTGGGGGGGGGGGGGGGGGGGAGAGAAAACTGTTTGGGGAAAAAATCGACTTTTCCTGACAATGAAGTATGGAATAGAAGGGTATGTCTTCAATTCAGCGTGGAGTTTATCTGAAAAGATCCTGTTTAGGCAAATACATTAAGTTTCTCTAGCGTATAAAGAAACGTTATAGCTATTTCCAAAATAAATTGTGTAAATAGAAATGTTATAACTATATTCAAAATAAATTGTGTAAATCGAAATGTTATAATTATATTCAAAATAAATTGTGTAAATCGAAATGTTATGGCTAATTTTCTAAATAAATTGTGTGAATAGAAATGTTATAACTATATTCAAAATAAATTGGAATCGAGCATTTTAACACCAAAAATCAAAGGCTCAAGTAATGCGTTAAAAGATGACATTTTCAAGAAGGTCATTTCGGAATCAGGGCAAATTAAGAATGTGACTCAAATTGTGAGATTGGAATTTGCACATTACTTTTCTATTGTAAAAAAAAAAAATACTTGATATTCAACAAGTTTTTAAAGGTTTTTTTAACCTTGGGACTTGTAATTATTTTGAAACCAGTTTAATCCAATATTGTTCTGTTCCTGTTCCTTGATGCCTTGTCGCTATTAAAAAGATGTCGACCAATTTTTTTTTTTCATGAACGCTACAATGGCATTCTACAGCTCGAGGGGGGGGGGGGGGGCCAAGGATGGCCAATTTGCATGGTGTTTTTGTTATTCTACCCACTGAAAAAAAAAATTGTTATATAATATAGAAGACGTGTCTTGCTGCACGTAGCCCAGGATGCAATATCCGTGAAGGACATGCCTGCATATCGTCTTTAAGCCACGTCGGCACACAAAGAAACATGGATAGAGACCCCCAAAAACTGACAGCCATACTGAGCACGAAGAATGGAGTTTGTCAATTTAGTGCCGTGCTATTGAACCGCCGAAAACATATTTGGGTAAAGCGATACACTATTCACGTGACAGCGTGACGTGTGAAGGGTGTTCACGTGGCCGTGAGGAAAAATTAGGACTAGGCTTCAATAGAAATACTTTTATTATATATATATATATACATTGTTTAAAAGTTAGTTCAAGAAAATAAGCACCATTTCTTCCAAACCAAATCACGTGACCAAAAAAAAATATGAGTGGTACAGAAATTCTATATTCCCCCAAAGAAGTAGTGATGACTCGACTTTGGTTGAGGGGTGGGTGGGATTTAAGAAAAAAAAGGTAGATCATATTTTGAGCTAATGCCGTTTTAGTTTATTTATAAATAATGTCATAAATCAGGCTCGCTTAACATGCGGCCCGCCAGCATCCACTTGGCGGCCCGCGAAGTAATTCTTTATAATTATTTTCTTAATAACTCCCCCCTCCCCTGTCCTATTATCGTTCGGCCCGCACAAATTTTCATAAAGTATTACGGCCCGCCTTACATTTTGAGTTCAGCAGGCCTCTGATAAATGAATGCGTGGCCAGTTTACAATATAATAGAGTGAATGGGATTTGAATACTTATAAATGGGTTA
Organism: Omphiscola glabra; assembly: GCA_964017045.1. Classification (NCBI taxonomy): domain Eukaryota; kingdom Metazoa; phylum Mollusca; class Gastropoda; family Lymnaeidae; genus Omphiscola; species Omphiscola glabra. The sequence continues at coordinate 30,362,496 of OZ024798.1, read as the reverse complement.
AGTTTAGGCAGCATTTACAGACCTGTTTACCCTCAAACTCTTAAAATCGTTCAATTTCATCACAAAATCATTCAATTCATTATCTTAATAGAAAAAAATAAATATACGGTATGCATAATGTATACACCTCAAAATCGTACATTGTGCGCCAAAATCGTAAGAGTAAACAGGTCTGCATTTATGTTCAGTCCTTACATAAATATAACTTGAAGTATAAATACATAGCATTTGAATGACACGTGTAATTAAGAAAAGTCAGAAAACAATCATTATTTTCACATTTTCGGACCCCTAAATCTATATTTGTGGTGAAGCATGTCCAGTTTTAGCCAGATTCACTACCATATTAAAATTGTTCTGGGTATTGTGATTTGTGTAGAATCCATAGATAGGAACATCGACTTATTTATGAAAATAACCATTCGTTCAGCGGCTATTTAGATTTACTTTTTAAAAGGAAGATAAGAGGGAGACAAAGCAAACAGGCTGGGATAAGAACCGTAACTGCGCATTCCCAAATATCCTACGTCCCAAGTTTGGACTATTACCACCCTTGTGTGCCATAATGGGCACACTTACAACTCAAATTAGGGCAACTTTTGGACCTCCGTGAAATCAATGTGTGAAATCCCCATTTATACAACAATAAACAGTGGATAGAAACAGCTTCAGAAAGCAGAACGTAGATAATACAAGTGACGAATCCCTTTGAACAAAGACCGACCGTCGTGTGTACATACGTCAAATTTAGACTCGTAGCTAATCAAATATTTCACCAGGACAAACTTTTGAACGCTTTTTTTTCTCCCCCTTTTGGTGTCAAAATGATACAGATAAGCGATTCATAGAGAGAAAGTTGGGAAAGTGTGTGTGGGGGGGGGGGGCATGTTTAAAAGGGAGGGGATAGGTATGAAAAGGGTGTCTGGATAGATGCGTTTTTATAAAAAAAAAACTTTTGGTGGAAGTTTTGGGGTTGGGTGGATGGTTGCGATAAATTATTACCAGTTTATCAAATTTTTGGAGGGTCCTCAGTTCGTGGATATGGGGGTCCCGAAGTGGAGAATGTGCCGCACGTGTTAATCTGTAACAATATGATGAAGGGAGGAGTTGTGGCAATCTGTGACGGTGCTCTGGCGATGACGTTGTATTCTCGAACACACACACACATCACACAAAATGGCTTTGTATTTCATTCAAACGTGGTGTCAAGTAAATTCCAGAGTTTACGCTTCAGGCGAAAACTTTTAGGGAGAAACAAACAAAATACCAAGGGGCGCAGATGTTTGCAACTAAGGGCCAAACAACCCTTGCTCTCTCAGGCCCAGACAACCCTTACTCTATCCCCCGTCTCGTTTAATCGTTCTTTGAACCGAAATTCCAAAGTCCCTGCCGGGACTCCGGGTGCCGACACAACACCTGCGTTTGAACTATGAGACCTTAAACTTAAACCTCTAAATACTGTTAGGCGTTATGATATAAAAACACACAGCTGTGTGCAGATTCATACACAGGGCTTATTGTGAGGGTTACATTGACCCCTTGATAGATAACATTCATTGGATTCAATGCGCTGTCTACTCTCTTTCAATGCACTGTCTACTTTCTAGCGAAAAGGCATGTCACGATGAAACGGCTCGAAACAAATCGGCCCCGAAAAATCGGCCCATGAAAACTCGGCCACGTCAAAATCGCCCGCGAAAAAAAGGTCCTCCGTCTGTAAGACCTCAATCAATTAGGCCGACACTATGGTTCTCGCAAAAAAGGCCCCAAGGCAAATAGCTCCCGACCAAAAACGCCATACTCCCACATCTTTTGGCAAATAGCTCCCGACCAAAAACGCCATACTCCCACATCTTTTGGCAAATAGCTCCCGACCAAAAACGCCATACTCCCTCATCTTTTCACAAAAGAATGTAGTAGAGCTGCATCATCCACGGGCTCGAACTACTGTGCTTAACTTGCAAGTTTTCATCGTTGTTGTACTCATTCTCACGCTTTCATTGTTGTACTCATTGTGCGAGCAACTGAACAAATAAATTGGATATCTGCATCAGAAGACACAGTTGTGTCTACACAGCGTGAGCAACTGAACAACATGAGATAACTGTGTCAGAAGTCACACTTGTGTATCTGCACAGTGTGAGCAACTGAACAACATGAGATAACTGTGTCAGAAGTCAAAGTTGTATCCTCACAGTGTGAGCAATAGAACAACCACATGGGATGTTTGCGTCAGAAGTCAAAGTTGTGTCTGCTCAGTGTGAGCAACTGAACACTGCCAGTCACGTGTTTTGTGGAGCTAGTGGCTAGTAGCCAGACATAATCATCATGTGGTGTTCTGCCAGGTTAGTTGACTGACACATGCAGTGGGCTAATAGAGACCGGATAGGCCACCCTTCAACGAATTTTTAAAAATTATTTTGCAGTTGGCCGAAAATACCGGTACTGAATACAAAGGAAAAAAAGAGCTTCCATGGGCGGATAGACACTCCTCAACCTACTTCTTACGCCCATATGTGGTTGTGATACATCCAAAGTGTGAACATCATGTATCTGGAGCGGAGCTCAAAGCTGAGGCTCATTGCTTTGGATGAGCTGGAGTGGAGCAAGAGTTGGAAAAGCATGTTTCGGCCCCGAGCTCCAGATTTTTAAAATCAATCAATTAAATAAATATTTGAAGTAGACTATGATTTGTACAAATGCTATTACATTAATTTATTAAAATTGATTCTCCACTCCACTACCGATTATGCTGTCCCCGAACTTTTAACAGCTTTGTGGAAAAGCTTTTTTACAGCTACGTTGCCCGGTTGCCCCACTCTTTTACCGGCTATGTTTCCCAACTCTTTTACCGGCTATGTCTCCCAACTCTTTTACCGGCTTTGTTTCCCCACTCTTCTACAAAATATGTTTCCCCACTCTCCTGCTTATTAATAAATGGATTAATGATTAAATGACAATAAAAAATACAATTCTTGTAACACTTAGCACCCTTCACCCCAACCACCCTACCTCACTTTTTTTTTTAATTTGTCCGGTGCTCGGAGCAGGAGCTGATAAAATTTGTCCGGAGCGGAGCAGGAGCTGATAAAATTTGTCAGGAGCGGAGCTCTGCCAAAAAATCCTGCTCGTAATACCAGATTATAGCTTTATAATGTTAAATTTAACTCATACAAACATTACAACGAACAAATCTTGAAAAATGATCAGACAAGTTTTCCAGGGTTTATCTCGTAACAAACTTTGATTTTTTTTTTTTAAGTTATTGCAATCTTGTCAATAAAATAGTTTTGCTATCGCTGTAGAATATTGTATACACAATTTATAATAAAAGTTTATTCGGATACAAAACATACCAAATTTTTTGCGGTTGAATCCAGAGTGGTTGACAGGAGGCCCGTTTACCACGGTGAATTCTTATCAGGAGCGTCTTGGTTTTTAGCAAAGCGATATTGTGAGGTTCCAGCGATTGTGAAACATGGGGGTTCTGAAATAATAATCGCGGTAACGTCCTGAGAAATGCCACGTCATAGCTCACACCTGCTCACGAGATCTCAGACTCCGCTAAACGATCGTCTGATGGGTTAATAAAGATTGGAGTGAAGGACAAAATTGATGAGCACATATTTCGCTGACGAAATGAGGCTGAAGATATGATTACATCCCCTTCCAGAAAAGGTTGGGAAGAGAAAGAAAAAAATGCGGAAGCTGAAAAGAGATTTGGGGGGGGGGGGGGGGGGGCGGCAGCCCATTACGAACAGGGTGGAGGACCTGCTTTTAAAGACCAGAAAATAATTATATTATTTTAAAGAATGATTTTTTCTTCAAGAAATGATGCATTTTTAGTTTTAAGCCTGCACCTAATGTTTATAAAAGAAAAGGCTTGCGTTTAGATAAACAGGGACTCTGGCCTGGGTAGAGTAGTTTGTGTTTAACTTGGTTTTCTCTCTTCACGTAACGAGATGATGCCCCTTTAATTGTGGGGATTTAGTTCCCTTTGATGTGATACATAAATTATTTATGTAAACAAATTATGTTGGAAATAGATAATTAATGAACCCGATTTACTTTAAATAAAGGGTCCTCAGATTATTATTATGTATTGAGCCTTCAACCTCTATAATAATATAATAGATTAATGCATGTTATTGTGAATGTACTAAAAAATACATTCAAAAGTTCAGCTATTTAACCACTGTCAACCTGAAAAATGTTCTCAATTTTGAGATCCACTTCTTCCAAGGGACACAATTTGCACCCCCTGAAAACGGTTTTTGTTTTGTTTTTGTTTTTTTAAAATTTAGCTTAACACCAGCAGATAGTTCTTTTTAACTACATTATATTTTGGTTGTCTTCATCAAAATCGTTTAACATATTATATATAACTATACTTGTGACGTACAGCGCACTGAGTTCACGCGATGACACAGCCATACCTTGTTCATCTATATAATATGGTAGGAGTTCATCCATTTAGCTATAATATATATGATGCCTCGTAACATGTTATGAAGTAAATTATCTATATACTCTATGATACTCCCCCCCCCCCCCCATTGACATTCCTGCAATTGAGTGTATTTACATGGAATAAATGTTGTTTTAAATGACATGGCAAGATCTTTGACAAAAATTCAATGAGAACCACAATGAAAACTCGTTATAGAGCGCTGGTATCGGGTCCACAAAATCCAATGGCGGAGGAGCACGCTGCGGTTTTGTGTGAATATTGTTAGGGATTTAAAAAAAAAAAGAAAGCAATTTGACTTCTAAAAAAAAAAAGAAAGCAATTTGACTTCTAAAAAAAAAAGAAAGCAATTTGACTTCTAAAAAAAAAAAAAAGCAATTTGACTTCTAAAAAAAAAAGAAAGCAATTTGACTTCTAAAAAAAAAGAAAGCAATTTGACTTCTAAAAAAAAAAGAAAGCAATTTGACTTCTAAAAAAAAAAAAAAGCAATTTGACTTCTAAATAACAAAGAAAGCAATTTGACTTCTAAAAAAAAAAGAAAGCAATTTGACTTCTAAATAACAAAGAAAGCAATTTGACTTCTAAATAACAAAGAAAGCAATTTGACTTCTAAAAAAAAAAAAAGCAAAAAAAAAAATTAAAAAAAACCCACGATATTTTAAATCTCTTGTGAGTTTACATTTCTAATGGATTTTTGATTGTATTTAAAAGGAAATATATTTTGTACACTCATTCACTTTTCACGTGCGTTAAAACAAATAAAATCATGCACGAAGGAATGTACGCACTTTCGGCTGCCTAGCCATGACCACTTTCGGCTGCCTAGCCAAGACAACTTTCGGCTGCCTAGCCATGACCACTTTCGGCTGCCTAGCCATGACCACTTTCGGCTGCCTAGCCATGACCACTTTCGGCTGCCTAGCCATGACCACTTTCGGCTGCATAGCCATGACCACTTTCGGCTGCCTAGCCATTACCACTTTCGGCTGCCTAGCCATGACCACTTTCGGCTGCCTAGCCATGACCACTTTCGGCTGCCTAGCCATGACCACTTTCGGCTGCCTAGCCATGACCACTTTCGGCTGCCTAGCCATGACCACTTTCGGCTGATTAGCCATGACCACTTTCGGCTGCCTAGCCATGACCACTTTCGGCTGCCTAGCCATGACCACTTTCGGCTGCCTACCCATGACCACTTTCGGCTGCCTAGCCATGACAACTTTCGGCTGCCTAGCCATGACCACTTTCGGCTGCCTAGCCATGACCACTTTCGGCTGCCTAGCCATGACCACTTTCGGCTGCCCAGCCACGACCCCGCTTTATCCGAATTCGCGTTACAGCAGGGTTCCTTTTGTGGTTGTAAGTAGAACTATGTAAGACAGCCCCAACCCTTCCTCCACACTCTGTCCTCAGCTGTAATCGCTACCCACAATTAAATGTCTGGACGGGGGATCGCATGTCGAGTGTATCGGTGTCACGGAGGGTTTAGGTGGCACGGAGGGTGTAGATGACACAGAGGGTGTAGATGACACAGAGGGTGTAGAGCTGTAGATGACACGGTTTTGTGGGTGACGCCACTAGCATAGACTCGAAAAATACCACAGACGAGCGGAATTTTGGGGCGGAAAACGCTATATTGCAGTTAATGTACAGCTCTACGGTACAATCTGCTACATACAGTCGTCGGGTACAACTTAGGACACGGTTGGCTGAGACCCTGTTGATGTTTTTACAAAAATGTGTTAGAAAAGAACAGTTGGTGATTAGCGGGGAAAATGGGGGTGGGGGCTGTGTAGTGGTTGTCAGATATGACATTTAAATGATGACATATCTATGGCACGAAACACTGATGACATTATTCACTGTACATATTAGACAACATATATGATCTGTTACGATCTACAGAGGCGATACAATCCACCTGAAGTGTAACAATCCACATGCAGGTATTATAATCCACATGTTGTAATACAATCCACCTGAGGAATTACAACCACCTGATGTATTACAATCCACCTGAGGTATTACAATCCACCTGGCGTATTACAATCCACCTGGCGTATTACAATCCACCTGAGTTATTACAATCCACCTGAGTTATTACAATCAACCTGAGGTAGTACAATCCACCTGAGGTATTTAGTACAATTCAAACGACGAGAAATCAATGATGGATGCAATCACTTCCTTAATAAAGATTTACTTTGTACTAAAATAGTTGTTGAAAGGCAAAGTAAACATTTGTTCTATATCCAGTAAGGATGGAGGTGATGAAAGATGTTTTAAGACTATACAAATTATTTAGAAAAACCTTTCGGAACAACCATAAATATAATAATGTTTTAGTGAAAACCTCATTATTTGCATCCAACATTCCAAATTTAACATCAAACATTTCCCCCCTATTTGCAAACATAATGAAAAGGATAGATATGTGTGCATTTTGTTAACCTCCCTCCCCGACACACATACATACACATTTTTCATTAAAAAAATAAATATTTATATCTATAATCAGTTCTTAGCTAGCTCCCCATAACATATCTATAATCATTTCTTAGCTAGTTTCCCATAACATATCTATAATCATTTCTTAGCTATCTCCCCATGCCATATTATTTATAATAGTTTCTTAGCTAATTCCCTATAACACACCTATAATCATTTCTTAGCTCGCTCCCAATAACATATCTATACTAATTTCTAAGCTAGCTCCCCATAATTTACCTATAATCATTTCTTAGCTAGCTCCCCATAACATATACCCTAAATTTGCTGATCGCTCCGCCATTAATTACGCCATAATTTTGTTCATAGATCCCAAAGACTTTCATATAAGATACCCCCTCCCCACCCCAACACAGCAGACCCCCACCCCATGCAGATCAACTGTTGAGATTACCGTGCCAGCACAAAAAAGGGACCCCCATTGTAATACAGGGGTCCCCGTGGCTCAGATACGACCAGTCAAATAAATTACAATCTCCAGCTACCCGAGTAGGGGGGGGGGGTATTAAAATGTCCCATAGACGGATGGCTTACCTAGGTCACCGGCATGTAACAATATACCGGCTAGATTAGTGGACCTGCTGGACCGTAAACTAGCAATCTAGGCAAAGGGTGAGGTATGGAGGGGGGGGGGTCAACGGAACGAGGGTTGGGGGTGGGGATTAAGGGACTGGAGGAGATTAAGTAGACCTGACATGATGTTATTTTATCAATTGATTTTAGAGTGTGATAAACTTAACCATTAGACCAGCGCTGAATGTCTATGTGGCTCGCGTACGTAAGTGCTACGATTCAAGTGGTAGAATGTGTGTGTAGCTGACTTATGTAAGCTCTATCTTGCACGAGACATATAGTAAAGCAACAGGCAGAGATTTAGAGTAAAATGTTTACAACTAATTAATGACCTTAAATTTTTACTGAACATCACCTTTTCTAAATTAATTTTTTTTTTAAAATCTTTTTGGGGGTTGGGGCGTCGAGGGGTGCAACATAAAAATCACCGATCAATGGGTCGATAGTTATATCCCTTCTTTCGGTTATTTTTATAATAATAATGACTGACCCCCCCCCCCCCTCTACCCACCCCCCTCAGTTTGGTAGGTGATATTCAAATGATACATTTACATGAAATGGTGTCATTTAAGCTCAAGTTGAACAATATGTAGATATAGCCAAAAAGGTTCGCTCTGATTATCAGTCACTGTCTCAGTCGAGCCCTTGACACGCCTCTGTCTAGCCCTTGACACGCCTCTGTCCAGCCCTTGACACCCCTCTGTCCAGCCCTTGACACCCCTCTGTCGAGCCCTCGACACACCTCTGTCTAGCCCTTGACACACCTCTGTCCAGCCCTTGACACGCCTCTGTCCAGCCCTTGACACCCCTCTGTCTAGCCCTTGACACGCCTCTGTCCAGCCCTTGACACCCCTCTGTCGAGCCCTCGACACACCTCTGTCTAGCCCTTGACACACCTCTGTCGAGCCCTTGACACACCTCTGTCTAGCCCTTGACGCGCCTCTGTCCAGCCCTTGACACCCCTCTGTCGAGTCCTCGACACGCCTCTGTCCAGCCGTTGACACGTATTAGTACGCCATTGTCTAGCTTGTAGAAATTGTATTTATTTATATGTGGCTTTGGTGTTATCCCAACAAAAATAGTTTCATGGTGTGTACATCCAACAGCAAGATCAGCTTTGTACAGCCAACAGCAAGATCAGCTTTGTGCAGCCTACGGCGAGATAAACTCAAACCCACAAAATGGCTTTGTTAAAAAGGCCAGAAGAAGGACTACTATTTATTTTCATTTCCCTCCTACTGTATTCACTGGGCAACACTTATTAGAGGTACGTTAAAAATGGTCTAGCGAATATTCGTACATATCCGTTCAGGTTAATTAAGGTACTAATTACAAATGCAATAAAATAAAAATATGTTTTAGGTCTAAATTTTAAAAAGTGCATTGCTGAAACTGAAGTATCTCTTGCCTGCCTCTGTTATTATTGTCTGCCTCTGTTATTATTGTCTGCCTCTGTTATTATTGTCTGCCTCTGTTATTATTGTCTGCCTCTGTTATTACTGTCTGCCGCCTGAATTTATTTCAAGCAGGGTGGGCCAAACTTCTTTTTTTTTTTTTAAATAGTTTTTTTTTTACTAATAACCCACCCACCCCTACTTTAACTAATGACCCCTACTTTAACTAATGACCCCTACTTTAACTAATGACCCCTACTTTAACTAGTGACCCCTACTTTAACTAATGACCCCTACTTTAACTAATGACCCCTACTTTAACTAATGGCCCCTACTTTAACTAATGACCCCTACTTTAACTAATGACCCATACTTTAACTAATTACCCCTACTTTAACTAATGACCCCTACTTTAACTAGTGACCCCTACTTTAACTAGTGACCCCTACTTTAACTAATGACCCCTACTTTAACTAATGACCCCTACTTTAACTAATGACCCCTACTTTAACTAATGACCCCTACTTTAACTAATGACCCCTACTTTAACTAATGACCCCTACTTTAACTAGTGACCCCTACTTTAACTAATGACCCCTACTTAAACTAATGACCCCTACTTTAACTAATGACCCCTACTTTAACTAATGGCCCCTACTTTAACTAGTGACCCCTACTTTAACTAGTGACCCCTACTTTAACTAATGACCCCTACTTTAACTAATGGCCCCTACTTTAACTAGTGACCCCTACTTTAACTAATGACCCCTACTTTAACTAATGACCCCTACTTTAACTAATGACCCCTACTTTAACTAGTGACCCCTACTTTAACTAATGACCCCTACTTTAACTAGTGACCCCTACTTTAACTAATGACCCCTACTTTAACTAGTGACCCCTACTTTAACTAATGACCCCTACTTTAACTAATGACCCCTACTTTAACTAATGACCCCTACTTTAACTAGTGACCCCTACTTTAACTAATGACCCCTACTTTAACTAGTGACCCCTACTTTAACTAATGACCCCTACTTTAACTAATGACCCCTACTTTAACTAATGACCCCTACTTTAACTAATGACCCCTACTTTAACTAGTGACCCCTACTTTAACTAGTGACCCCTACTTTAACTAGCGACCCCTACTTTAACTAGTGACCCCTACTTTAACTAATGACCCCTACTTTAACTAATGACCCCTACTTTGGTCAAGCCAAAGCAGTTTAAGAAGTTGGATTAAAGATAATCGTGCAACATAAATAGTTTTACAAGTTTCATTCAACTATTTCTATACATTGCGGTTTGTTAAAATAAAAATAATAGCTATTGTGTTGGGACAGTGGTTCTCAACCTCTCTAATGCCGCGACCCCTCAATACAGTTCCTTGTGTTGTGGCGACCCCGACCACGAAATTATTTTCGTTTCTTCTTCGTAACTGTAGAGTACATGTGTTTTCCGATGGTCTTAGGCGACCCCTGGCAGAGCGTGGCTCGATCCCCCCCTCCCCCAAGGGGTCGCGACCCACAGGTTGAGAACCGTTGTGTTAGGAGTTAATGTGTTTGTGTTTGAATGGAGCAAATTGTCATTAGATGTTCGACCAAGTTGGATGGCGTAACAAATACGTTTATGGCATTAGTTCAATAGATAATCCAGTGAGAGCCAATCTATTTATAAATAATTATTGTTTTAAGTATGAGTGAAGGTAATAATGGGAGCGGGGTGGTTGGGGATGTCAGAGATTTCGGGAGGGTCTTAAGTCTTAACAAAATTTAATTTGTGGGAGAGCAGGCAAAGCGGAATGAGTTTGATACAAGAGGGGAGGGGGCGGGGTCAGAGAGAATTCGTAACACAAATTACTTAAGTCTATCGGTTTGTTATTCCACCCCCCACCCCCCCCCCCCCCCCGAAAAAAAAAATAATTATTAGGCCGAAAGGAAAGTTAAAAGTTACGATGGGAAATATTTCGTCAGGGACGACAGAGACAAGAGACATGATTCGCCCCCCCCCTCCCCTGGGTTAACACTTTGGGAACACAGTAATACGTAGCCCGGACTGTGCCCGAGTGACCTAAGGCACAGCCATCTCAATTATTTTTTTTAAACCACACACACACAAAAGTAAGGTAAGAGAACCAAATTAGACATGCGAGTTTTATGAGTCCACTGTCCATGGCCTACATGAATTCAATTTTCCTTACCTAACGTGTCCAATGATCCAGTCACACCTGAATGATGAAATGGGGGAAAACTTTCAGGTAGAAATATCCCAGGTAACTGTCCACAGAACGTAAACACACCTGCTGTGGAAGGCGGTGGAGGTGCACAAAATTATAGTCAGACGTCCGGACAACTATCCTTTAGTATCGAATCCCCACTTTCTGTGTGTGTTCAGCACCCCTAAGAATCTCATGGACTTAGCTGCTCTTCTTCGTGCCCAAGGGGTGTGAGGTGTGTGGACAACGTGTCACCAGCAAGGATGGAGCAATGATGGAGTACCAGAAGTGAGAATCTTTTGTCATCTGGAAGCTACAGAAAAGAAAGAAAAAAAAACGTGTTTTTATTGTCGAATGCGTGACACTTCTAAGACGTACATAATACTTTCCGTTTATTTAGAAGCTATTCCGGAATCTAATTCAGCACATTGTATTGTGGGGGCTAAAGTGGAGAATGAGGAACGAAACGAAAAAGGAAATTACAACGACGAGACCGCGTCAGAAGTGTCCTCCCCCTTATTTTTGACAGCCATCTTGTAACGCCTTTAAGCGCTTTTATACTGGGGGTGTGGGAAGGTGAGGGGAATTAAACTCCGTAATCCGGGTTAGCGTGGGCGATGAGGCCAGTGGTGGGAGATGAGACCAATGGTCTGAGAGAGAGGTTCCTAATTTGATCTTTAGCCGAACATTGACAGCGTCAAGGAGAATCAAAGTGGATGACTTAGTGTGTTTTGTTGTGAATATGGATGCACAGGCGGGACGATATCATCCAATGTTCAGCACAGACTTTTTAAAATTAAATAATTAAGAAAATGAAGAATCATCTATCCTCCACCCCCCCCCACCCCCCCCCCTCCCTTCAACTCCTGCTTTATTATACTTTCAGCGTTCTCCAATGTTTAAAAGAATTTTTTTTTTTTATATTCTAATTTCTCGCACCTTTCATAAAACAATGATTCCCACTTGGATTCAAAGTATCCATAGGATACGATAATCAAACTTTCATGAAACAATCACCAAGCTTATAGGATACAACCATCAAGTGTATGATACAATCATTAAGTCTATCGGATACAAATCATCAAGTGTATATGATGCTCAGTGGCGTAGTGAGGGGGGGCAAGGGGGGCATCATGCCCCGGGCGCTACTCACAAAGGGGCGCCTAATGGTATATTTTACTATAATATTGTATGGTTTTCGAATGGGGGGGGGGCGCTAAAAAGGTATTTAGGCGCTAAAAAGATATTGTGCCCACTGATGATGCTATCGCCAAACCTATAGGATACAGGCATCGAGTGTAAATAACACAATCATCAAGTCTATATGATACAATCGTCAAGCGTATATGACAAAACCATCAAACGTATTATATAGCATAAAGAAATCAAAAAGTAGGCCCAGCGGGTGACACTAGTAACACCATCGTCGAACATGTTCTCTATGTAGAGACTACTAAAAGACCATCTCTAAAACTGGAGGACAGTGTTCAAAGAAGAATCCTCTATACGTGTCTATTCTTTCTCGGCCCATCAAAACAACTGTAAGAATAAAAACATAATACAGGGAATGGTGTTGAGAGAATGCCAGCATTGAAATCGTGTGTATCATGTGACCGGCCCCTGTCATTTTGCTATAGGTCCTAAGATCCACCCTAGTTTTTTTCCTCTTTAAAAAAAAAAACAACAAAATACTTGATAGTCAGTCCTAGCATTCACGGGGCCACGTTCGGGGTGTCCTCAAGGACATAATAGTGTCCTATTTCAAGGTGTTGATGGCCTGGTCGTTATCAAGATGGAGCGCCCGGGATGAAAGAGCCGTGCTGCCTAGGTTCCCGTCTCCTCCAATCGGTTGGATCAAAATGGGATCCCGTATGTAAATAACATATCACTGGCACGGCTGTTTGGGTCGCTGTGCCCAGAACGTAATGTATCGCCAGCAGAGTTTGTAACAACATACAACTAATGTATTTTGGGGTTGGGGGTGGGGGCGGGGGAATTAGAGGAGAAGAACACAAGCTCGCAAATTTTCTTCTGAAATAAGGAATCTTTAACACAACATAGATACATATATATGACTGACGTCTGTACTGTTTGAAATTTTGTTATTTTATGGCTTTAATATACTTACAGGAGATGTTCATGGAGATATCAATAATACTTGTAGGACAAGTTCGTGATGATATTAATGCACTTGTATGAGAAGTTCATGAATTTATTAATATACTTACAGGAGACGTTCATGGAGATATCAATAATACTTGTAGGACAAGTTCGTGATGATATTAATGCACTTGTATGAGAAGTTCATGAATTTATTAAGATACTTACAGGAGACGTTCATGGAGATATCAATAATACTTGTAGGACAAGTTCGTGATGATATTAATGCACTTGTATGAGAAGTTCATGAATTTATTAATATACTTACAGGAGACGTTCATGGAGATATCAATAATACTTGTAGGACAAGTTCGTGATGATATTAATGCACTTGTATGAGAAGTTCATGAATTTATTAAGATACTTACAGGAGACGTTCATGGAGATATCAATAATACTTGTAGGACAAGTTCGTGATGATATTAATGCACTTGTATGAGAAGTTCATGAATTTATTAATATACTTACAGGAGACGTTCATGGAGATATCAATAATACTTGTAGGACAAGTTCGTGATGATATTAATGCACTTGTATGAGAAGTTCATGAATTTATTAAGATACTTACAGGAGACGTTCATGGAGATATCAATAATACTTGTAGGACAAGTTCGTGATGATATTAATGCACTTGTATGAGAAGTTCATGAATTTATTAATATACTTGCAGGAGATGTTCATGTACTTCATTAAAGTATATTAGTGGGTACAAAACATGTCAAATAGTGGAGATTAATTCTATCAACCCTAACCCATTCAAACAAAAATGTTTTAAATGTACTATCATAAGTAATTGATTTTTGTATTTGATCGTTCCTCTCATTATCATACATTCATGTTGTGTCTCTGATTGTTCCTCTCATTATCATACATTCATGTTGTGTCTCTACTTGTTCCTCTCATTATCGTACATTCATGTTGTGTCTCTGATTGTTCCTCTCATTATCGTACATTCATGTTGTGTCTCTGATTGTTCCTCTCATTATCGTACATTCATGTTGTGTCTCTGATTGTTCCTCTCATTATCGTACATTCATGTTGTGTCTCTGATTGTTCCTCTCATTATCGTACATTCATGTTGTGTCTCTGATTGTTCCTCTCATTATCATACATTCATGTTGTGTCTCTGATCGTTCCTCTCATTATCATACATTCATGTTGTGTCTCTGATTGTTCCTCTCATTATCGTACATGTATGTTGTGTCTCTGATTGTTCCTCTCATTATCATACATTCATGTTGTGTCTCTGATTGTTCCTCTCATTATCATACATTCATGTTGTGTCTCTGATTGTTCCTCTCATTATCATACATTCATGTTGTGTCTCTGATTGTTCCTCTCATTATCATACATTCATGTTGTGTCTCTACTTGTTCCTCTCATTATCATACATTCATGTTGTGTCTCTACTTGTTCCTCTCATTATCATACATTCATGTTGTGTCTCTACTTGTTCCTCTCATTATCGTACATTCATGTTGTGTCTGTTATTGTTCCTCTCATTATCGTACATTCATGTTGTGTCTCTGATTGTTCCTCTCATTATCGTACATTCATGTTGTGTCTCTGATTGTTCCTCTCATTATCATACATTCATGGAACTTAATTTGTGTCTTGCAATTTATTTTCCTTGTTTGATAAAAAACAAATTTTTTTTTGTTGCCCGTTTTTAGGTCCAATCAACATCATGAAGTAATCCCTATTTACATATCATTATAAAATTATCTGTAAGAATATCTCCAAATAGAAAGACCAGAGATGCACAAGATACAGACCAGTCATTCGGAAGTAAAGAATAATAATTAGGCGTTACTGGGTGAAAGAACTGAAACAAAAAATACTTATAGATTTTACATAATTAAGGTTATGAAAATGTAAATTTTGGTACCGTCACTAACTTTATTTTTTGGCATTGACGAAGAAGAGAAAAAAAATAACTATGTTCTAAATTATAAGGAAAAGATAGAAAAAGGATAAAATTAAGCATCTCCGAAATATGACAATTTTTCAACTAGGACCTATCAACTTTGCTCCGTCGACTGACACTTAAAATATGTTGTCTTTATAGCGTGGTTTTTCACATCCGGCCCCATAACCGATAGTTAAAACATGTTATCTTTTTAAAGTGTTTTCATTGTCCAAGCCCCCACTGGCGGGCCAGGACTAGCATGTGGCGGGCCAGGTCTAGCACGTGGCGGGCCAGGACTAGCATGTGGCGGGACAGGATTAGCATTTGGCGGGCCAGGACTAGCATGTGGCGGGCCAGGACTAGCATGAAGACAACGTTTTTAAAAAAAATACTTTGACAGGTGGGCAGCTATCTATGTATGGTAACTGTTACTAACCATACAAAATCAGAATCGAACAAGCATTGTGTATTTTGTCGCTTTGGGGCCATGTGATCCATATACATATGTTTTGGAAACACAGCACAAGTATCGACTACACACTGGCACGCTATGATTAAAACACATCTAAGGACACACCTGCATATATTTGGAAAGAGTAGGAAAAAAAAGAAGAAAATAGATGAAAGAGGATTGGCACGTTCAGACCGGTGTTGCTGTCATGCGCAATGACAGCCTGTCATAAGAGCGAGAGGTCACAACAGGTCTACAATGATGGATGACCTTGTCAGGCCGTGTCATCCCGACGGACGTGGTACTGGATCAAACGACCAGTTCCTCATCGATAATCTCCAACATAAAACCACCGACCCAGTCGTTCACTCCAGTGGTGCTCAAATCTCTGCGTTTAAGACCCCAAACGTACATTATAGTGATGATTAGCGCAACTTTAGTTTGATGACATGTGCATGTCAGAACATAAGGGATTTAAGAGTGATACCCCCCCCCCCCCCCACACACACACAATCCGAACACTCCATAGGAAAAACAACGCACCGTGTATAATTTATTTTTCGAAATATGAAAAATATTTTAACAAACAAACAAAAGCAAGCAAGTAAAAGTAGAAATGGGTTAGAGTTGTTTCATAAGTCCATATTATATTTTCGGGCCCTCAGAAAATTGTGAGCTGATGAGCTGCAAGGTATATACAGAAAAAAAAAATGATCTGGCTGTCCAAAGTAGGAGATGTAATGTTGAACTCTGAGTGTCATCCATCCAAAGTAAAGATGTAATGTTGAACTCTGAGTGTCATCCATCTAAGGTAAGAGATGTAATGTTGAACTCTGAGTGTCATCCATCTAAGGTAAGAGATGTAATGTTGAACTCTGAGTGTCATCCATCCAAAGTAGGAGATGTAATGTTGAACTCTGAGTGTCATCCATCCAAAGTAGGAGATGTAATGTTGAACTCTGAGTGTCATCCATCTAAGGTAAGAGATGTAATGTTGAACTCTGAGTGTCATCCATCCAAAGTAGGAGATGTAATGTTGAACTCTGAGTGTCATCCTCTCTTCCCGAGGACCTAATCATCTATCACAGAAGGACGTTTTAAACACACGTGACAGCATAGAGGAGGAACATGGGTGATCCGTACTGTCTGTGTGTGATGGGCCACTCCTAACATGGTGATGGGCCACTCCTCACATGGTGATGGGCCACTCCTCACATGGTGATGGGCCACTCCTCACATGGTGATGGGCCACTCCTCACATGGTGATGGGCCACTCCTCATATGGTGATGGGCCACTCCTCACATGGTGATGGGCCCCTCCTCACATGGTGATGGTCCACTCCTCACATGGTGATGGGCCCCTCCTCACATGGTGATGGGCCACTCCTCACATGGTGATGGGCCACTCCTCACATGGTGATGGGCCACTCCTCACATGGTGATGGGCCACTCCTCACATGGCGATGGGCCACTCCTCACATGGCGATGGGCCACTCCTCACATGGTGATGGGCCACTCCTCACATGGTGATGGGCCACTCCTCACATGGTGATGGGCCACTCCTCACATGGTGATGGGCCACTCCTCACATGGTGATGGGCCACTCCTCACATGGTGATGGGCCACTCCTCACATGGTGATGGGCCACTCCTCACATGGTGATGGGCCACTCCTCACATGGTGATGGGCCACTCCTCACATGGTGATGGGCCACTCCTCACATGGTGATGGGCCACTCCTCACATGGTGATGGGCCACTCCTCACATGGTGATGGAAGAGTTAGTAAGCCCAAGAGAATTCGTTCATACCAAAAACCTTTGTGTGTATGTCGGTTTGACTGTCATTGGAATGTTCGGATCGAGAAGGGATGGGAGAATTGAGAGAGAAAGAAAGAGGGAATTGAGAGAGAAAGAAAGAGGGAATTTAGAGAGAAAGAAAGAGGGAATTGAGAGAGAAAGAAAGAGGGAATTGAGAGAGAAAGAAAGAGGGAATTGAGAGAGAAAGAAAGAAGGAATTGAGAGAGAAAGAAAGAGGGAATTGAGAGAGAAAGAAAGAGGGAATTGAGAGAGAAAGAAAGAGGGAATTGAGAGAGAAAGAAAGGGGGAATTGAGAGAGAACGAAAGAAAGAGACCGATGTGAATGAGAGAGAAAGAAAGAGAAGTGAAAGAGGACGAATAATCAATCATTTCTGAACATGACACCATTTACAAGTATCGCTTGTATGGAGTCTTATTAAATGTGATGTAACCTGCAATAAAATACGGATGAAAGAAAACATAAGGGTTGATTTGTTGATTGATGTGTGCGTGCGTTTGTATGTGTGTGTGTGGGGGCTTTTTTTTTTTGGGGGGGGGGGGGGTCGGATTCGTGAACTTCTAAATATTTTGTGAAGAGCGTGTAATGAATTGTCAATCTCCTTAACAATGGTGTAAAAACTAAATAAGGAAACATGACACTGATTTTACTGTCTCTCTGCCCATTGTGTCAAATATAGCATTCAATATTCAACGTGTTAACTGTCCAACTCTGTAATGTGTTATTATTTTAACCACGATTCTACGAGGTCTCCCCAACACTTTCCATCGACTGCCGCAGCTATTGTCGTGATTGTCAACAGTTGACCGAACTGGTCCATCTCTGTTTTATTATGGTACCGGGTCCACTGGTGTTTTCCTTTCATTTGATTCATTCCGCCCCTGGCTTGTCTCGCGTATGGTCCACCGTGTGAGGTGACTGGGCGGTGATGCTCTCCTGGTATAACAGAAACCTCCCTGTCTCTTCCTGGTAATTTTCCTTTCGTGTTCGTGTAATTGTTAGATTGTTAACGGAAGACCATCAAAATAATTTCTATGTTTTTTAACCGTGCTAAAAAATATATTAATAATTTTTAAAAAGAAACTATTTTTACATTAAGACAAACGAATTTTTTTTTATCACAATGTATAGAAACAAAAAAAGTTATTATTAAACGCAACCCTTTAACTTTAACGTTAAATATGCCTTGTGGGTGTATGTAAAGTATTTTAAAAAAATGATAAATGCTTAACTAATTTTATGGTAATTAAACCCCTTTTTAAAAATAATAAAAAAAGGATTTGGCAACATTGGTATCATCACACTGTAAATCTAGCATGGGTAGCCAAGTAATACAACTATACACCTAGAATGGCAGGCTACTCTTTGGTCGGTCTATTTTTTTTTTACTTCTATAGCCGAATGTACAAGACAGGCACAGAATGTACAAGACAGGCACAGAATGTACAAGACAGACACAGAATGTACAAGACATGCACAGAATGTACAAGACAGGCACAGAATGTACAAGTCAGACACGGGACTAGAACAGCAGTATAATGAAGACTAGAAGAGTATCACGACGAAACCCACGAACCGACTGGCCGCCTGGTATAAACTATAGTGCACCGCAAGAGAGGCATGGAGGGCACATGTTTAATATCCCGGTAGTTGTGTGTGTTATTAACCGTTGGGAGTGTATTGGAAAAAAAAGGGGGGAAAAAAACAACTTCAAAAGACTTAAAACACCAAGAACTTGAGTCGAGTCGAGACAATTTAGACCTAAGCCAATAAGGAAACATGTTCAAAGAGAAAACGTACGGAGGGGAGAGAAATCCGTAGTGGAGGGCGATAAGAGAAGCCCTTGGATCAACTCTACAGAACTCTAGCACAATAACTTTCAGCTTAGATGACGTCATTGTTTTGGTGGTTTCGTATGTCGTGGTACATGCATTTAAATATATTTTTTGGTTGTCTTTTTACAATAATTTCTGTCGAAAGATAAAAAGAATATTGGCTCCATGAGGGTCTTAATGGTTCTGGAACTGTCTTCAGAAATTATTATCAAACGCTTATGAAATTATAAAGAATAATTTTGCTAACTCGGAAAGAAATTGTGTAGTTAAGTCTAATTTTTTTTCTGTCGTGATAAAAGTGTTACTAGGAATAAGACAGTCTAAATTACTCAACTGGTGGAAGCATATTGCACTGAATTCAACTATTCTTTATTCTTTTACTAGAAAACTAACTTAAGTTAGTCTATACCTGCAAGCACAAAAAGACCGGGTTAAAAAATAGTCTAAAAAACACCTAAAGTGTCAGCAATATACCCAGCCCAACCTAAGTGTGAGAATGAGGCAACATATCCAGCCCAACCTAAGTAAGTGTGAGAATGAGGCAACATATCCAGCCCAACCTAAGTAAGTGTGAGAATGAGGCAACATATCCAGCCCAACCTAAGTAAGTGTGAGAATGAGGCAACATATCCAGCCCAACCTAAGTAAGTGTGAGAATGAGGCAACATATCCAGCCCAACCTAAGTAAGAGTGAGAATGAGGCAACATATCCAGCCCAACCTAAGTAAGTGTGAGAATGAGGCAACATATCCAGCCCAACCTAAGTGTGAGAATGAGGCAACATATCCAGCCCAACCTAAGTAAGTGTGAGAATGAGGCAACATATCCAGCCCAACCTAAGTAAGTGTGAGAATGAGGCAACATATCCAGCCCAACCTAAGTAAGTGTGAGAATGAGGCAACATATCCAGCCCAACCTAAGTAAGAGTGAGAATGAGGCAACATATCCAGCCCAACCTAAGTAAGTGTGAGAATGAGGCAACATATCCAGCCCAACCTAAGTAAGTGTGAGAATGAGGCAACATATCCAGCCCAACCTAAGTAAGAGTGAGAATGAGGCAACATATCCAGCCCAACCTAAGTAAGTGTGAGAATGAGGCAACATATCCAGCCCAACCTAAGTAAGTGTGAGAATGAGGCAACATATCCAGCCCAACCTAAGTAAGTGTGAGAATGAGGCAACATATCCAGCCCAACCAAAGCAGTGTGAAAATGAAAATGATTAAGATACTGTTAAGTTATAAACTGAAGGTTCATCGGAGACGACTCAAATAGAGCGTATGATAACTTTATATACAATGAGCCAGTATCAGAATTAGATAATGTTGTGACATTTTGACCAATGACAGGACGTTGACACTAGTAGTGCCATCAAGTTTTGATGACATTTAAGCAGGGGTTGATGACTGACAGGACCATATTATGTTCATATGGAAATGGCCTGGCAAACTATACATTGGGCGATGCCAGAGGAATTGACGTGCCATAGGTATGTACCATTGCACACACGGACCAACAACTTTACTGTCACACACTGGCAGACAGTGACAGGATAGTTTGGGAAAGATTGTCATCATATGACATTGACAAATAGGAGAGGAAACTTATTAATTTAGGAGCACCGAGTTTAAACACTAAGACTTGTAAACAAACACTCATTAATTAGACAATGTTAAAGACACTATAGCAAGGAACACACGTGTTCAAAACGACTAATTCAACCAACGGTTCATAGTAACACTAATTCAACTAACAGTTCATATCAACACTAATTCAACCAACAGTTCATATCAACACTAATTCAATCAACAGCCAACAGTTCATATCACAATTAAATAATCCAACAGTTCATATCAACACTAATTCAACCAACAGTTCGTATCAACATTAATTCAATCAACAGCTTACAGTTCATATCAACATTAATTCAACCAACAGTTCATAGCAAGAATAATTCAAGCAACAGTTCATATCAACACTAATTCAAGCAACAGTTCATATCAACACTAATTCAACCAACAGTTCATATCAACTCTAATTAAACCAACAGTTCATATCAACTCTAATTAAACCAACAGTTCATATCAACAGTAATTCAAGCAACAGTTCATATCAACACCAATTCAACCAACAGTTCATATCAACACTTATCATCGGAATACTCAAAGAACGAGCTGAGACACGTAACTTGGCAATATGCATACCATCTACTGTTTGATCACTATGTTAGGATTTTAAACATTGGCAATGTTTGCCCCAAAATGTAGTTACAATAGACCTACATTATCGACAAGAACAGCTAAGTACAGTCTGTAAGTGTTAAGAATACGATAGACTTGATTATCAGTAACCAGACTGACGTTCACAGATCATGACGGGGCTTATTGCAATACATCATTACGAGCTTGTTGTAATACATCATAATGGATTTGTTGTAATACATCATCATTGGTTTGTAATAACATATAAGTTTTGATTTAACAACCCCCCCCCCCTTTTTCCAACCCCAAAAAAAACAACAACATACTGTTACCGTTTTAATAAGTTGGTTATAACTGAAATGTCACCCCTGAACCACACCTGTTATCTCTTAAAAGTGAGGGTCGACAGATGGACCGTCCACTAGCAGGCTTGTTAAGATATCAATTACACCCAACTCAGGTGGACCTGAAGTGGTAACTTACCTGTAAATATCGCCACTGGTCAGACACAACAACCACTCTACGTGAGCGGACACATCCCCTTCTCTGGTGAACGGAGGCAGACACGGGGATAGTCCACGGTATCCAGGTGGAAACGAATCCCCCTTCAAAGGGGTGAGTGGTTATCACTTGACCATGGGCTTAATATCCATTTAACCCATGGCGGACTAGGAAGTAGCATTTCTCAGTGCTAAAACTTAAGAATTGATTGAAAATCGAAAACGTACTAAACTATTGTATGGGCTGATGGCCTGATGGGCTGATGGCCTGATCACTGATATGAAGGGTCGGTCTAACAACCAAAAAAACCAAACCAAGCCTTATTTTAAACTGCTGCCCTTGCCGACGTAACTAAATCACAACTAAACACACGACAGGCCTAAGCGTTCGTCTGTTAGGCAACTCCCTAAAACTAAAATCTTTACTTATCTTAACACCAACCACCACAGTGTCGCGTAATCAATAATTGATTTCCATCCCAGGTATGAACAAAAAAAAAAATACCGATTCCACGGGCTGTTCGCTGAAACTAACAACACGAACTGAGCCCCAGGCCGAGGGACGACGGTGTGCGTGTGTGTGTGTAGCGATCCTACGCTCAGCTAACGATCGGCGTGGACGGAGCCACCACAACCACCGTTCCCCACACAACAGTTCAACGCTAAAACGCTTCACGCCTCTCAAAGAGTTGAATGGCGAATACACCTTGGCGAACTCGCTTGCCATTCGCCCCCTCTCAACCGAAGCCGGGCCCCGGACCGACTGCCACACTACACCTGACATTTTAGATTTTTGCGCTTATGCCAGGCAGGCACGCTTCTATAAGGGGCGCCGGAAGAAGGGGTGCTGAATTTTGAAGAGATAAAATATGGGCAAATGTAAGATGGCGGTTTGGTTGTATTTTTTTTTTTTAATGATTTTGAGTAAACTAGGGTCAAGTTCGCATAAGTAGTTCGCTTTCTGTCTGCATTCAACTGCCTTTTTTTGTGTTCCTTTCGCCTGTTTGTAGTAACATTGCTAATCACGCGAGGAGCGCACAAAGATGTTTGACAAATCATGAGATTGGCTCTAAACCTTGTTATTTTTTGTGTTATGTCTCTGTCTGCATTAAGTTTGGACGGCCCGTCTCAGTATACCCGAAACCAAACGTGTAGTTATATTATTGGTCCCACATCAGAAGATATAATCGTGGTCGTCTTGTCCAACAAAAGTGTTTATTATTCTGAATGTATTTCTTTAATACAACTCCACTATCTCTAGCCCGCACCCAAACCCCCACACTGTCAAGAAGAATACAGATCACGTTTGTAATGTGAAAATGTAAGATTGCAGATAACCAGATAAATTTTATTAACCTTAAATACAGTTAATCTAAAAAAAAAAAAATACTTCTAGTGATTGAATTTAAAAGCTGAAAACATTCTTGAATATTATATCACTTAGCCGGGGGGTGGGAGGGGGTGGGGGTGTCACAAAAAACCGTGAAAGACAAGGCGACCCAGCGAAGAAACTTATGTCATGGGAAAGCTATGTGTTGGTATTGAAGCTTTGTTTACTAACAAACGAATTGTTTATTGTTGGCAAGGCGTGTGTCATCGTAACTCATTGTGTACTTCATGCGTGTGTCATCGTAACTCATTGTGTACTTCATGCGTGTGTCATCGTAACTCATTGTGTACTTCATGCGTGTGTCATCGTAACTCATTGTGTACTTCATATGTGTGTCTTCGTAACTGATTGTGTACTTCATGCGTGTGTCATCGTAACTCATTGTGTACTTCACACGTGTGTCATCGTAACTCATTGTGTACTTCATATGTGTGTCTTCGTAACTGATTGTGTACTTCATGCGTGTGTCATCGTAACTCATTGTGTACTTCATACATGTGTCATCGTAACTCATTGTGTACTTCATACGTGTGTCATCGTAACTCATTGTGTACTTCATACATCTATCTCTAGCGTTTACTCACTGCGTTATGAATTCTATTATATCTAGAAGAAATGATCCGATGTTACCGGGACAATAATGGTAGTCATTTTCCGAAACTTTCTACCTGATGTCTCAGCATCTAACAATTGAAATTTACGTATAACTGAATCCGGTTTTATTGTATTGTATCCTCAAAAATAAGAAATAAAGAATTAAAAAATACCACGGAGAGAAAAAAGTACTCCCTTGAAATGTGTATTAATTTTGTAGCGCCAATATATTCAAGTTCGTGCCAAAATGTTGGGTGAAGAAATTGCAGGCTTCCAAAACATAATTACTAATATATTTACGCAAAGATTTACCATTTATGGAGCGCGTGAATTGAAGCATTTCGGTAGTTACACAGTATACGGTTATAATATGAAGTTTCAGTTACACAGACTACGGCTATAATATGAAGTTTCAGTTACACAGTCTACGGCTGTAATATGAAGTTTCAGTTACACAGTCTACGGCTATAATATGAAGTTTCAGTTACACAGTCTACGGCTGTAATATGAAGTTTCAGTTACACAGACTACGGCTATAATATGAAGTTTCAGTTACACAGTCTACGGCTGTAATATGAAGTTTCAGTTACACAGACTACGGCTATAATATGAAGTTTCAGTTACACAGTCTACGGCTGTAATATGAAGTTTCAGTTACACAGTCTACGGCTATAATATGAAGTTTCAGTTACACAGTCTACGGCTGTAATATGAAGTTTCAGTTACACAGTCTACGGCTGTAATATGAAGTTTCAGTTACATAGACTACGGCTATAATATGAAGTTTCAGTTACACAGTCTACGGCTATAATATGAAGTTTCAGTTACACAGTCTACGGCTATAATATGAAGTTTCAGTTACACAGACTACGGCTATAATATGAAGTTTCAGTTACACAGTCTACGGCTGTAATATGAAGTTTCAGTTACACAGACTACGGCTATAATATGAAGTTTCAGTTACACAGTCTACGGCTGTAATATGAAGTTTCAGTTACACAGACTACGGCTATAATATGAAGTTTCAGTTACACAGTCTACGGCTGTAATATGAAGTTTCAGTTACACAGTCTACGGCTGTAATATGAAGTCTCAGTTACACAGTCTACGGCTGTAATATGAAGTTTCAGTTACACAGTCTACGGCTATAATATGAAGTCTCAGTTACACAGTCTACGGCTATAATATGAAGTCTCAGTTACACAGTCTACGGCTATAATATGAAGTTTCAGTTACACAGACTACGGCTGTAATATGAAGTTTCAGTTACACAGTCTACGGCTATAATATGAAGTCTCAGTTACACAGTCTACGGCTATAATATGAAGTCTCAGTTACACAGTCTACGGCTATAATATGAAGTTTCAGTTACACAGACTACGGCTATAATATGAAGTTTCAGTTACACAGTCTACGGCTATAATATGAAGTTTCAGTTACACAGTCTACGGCTATAATATGAAGTTTCAGTTACACAGTCTACGGCTATAATATGAAGTTTCAGTTACACAGTCTACGGCTATAATATGAAGTCTCAGTTACACAGTCTACGACTATAATATGAAGTCTCAGTTACACAGTCTACGACTATAATATGAAGTCTCAGTATTGAAGTGCAAAAAGACAGACTTTTATTCCAACAGAAACAACCTAGTCCGAGTAGCTGGGCAGTCTAGACAAAAGGCCGGGTTGTTTACATGATAGCCCCCCCCCCCCCTAAGGGTCGGGCCATGCTCTCTCGTGGGACCATGCGATAGTGATTGGGTCGTGTATTGTTTACATGACACCCCTACAGCACAAACACCCCCGTGAGGGTGAGCCGTATCCTGCATTCAACTCGCTGAAGGAGTGAGGCTTTTTCTATGACCACCGGAAGGAGGAGTCGTCCTTTGTTGACATGACTAAAAGTGTGTTGGGCTTCGGGGGGGGGGGGGGCAGATTGTTAGCAAATGTTTGCTACAGCTTTGATATGAAATGTGATATGTACACACTCGTTGTAACGTTACAGATGTGTATTCGTAGAAACGTTAAAGATAATTATTTTGGTAGAAATGTTATAAATGTTATTGGTAGAAATGTTATAGATGTGTATGGAAGCAATGTTATAGATGTGTATTGGTAGAAACGTTATAGATGTATATTGGGAGAAATGTTAAAGGTGCATATTGGTAGAAATGTTGAAGGTGCATATTGGTAGAAATGTTAAAGGTGCATATTGGTAGAAATGTTAACGGTGCATATTGGTAGAAATGTTAAATGTGCATATTGGTAGAAATGTTGAAGGTGCATATTGGTGGAAATGTTAAAGGTGCATATTGGTAGAAATATTAAATGTGCATATTGGTAGAAATGTTGAAGATGCATATTGGTAGAAATGTTAAAGGTGCATATTGGTAGAAATGTTATAGTCTCGCCTGATAATTCATTGCATCATCATCCAACTATGTTAACAAAGCCAAATCATGGCATCGACCAATGTTATCACCCAATCCATAGCGGCGAATAATGACGTTATCGTGGCAGCGACCAATGACGTCATCAAACC
Organism: Omphiscola glabra; assembly: GCA_964017045.1. NCBI lineage: Eukaryota > Metazoa > Mollusca > Gastropoda > Lymnaeidae > Omphiscola > Omphiscola glabra. The sequence goes on along the minus strand of OZ024798.1, from coordinate 30,335,935 downwards.
ATGGCAGCGACCAATGACATCACCAGTGACCAATGATATCATCAGTGACCAAAGACGTCATCAGTGGCCAATGATATCATCAGTGACAAATGACGTCATCAGTGACCAATGACCAATGACGTCATCAGTGACCAATGTCGTCATCAATGACCAATGACGTCATCGGTGACCAATAATATGAATGCGGAACAAACCTCACTTCCTCTTCTCTCCACAAAAATAAAAACTTGTTTTTTTATCGATGCAGTCGTACCCCATAGGAGTGATGCAAACACATTCATGGCAGTCACGCTTCACCATGACAACGCACAAGACGAGTTAGCAAGCACAACGGCGTAGATTAAATGTATACAAATACCATGCTCTAACATCAAAGGAGTTTGACCACTTTCTCCGCCTCTAAGATGACATTGACCCCTTTGATAAGATCACCGCAGCACCGTTTCCATCCCTCAGCTTGACAGACAAACATAATTTTGTTTCGTTACGTGGAGAATTGTCGGCAAATTTTTGAGCTTCTATGAAATTCCTCCTGATAAAAACTTCAAGTCAGCCATAGCTATTGATACTTTTTTTTCTGCATCGTTAACACCACGTCCTCTGCCAACAATGCACGTCCACTGCTACCAATACACGTCCTCTGCCAACAATGCACGTCCACTGCTACCAATACACGTCCTCTGCCAACAATGCACGTCAACTGCTACCAATGCACGTCCTCTGCCAACAATGCACGTCCACTGCTACCAATAAACGTCCTCTGCTACCAATGCACGTCCTCTGCTACCAATACACGTCCTCTGCCAACAATGCACGTCCACCGCTACCAATGCACGTCCTCTGCCAACAATGCACGTCCACTGCTACCAATACACGTCCTCTGCTACCAATGCACGTCCTCTGCTACCAATACACGTACTCTGCTACCAATACATGCCCTCTGCTACCAATGCACGCCCTCTGCCAACAATGCACGTCCACTGCTACCAATACACGTCCCCTGCTACCAATGCACGTCCTCTGCTACCAATGCACGTCCTCTGCTACCAATGCTCGTCCTCTGCTACCAATGCACGTTCTCTGCCACCAATACACGCCCTCTGCCACCAATACACGTCCTCTGATAGCAATCTAAGTCCTCTGCTACCAATGCACGCCCTCTCCCACCAATACACGCCCTCTGCTACCAATACACGTACTCTGCTACCAATACATGCCCTCTGCTACCAATGCACGCCCTCTGCCACCAATGCATGTCCTCTGCTACCAATGCACGTCCTCTGCTACCAATGCACGCCCTCTGCCACCAATGCACGTCCTCTGCCACCAATGCACGTCCTCTGCTACCAATGCACGTCCTCTGCTACCAATACACGCCCTCTGCCACCAATACACGTCCGCTGCTACCAATGCAAGTCCTCTGTCACCAATACACGCCCTCTGCCACCAATACACGTTCTCTGCTACTAATACACGTCCTCTGCTACCAATACATGCCCTCTGCTACCAATGCACGCCCTCTGCCACCAATGCATGTCCTCTGCTACCAATGCACGTCCTCTGCTACCAATGCACGCCCTCTGCCACCAATGCACGTCCTCTGCTACCAATGCACGTCCTCTGCTACCAATACACGCCCTCTGCCACCAATACACGTCCGCTGCTACCAATGCAAGTCCTCTGTCACCAATACACGCCCTCTGCCACCAATACACGTTCTCTGCTACTAATACACGTCCTCTGCTACCAATACATGCCCTCTGCTACCAATGCACGCCCTCTGCCACCAATGCACGTTTGACTAAAACGGAAATCCTACACCAAGGGAAGGGTTGGTGTATGTATGGGGTGGGGGCGCTGGAGAATGTATGGAAGTTCGAGGTGAAAGAAAGGTGACCACCAAATGACTTTCGTGGGGAGTTGAGAAACTAACACCACCACCAGGGCGACCAAGCGAATTTTAATTATATTAGTAGCCCCCCGCCCCGTCCCCACACCCGGCCTCCCTTCCCACAACACTTTTAATAAGAAGTCTTCAACTTTGGCGACTCCCTGCTTTAGCCCTTTTTTGAGGGGGTGGGGTTGGGCAACTAAGTCTTAAAGGCCAGCCCCAGCCCGTTCCCGCGGCGGGACACAAAAGACCATTCTTTGCATTATGGGAGAATGAGAGAGCCGCACAGTCCATCTTTTATCCGCGTCCACACGATGCGGTGCGGGCCCCCGCGTGGACCGGTCAGCAGACGAGAAAATAATGAGATGACTACAGTACACCGCGACCAACCATCCGTGCAGTCCTCAAACGGCACGCCTTGTTTTGGTCAGGAAACAGTGGCAGCTAAATGGCTAAAAATCTGCTCAATTATTTTCCGTTCTTCATTCCTTTCCGTCTTCCGAAAGGAAATATAAATTTGCTTAGACTATCTCTTATCGCTAGATTTTCGTAAGCCAGATTTTTAACTGCTACAATAGGCCTACATAAAATTTTTAGCGTAACATAACAAGACATAGGTCCCTACATACTAGTCTAGCACATTGTAGATTTTAGGGTGAAAGTGAATCTTTTTGTTTTTTTAAATATTGGATCGTGTGGTAAAAGAAGCAATTATAAAAGGTAATTTAACGCTTTGTTAAGCTAGAGATAAAGTCTAAATGGACCATTTAGTTTTTAGTTTAACACCGCTGAATAATATTCTAAGAAAACCAATGTTGTTGTGCCAAGACTTCACAGCCGTTTGTAGTTCTTATTATCATGATTATTGGTAGTTTTCTATAACGTGGTACCACGCTCTACATACAATTAAACAAACATAATCATGAACTTAAAAAATTAACAGTTCCCAGTGTCTGGCAAGCCCAAGATATTTTTTTTAAGGAACTCAATCCCCGTTTATTATTTCTGTATTTTAAAGCATATTTATATAATATTTATATTTATTTTTTAAAAGATTATAAAAAAATGTATTTTCCAAAGTAGAAATTTCAAGAGAAATACTCAATTTAATGTTCGATCAATTCAATGTTAGTCCCTTGAGGTAATCCAATGATGTCTTCCAATAAGCGTACAATGGTAGAAAAGAGTTGAATTGGTTCTGAAATTGATTTAATGTCATTAATTAACTACCCGTGAGCTTACGGCGACCTGCGTCCGGCACTCTGGCGGTCATCTCATCATGGCCGGAAAACCAATATGGCGGCGGGCAGAGAGAGACACACACACACAAGACCAATTTAGATTAGAGCTCTCAAAGTGGACACTGCGATTGTGCAGCAATGTCCAGGCGACCCTGGACAGACGGTCCCCTGTCAATCAGAGTTGACCTGCATTGACCTCATTCTTTGCGACCTGTGAAATCCACAGGGTTTTTGGAGTTGGGGGAATGAACCAAAGAACTCAGAGTTCGAGACTACCAAGTCGAATACGATTCTGACATATTGGCTTTTATTCTGCCGTCTGAAAATAAAAACATTCAACTACAAATAGCCAACGAATAAATTAAATTATGGGATGTCCACTTTGACCGCACATTCCCCCCCCCCCCCCAACAGTTTATAATAACGTAAAAGGAATACAAATATTTCATTTCCTTATACAGACTGACTCCTCTGGATTCGATTCCATTTCCAGAGTGCTACCAAAGACGTTGAAAAGATAAAAGAGGAAAAAAAAGAGCAGAGTGGCCATTTTAATACGGTTCTGACACTCTGTAGAGGCGATGGCCGTTATGGTCGGCATAGAGAGGCCTGACAGCGAGTCCAATGAAGGACCGTGGTCAGCAGTGTCAAGGACAAAGGGTCAATATGTGCCATTCAACAGGAATGGGAACAGCGAGAGGAAATAAAATTGGGAAGAAAATGCAGATATCTGTCATCAGAGCATTGTATCCGGAGTCCAATAACTGCAGCCGGAGTCGCTGACCTACATATTCCGTGAGCATTTTTTAAAAAGAGTTATTTTATTTCGCTGAATTCAACTAAAACGTGTTGCAGAGTATTCCAGCAATGATGACGCTTATGCCGCTTTGCCTGGCCTGTAAGTACCAGAGTGTAACGAATTATGTAAAATTCTGTATGTATGTCAAGAAAACGTATACGAGTTGATGTCCCCACGAGTTGTGGTCCCCACGAGTTGAGGTCCCCGCGAGTTGATGTCCCCACGAGTTGATGTCCCCACGAGTTGAGGTCCCCACGAGTTGAGGTCCCCACGAGTTGAAGTCCCCACGAGTTGAGGTCCCCACGAGTTGAAGTCCCCACGAGTTGAGGTCCCCACGAGTTGATGTCCCCACGAGTTGAGGTCCCCACGAGTTGAGGTCCTCACGAGTTGAGGTCCCCACGATTTGAGGTCCCCACGAGTTGAGGTCCCCACGAGTTGAGGTCCCCACGAGTTGAGGTCCCCACGCCACGAGTTGAGGTCCCCACGAGTTGAGGTCCCCACGAGTTGAGGTCCCCACGCCACGAGTTGAGGTCCCCACGAGTTGAGGTCCCCACGAGTTGAGGTCCCCACGAATTGATGTCCCCACGAGTTGAGGTCCCCACGAATTGAGGTCCCCACGAGTTGATGTCCCCACGAGTTGAGGTCCCCACGAATTGATGTCCCCACGAGTTGATGTACCCACGAGTTGAGGTCCCCACGAGTGAGGTCCCCACGAGTTGAGGTCCCCACGAGTTGAGGTCCCCACGAGTTGAGGTCCCCACGAATTGAGGTCCCCACGAGTTGATGTCCCCACGAGTTGAGGTCCCCACGAATTGATGTCCCCACGAGTTGATGTCCCCACGAGTTGAGGTCCCCACGAGTTGAGGTCCCCACGAGTTGAGGTCCCCACCCCAATTCCATAACACGTAAAAACAAGTTTGTTAATTGTACGTAATAGTCGTAGAATGTAACGCTGAAGAAGAGTGCGTGATCGTTTGATTGTGTGATTGTTTGATTGTGTGATCCTTTGATTGTGTGATTGTTTGAATATGTGATCCTTTGATTGTGTGATTGTTTGATCCTTTAAACTTCAAATATGTGATTGTTTGATTATGTGATCCTTTGATCTTGTGATTGTTTGATTATGCGATCCTTTGCTTGTGTAATTGTTTAATTGTGTAATCGTTTGATTGTGTGGTTGTTTGATTGTGTGATCCTTTAAATGTGTGATAGTTTGATTGTGCAATCGTTTGATTGTGTGATCCTTTAAATGTGTGATAGTTTGATTGTGCAATCGTTTGATTGTGTGGTTGTTTGATTGTGTTATGGCCATTTCGAGATTTCGATTGGATTCAATTATCTGGGTGCAAAGTAAATCCAGAATATGATGTAGGTATATCTGACAACACTTTATTACTATAAGATATACCTAAAACAATTTTGCCGTTATGAAATTTATCTATCTATAGACTGCTCCACAGGTCATTGCTAAATGTTCAAATAATGTCTCAAACAGCAAACGATGCACACACGGAACAATCTGTGCTAAAGTGCAACGGGTAAAAAAAACATTGATCACCTGGACAAAAAAAAAAGGGGGGGGAGGGTTTGGTGGGGGCGCTGGACATACAAAAATAATGTCAGAAGTGGGATTTGAACCCACGCCCACATTCGTGGACCAGAACACCCGACCCCATGAGACATGGGAAGGTTGTAACCTTGAGTCTGGCGCCTTAGACCGCTCGGCCATCCTGACATGTACCGCCTGCACAGCAACAATAACTAACAATGTCGAAGCGCTTATCTCTCAAGCACGTGGTTTATCTGCTAGCCGCCAGGTAATCTCAGTATCGAGCAGCTGTTGCATTTATATACAAGTACGAGTAGCGAGCACGTGCTTGAATAGATACACATTACATTTATGTATTTCGGTTGCATACATCGTGCTCAGTATCGAGCGTTAGTGTTACTTTTGTACATAATAATTACTTCTTACGACTGTGTATCTCTTGATGAATATCTGACATAGCCTTAACTAATTACACTATTTTACTTTGTTTAGATAGGGTCTAGTTCTGTTTCTACTAATTATTTAATAGATATTACGTGCTTTCTGCAATGTTCATAATATTCATTTCAAGTTCAGACTCACTTATAACTTACGCTGTACTCACTCGATTGTACTGAATTCACCAAATTTTACATAACACAGTGTACTGTATGGGCGATTGAAGGGAAAAAAGTCACATGAAAAAAAAGTCACATGAAAAAGTCACGAGAAAAAAAGTCATAGCAAAAATGTCACAAGAAAAAAAGTCACATGAAAAAGTCACAAGAAGAAAGTCATAAGAAAAAGTCACAAGAAAAAAGTCACATGAAAAAGTCATAGGAAAAAAGTCACAGGAAAAAAAATCACATGAAAAAAATTCATAGGAAAAAAGTCACAGAAAAATAGTTTTCCTATGACTTCTTTCCTGTGTAAATATCTGGCAAGGCTAAAAAATGTTGTAACAATGGTCATCTTAAACGCATTGCCGGACCAAAAAGCCTAGCAGTCTGGGAGACCTGGCATGTTTACTGCCTGGCAACTTACACACGGCCATTGCAATCAATCAGGACCTTCATGGGTGTAAATTTGAGGCGCAGGCGCGTCGGGGGAGGAGGGGTATGGCTCTTAACTAGATGACCGTCGCAAAACGTCGTATAACGTCGCGGTGTGTCCCCAGCAATAAAAACAGGGGGTCTCGTTACATAGGTGGATCCGCATAAACTGGGGGAGAAGGGGTAGGGCTCTGACTAGATGACCGTCGTATAACGTCGTATAACGTCGCGGTGTGACCTTAACCATCAATAAAACCTGGTGGTCAAGTTACATGACATAGGTGGATCCGCATAAATAAAACTGGGGGGGGGGGGGGTCACCGAGATCCGTCGGTGCATTTTGATGTAAGTAATGTAAGCATCGTTATATCTTCTTCTTTAAAAAAAAAATAATTCTATTCTGCATTAATAAAATACATTTTTAAAAGTGTGTACAATGGGAGATGGGTGTCGTCTGGTAGTCAACACTAACTCACCCACAACTCATCCACAAAGAGTCTCGCTTAACGAATAATGTGATAGCCCCTGACTCGTATACTGTATCCCAACATAACACTGCCCCCCTCCCACTTTACAATAAACCGTATTCGCCATTGAACCAGGTCCGACAGGGGGCTCAACTTGATGTCCAGACACGGACATCAAAAGATCTTAAGGGCTAACTGCCCAGTGGGGACATAGAAATAATTAAATCCGAGGCTTTGACCCATGTGACTGTCGTGGGGGGCGTCGTGGGACTCTCGTGGTATTGAAAAGCCATCGTGCTAATCTGCTGCCAGTGGAGGCGGTGAGATAAAAGTGTCTGTACAGGAGGAGACCCCGGCGCTGGACAATGACAGAATTGTGTGGTTATGTCATCCTGCTTTGGGGGGGGGGGCGGGGGGGTTACACTGAGAATCTACGTTTATATGGCATCAGAACATTAATTAACACCAACGTTGGCGTCGTTGCATTGTTCAACACCTTCCGGTGATGTAATCAAAATTGTGGATTTTTTAAAAATTAATGCTGTAAATTTTACTTGACTGTCGTCAATCATTGTTAGGCATGCGTTAGAGTTAGCGTCCGTGAGACGGTCAGATCATAAGCTTGACCTATATATACTTACAATCACCTTGACCTACATACAACCAACTTGATCTAAAAATAACCAAACAAACGTGAACATTTAGACCACCAATTTGACATTTAGACCACTAACTTGACATATAGACAACCGCCTTGAAATTGACACCTTAATTTTTTTTTTTATCCAACAAGACACGTAACACTCTGGCAATTAACTAGATGCTTTCTTTATCACAAATATTCACTCATGAAATATTCTCTGAAATTGTCTTCATTTAAGATTTAAGGAGTTTTTTTTTGTTGTTGTTCCTTTTTTTAAAAAAATCAGACTTCGACCTGACTCAGTTTACATATGATAGACACAGTGGCGTAGTGAGGGGGGTAAGGGGGCATCATGCCCCGGGCGCTACTCACAAAGGGGCGCCAAATGGTATATTTTACTATAATATTGTATGGTTTTCGAATAGGGGGGCGCTAAAAAGGTATTGGGGGGCGCTAAAAAGGTATTGTGCCCCGGGCGCGAGTTAAGCTCGCTACGCCACTGGGTAGACATTACTTATTTTGCACTGCACTCAAAATTCATCTGACGCAAATAATGAGGAAACAAAATATTTGACACAAGATTTTGAACCCAATGTTACACCAAGAGAAGGATCTCCAAGATAGGGGGTGGGGGGGGGGCAAGGGGAGTTTAGTGACATGACTTCACGGACATGCCACTGAGTCGAGTGCCCAGACAATAAGTGTTTCAGACTCTGAAAGGGACAGGTAACTATTTATCATTGGTCACCGTGTTGTCTTCATGTCACCTATTTTTTTATACGAATTATTTTTTTCCCCACTATATTGTTGGCAGTGACACGCTCGTCCAGCATATTCTCCAGCCTTTCAAACTCGTGTTTCAAGAGAGAGGTCATTAATGCAAGAGAAGACCGAAGAGTATGAATCATCTCCCCTCTACAACCACTCTAAGCATTCCTTTCATGCCGTCACCACGAATTCCTAAAAACATCCTCGGAACAATTTTGTCAAAAATGGTTCTTAAACCATGGTAGTTGGGGTGATGCCTCCCTCCACGCTAAAAAATCGACATTTGTACACGCTTGTGCCTAAACAACATCAGCAGAAGCTGCCGCCAGTAAACAGATTATAGTAAATTAAGTTAACGAACCTATTGTAAGATTACTCAAACCATAACTAGACGTGTCCTGTGGACTATCAACTAGCAGAATTAATATATAATAACAAATAGTTGTCAGATTCTAAAATGTTATATTTTAAAAATAAATAAGTACGTCTGTTTGGGCTGAAAGGAAGTAAAGATGTTTAAAAAATGGTTCCTCCTCAACTCTGGCAAACCGATTTGAGGAGAGGGGGGTCAACCTAATCAATTCAATTTATTGGCTACTCAGTGGCGTTTTTAAAGCTAAGCATAAGAAACACACATGGCATGAAAACACACGAACTGATGCTGGTAAAACATAAATGACACCCGAATGAAACGATGGTGTAATGCTGATAGGACTGAATGACGTGGTGGTACAACGATGAAGGACTGAATGACATGGTGGTACAACGATGAAGGACTGTATGACGTGATGGTACAATGATGAAGGACTGTATGATGTGATGTACAACGATGAAGGACTGAATGACATGGTGGTACAACGATGAAGGACTGAACGACATGGTGGCACAACGATGATAAGATTACACTTTGCCAGATACCAAACATCAAATATAGATGTACGCAATGTGAAAAGATGCTAAGATGTCCACAATAAGAACAGGTGTTAAGATGTCCACAATAAGAACAGGTGTTAAGATGTCCACAATATGAGCAGTTGCTAAGATGTCCACAATATGAACAGGTGTTAAGATGTCCACAATATGAACAGATGCTAAGATGTCCACAATATGAACAGGTGCTAAGATGTCCACAATATGAACAGGTGCTAAGATGTCCACAATATGAACAGGTGTTAAGATTTCCACAATAAGAACAGGCGCTAAGATGTCAAAAGATGAACAGGTGCTAAGATGTCCACAATATGAGCAGGTGCTAAGATGTGCGCAATATGAGCAGGTGCTAAACCTTTAGCAGGGGAGTCAGTTTTGAAAAGTCCGGTTATGATCAGTCGTCATTTAAACTTTTTTTAAAGTCTTCATTCCTTTGATACAACTTTTCAATAACGAAGTCAACTAGAATGACTTTGTTCCCCGCCCTTCGGCAACATTCGGACTGTCATAAACAAACCCTTTCACGTTGACACCTGGAAGAAATTTGAGAACCGTCCCTGTCAGTGCAGGAGGTCTCCTTCATTTATTTTCAACGTTCCCCAGCTGCAACACCCTGACTCTGTCCACACCATCTTCAATTCACTTTCATCTTATCTAACATTCCCGTTTGAACATGACACACTTAACAACGTGACTTTTCCTTTGTAGACCAAGACACATTCCTTTTTTTTTTTTTTTTACATGTCTTTCCAGTTTGTCTTTCATTAGCCTTTGAAAAAATCCTTGGCGGATCTGATGAAATAAAAATTCCAAAGAAGAAGACGACTCCGGTATATGACGTCACACATCGGGGTAATGTATCGATTGAAATAAAATAAATAATCACGACGGGGAGAAAGACAACCCAAAATAAAATGAATAAATAAATCAACAACTTAAAGTGATGTGGTAGAAAAATTGGATGCACATTTATTTTTTGAAAATATTTACTTATTTAATTTAAAGGGACAGCGACCTGTGAAGTCAAATCTTGAGTTAATTATTCCAACCGTATATATCCGTATAAAATTCGTACGACCATAGATCCTGACACAATTGAAGACCTTAGTGCTAAAAGTACTTAAGTCACAAAATGCACATTTTGAGATAATCAAGCTCAAATATACTTTTCGTCTATAAAATATGACTATTTTCTTTTTTTGTCTTGTTTAATTAAGGGCCTAGTGCACATTTTAATGTGTTCAAATTTCTGCAGTATACTTGGCTAAACTGGGTAAGAAAAGATCACAGTTTAGATTGATTTTAACAAAAATGTGAAAACTTTTAGCACTAAGGTCTTCAATTGCTCTAACCACCAAAGAGCAAGACTCCGCGCCTGTGCCAACAAGCCTATAGGGCCCTGGTGAGGCCGCATGTGTACGAGATGCGCGAGGCGAGCCAATGAATTGGAACATGAAAGAAATGGCAATGAAATTCTTGCATGTGCTTTTTTTTTTTTTTGGTGGTGGTGGGCGGGGTGTGGGGGCGGGGGACGACTCAATATTGACATCCACTGCAGTACGTTACCAATTAAGATTATTGGGCCTCGGTTTGTTCGACGCTTTCTGGGGCGCACGATTGTACGGTAGAGGGGGGCGGGGTAAACCTGCGGAGGAAGGGGGAAATGGGGGGGGGGGGAGAGGGTTATTGACATAGGTCATCAAAAGCGGCAGTCGTTGGGAGAGAATCAAATGTCAACCCATTGAGTTTCAGAGATTGATTCAAGGAGGGAAAAACTTTATAGAGAATGCAAAATGCGTATTTTGCGCTTGGAACGAAAAAGGGAACTAATCAGTGGTGTAACTTCCGGTTAGGCGAGGGGATCTTATAGAAGAACCCGCTATCTGTATTACATGAGCCCTGAATCTTTCATCAGAGAACCACTGCACCAAAAGGAAAGATATAAAAATGGTCTAGTTAATAGCCAAAGACTAAAGTTTTATGAAAGTTAAAAAGACTTTAACAGAGTTTTAGTCTATTTGAAATGAAATCATTCCAGACATAGTTTTGAGAAAAATTATTAAAGTTGTAATATTTACGACACTGATACTTACAAGATACTATATATATATATATATATATATATATATATATATATATATATATATATATATATATATATATATATATTTTTTTAAAGGCCACCCATCTTCTTTAAACAACACTACTTATTTATATGTCTTGTTGTACTGATGAAGGCATGTGCCGAAACGTTTACTTGTGTAATGTAAAATTATTATCAAAGCTTAATATATATTGTTATATTGACACAGATTGTTCGTGTCTATTTAATCTACTTATAAGAAGAATACACAAGTCATTGTAGAATTCATGAAATTAAATATAGACATCTTAAAATGTAGGCTTGCATCTTTTTTTTTTTTAAATTGTTTTTTTTTTTTTCTGGTGAAACGTTTTTTAAAAAAAATTATTCGTTGCATAAGGATATGCACATATTTAACCAGGGGGGGGGTACTATAAACATATATATATTAAAGGCCACCCATCTTCTTTAAACAACATTACAGGTTCAGAAAAACAAAAGCGCGCGTGATGTTGAAAGTAAACACAGGAGGCCAATTCACACTTGCCGTTTCTTAGAATCTGTTTAAACACGATCAAAGGAATCATCCTTTGAACATCTCGTGGAAGTTGTGTGTTTTAAAATGTTGCTCTAGCACAAAGATTTTTAGTGTTTAATGTTGTTTTTTTAAACCCCCCCCCCCCCTTTTCCCCCATCTCGAGTACTACTCTGAAAAGAAAAAAAAACCCAGTCCAATACATTGTGAGACAGACATCCCGTTAGTCCATTAAATTATCTTACATTATAATGAATGTATTTAGTTCATGTTCTAATGTGTCTATGGTTGGTAAAGTCAATTTTCTTCGTGGATAAACAGACTTTACCGGTTACCGGAAATTTCATCAAAAGAAATTTCGTCGATAGAAAATTGATCGACGGAAATTTGGTCGAATCTTTTTTTTTCAGTTCACACGTTAAAATTTTCGTCAAATTACTTTTTGCACGCACTATACTATATAGTAAAACAAAAATAATGCGTTCAAAAAGAAATTTGGTGCAAAATTTTAACGTGTAAATTAAAAAAGGATTCGACCAAATTTCCATCGATCAATTTTCCGTCGACAAAATGTCTTCCGATACGGATTTTACCCTACTATCAGTAATCCGGTAAATTCTTAAATGTTCCTTTATATCTGTCCTCATCCTATTAAATTATGAAAAATGTGAACGATAGGAGCAATAATGATCAATGCATTGATCGTGGGCCCTGAAAGCATAGAGGAAGAAGAAGATGTGTTTTATATATTGTTGAATAGAGAAGATTTGAACGAAAGTTAATTTGTTGAGTCCTCCTTATTGCTAACAAGAAATGGTTCTTATTTTTTGTGTATTTTTTCCGTTGTAACTAAATAATGATAATAATTAACCCGGTAGTTGTCATTGTATGGAACAATAAAATAATCAGGTATTCTGAGAGAGGTGGGGTGGGGTCGGGGTTGAGCTCATTGTCTCTAACAGTTAAATTATCAGTTGTTCTGGGGAGGAGAGGGTCTCATTGTATCTAGCAATAAAACAATCAATTATTAGGGGGGGGGGGGATCTCATTGTATCTATAAATACAATTTTCCCACACACAAGTCACAGAGCGGGTGTTTGTATTCATGGTATCGACGTTTCTGATCAACCAGGGAAGTGTGTGACAGGGGACTGTCCGTCAACAGTCTTGTGTGCTATGGTCGAATGTCAACATGTCGGCTCGGCTGTCACACGTGACACTGCCATGCACCTCTTCCTGTCTTCGATGCCAAAAATGGCGAAGGACTTTTGAAATGTTTGTTGTTCTATAGTGGCGTTAGGACCGGGGCCATTTGTGACCATGACCTTGATAGGCAGCAGTCTCGTACCAATACTAATGAGAAGCCATGTGTCTTGCTGATATAAAGGTGCGTGTGTTGCAGTTTACTTTCGTTAGTCTAGAGTCACAATGTGCTACAGCCTTCTTACTTTGGTCTTCTCTAATGTCAAAGAATGTTTCCGGTCACACCAGGTCCGATAAAGTACAAAACAACAGCACCCAATGAAGATCACAATGATAGTACTTTTATTACATGATCTAATCGCAGCAAATGTCAATTCATCAATGGAGATAATAATAACTCTCTTCTCTCTAACTACTCTTGACTACACAAACTCTGACGATCTACTCTGGACTCCTCTCTCTACTAACTCCTGGCTCTACTAACTCTCAACTCACAGCTCACAACGTTTATCCCCCTCAACCCCTCGCCTGCCCAGACATTCATTAATGAACCAATTTCACCTCTGACCTCACAATTAACCCAAACAAAACACTCTCTCTATCGCCATGGCGCCAGCCCAGACATTGATAACAATCCAGGGCGTAACAGCGTGCAGTTTTATATATGAGGGATTTTTCTTATCTCTAAATTAAATATAAAATATTTTAAAAATAATTGAAGTATATCTGTAAGTTTGTATATTGTGATATATTCACCGTCAGGACTGTATGATTAATGCCAATACTACGTGTAGAACTTTTGTGGTAGAAACGAAAAAGTTGGAATAATAAGTAAACAAACGAATATAAAGTGAGAGTCATTGATTAAAGGTTGAAAACTTTAAGGCAGCGGCTCTCAACCTGTGGGTCGCGACCCCTTTGAGGGTCAAATGACCCTTTCTCAGGGGTCGCGTAAGACCATCGGAAAACACATATACACTACGGTTATGAATTAGCAACGAAAATAATTTTGTGTTTGGGGGTCGCCACACCCTGAGGAACTGTATTAAAGGGTCGCGGCTTTAGGAAGGCTGAGAACCACTGCTTTAAGGGCTTAGAAAATTTCATCAAGACAATGTTATTGGCTTTAATGCGCGGGATAGAAGCAAGGGTACGGTCAATTGTAAAGTAAGGGGATTTAAAAAAAACAAAAAACTGTTGCTGTGTCAATATTGTTTGTTAGCGATATAAAAATAAAAATCTGACCAACGTGACGTCACATGCCACTGCTATACCTTGACCAGCGGCGGAAGCACCTAAAATTGACAAGAAGAGAGGACCGTCATAATGAGATGTGGAGGGAAAAAGAAGTAAAAATTCATTGACTCTTTTATTTTCGTTATAACTCGAGAAGAGGTTGTGGGTGAGGTTTTATTTAAACCTCCTACCCATTTTTTTTAAATTGTTTTTTTTTCTGAATACATTGTAAAAAAGAAAGAAAAAAAACACCGGTAATAACAATACCGCGTTTCAGTGGCGTAGCGAGCTTAACTCGCGCCCGGGGCACAATACCTTTTTAGCGCTCCCCCCCTATTCGAAAACCATACAATATTATAGTAAAATATACCATTTTGCGCCCTATTGTGAGTAGCGCCCGGGGCATGATGCCCCCCCTCACTACTCCACTGCCGCGTTTGTACCATTGAAATTTTTTTTTATTTCGTGGTTCCCGAAAATCTTTCCATTGGAGAGATACATACAGTAACGGTGAATTGCCCTGAGCGACTGAGCGATGATCGTTCTAACTCTTCGCCGACACGACCGTGTCACTAACAAACCCTTAAAATATGAAGAGAACTGTTTGCAGCCGATCGCTTACCTGACACATGTGCATGAGCGAGAAGCATTAAATTAACATAAGGAAATTGCTCAATGGAACATTGGCCAACATTGGCCAACATTGGCCATAATTGTTTTCAACAAAATACACCGAGCATTACCGACCGTAAGCCGTAACATCGCAGGGATCTAACAACGAACGGACTTAAATAAGAACATTATATTATGGCGCCGTTTAGAAATCCTGTCTATGCTATACGAATATAGGACGGCGAGGCCTTTAAAAAAATCGTTATGACATTATGACATTTTTATGACACATTAAAGAAATAAACGAAAAAAAGGGGGAAATAGGGGGGGGGGGGTATTGAAAAGGAATCGTAATGATGTAGCACAATCGTATTCGTTGATTTCTGGATGAACGTTATCGCGAGTATTTTCAATAGCTCCGAATCTTACTCGGGAAATAGCAACATACATCTCTTCTTCT
Organism: Omphiscola glabra; assembly: GCA_964017045.1. NCBI lineage: Eukaryota > Metazoa > Mollusca > Gastropoda > Lymnaeidae > Omphiscola > Omphiscola glabra. The sequence goes on along the minus strand of OZ024798.1, from coordinate 30,320,487 downwards.
TCTTCTTATGCCTTTTTACCCCGTCTGGGGCATAGGCCGTCCACAAGAATTTTCCACTCATCCCGGTCCTGTGCTTTCCTTTCCAATTGCTTCCAGTTGTATCCCATATTTTGCGTGTCTGTCTCTAGTTCACGTCTCCATGTATTCTTAGGTCTTCCTCTCTTTCTTTTTCCCTGTGGATTCCATGTTAGACATTGTCTGGTGGTGCTATCTGGGGGTTTTCTCAGAGTATGCCCAATCCACCTCCATCTTTTCTTTATGATGTCTTCATCAACGGGCACCTGGTATGTCCTTTCTAATAGATCTTTGTTGGTGATGGTATTTGGCCATTTGATGTTAAGGATCTTTCTAAGGCATGTGTTTATGAATGTCTGCACTTTCTGTGTAATGCTCGCTGATGTTTTCCACGTTTCTGCTCCATAAAGTAGGACTGTTTTGACATTTGTATTAAAGATTCTGACTTTGGTTTGAAGTTTCAGCTGCTTCGACTCCCATATTTTCTTTAATAAGAAGAAGAAGAAGAAAAGAAGAAGAAGAAGAAGAAGAAGAAAAGAACATACATCTTAGCATTATGTTAAATATTTCTTAGGTTATTATTTTTTTTTTTTTACGTCTCAACAATAATTCAACAACTCTTGTGTGGCTGAATTGATGAGTCGGAGTCGATAACAGCGGTTACCGAGAGATGGAATCGTATCGTTGATTTTTGGAGCGATCATAGACACATCCCAAGTTGTCTGGTCTGGTCGGCTAGCGCTGCTGGTGGCTACGTGTATAATAGGATTGTGTTTCAAAAATGCATTCCCCCAGGACGAGATGTGTTAAGATAAACTGTAATGCGATAGGGCCCGTAATAAACTGGGGACTCCTACCCGATATGCCGCCCGGGTCGAGGTAAGCTGTCATGCTTCTTACCAATCGCGTATCGCAAGTCAGAATTTTTTTAAAATAAATATATTGTTTCAACTCCGTGGCTATGATCTTAACTTAAACTCCGATTGATTAGGTGTGTGTAGGGTTTTTATCTAACGGAATACTCGATTATTATGTTAATTGGAAAGTATATAGGATATACCGAATAAATAATAAAAAAATTAGTAATAATAAAGTTGAAAACACACAGAGCTACACTGGTATCGAACATGTCTTTATCAAATCAAAATTCGAAGCTACCAAAACCTGAGAGAGTTGTGCCCCTTCCATCAAGCACGACAATCTGTTGATGGCAACATCCTACCCATCGGGCGCAAATATTTCGATTGGTTACCGGAAATTTGTTTGAAAGAAATTTCGTCGAAAGAAAATTGATCGACGGAAATTTCATGGAACGGAAATTTGGTCGAATCTTTTTTTCAGTTCACGCTTTAAAAATTATGCGTCAAATTTCTTTTTGAACGCACCATACTATATAGCAAAACAAAATAATGCATTCAAAAAGAAATTTGACGCAAAATTTTAATGTGTGAACTGAAAAAAAGATTCGACAAATTTCCGTCGGTTGATTTTCCGTCGACGAAACTTCTTTCAAACAAAATTCCGGATACAGTTTCGATCATGAACACGGCACACACGGCAATATTAAGAGATATAAAATTGTGTTTGGAAGCGTCAGTGAATTTAGGAATATTAAAAATACGTTTTAATATTAAGGTCGTTATTTTTAAAAGGTGTTTAATGTCTCCATACTTTCCTTCAAATCAACCGTGCTCAACAGCAAGACGTTGAGCCTCCAGATCTTCAATGCGCCAAATGTAAACATCTAAATAAATAGAACAATACAACAGCCTATGTTGAACTATTGTGACAGTGATGACAACATTTAGCCTTAGAATGTGAGACGTTCATGAATTATTATTATTAAAATTATCCTGAAGATCATACTGTTTTAACATACAGTTAGTATCTTCCCACATCAATAAATGACAAAAACAAGAAATAATACAAGAACCAATTTTACAAGCCGATTGAAATAAGATTTTTAACAAGTAGCAAACGTAAAATAAATGGGAACATGAAAGCTTTTTAAAAATAGAATAAGTTAATGAGTCCCCTTCCATCCCCACACACATACACACTTTTTTCTTCTCATTTGGACGTCGCATCGCAATCATTTCTGAAACTACTGGTATCGATCTTCTGCAACTACTTGTATGTATCGATCTTTGGCAACAGAATTAAAGTTCATGTACTGTGATTGGTGATCTTACCGTAAGGCTACAATGTGCAGTTTAACTGTGTCCCGTTGATTGTATTGATCGTTTAAATTTGAACCAATCAGCAATCGCACTCTTGTCCCAGCCTGGCACTGGCTGATGGTCGTTAATTTCTCGAGTTTATTTAGGTGGAAAATTGACCTAATTAAATTTAACGATGGGCCGAGAATAATCAGTGGAGATATTTGGTGTGTTCACGATAGATCAGGGGAGAAGAGACGTGTCTCACGAGGGAGGGGAGAAGTAAGGCGCTTATAATGATAAAAGGAAGAAGCAAGGTCTTGTTAAATGATAGTAGGGAGAAGTAGGATCTTGTAACATGACAGAAGGGAGAATACGTCATTTTATAAATGTTAGAGGGAAGAAGTAAGGTCCTATTAAATAATAGAAGAGAGACGTAAAGTAATGTTGAGGACAGAAGGGAGAAGTAAGGTCATGTTAAATAATAGAAAGGAGAAATAGGAAACTTTCACGTTACTTGAGATGGAAGTCATGTCTTTTCACACTGTAAAAGAGTGCATCACACATGAAAAAATGGGTGGGGTTGGGGGGCTGGAGTCTTCTGAGAATATAACATGACAAAAACATACAAATGTAAGTATTGGAGAAGCCAGACACTTACTCTAAACAAAGGAGACGTTATAGACCCGTACAACCGTGACAAGATGTTTGTCTTCAATACGCACAAGCAATTCCATTTTACACAGATAACTGTTTGTATAATAAAATTAAATGATAGAGCAACCAGAGACATTAGCAATCATCTACTTCCTTTCATCTATTTTTGTGTGAGGGGTAAACGTGTGTGTACAGTAGACAATCTACAACGAACGATTTCATCCGATTTAAATGCAGTTGTTTCAATACACACATTACATCAAATATTACATATATTAGACCGCCCACAAAGACGCACCATCGTGATTTGTGGTCATCTCCATGATTACCTATTTAATCTGATGTCAACTGCACGATTACCTATTACATATGGTGTAGACTACCTGCATGATTACCAATTAAATCAGTTTTAGGTAACTGCGTGATTACCCATTACTTATCTTGTAGGCATTTGCATGATTACCAATTACATCTCTTGTATGCAGCTGCATGATTACCACATACATCTGTTACGTGGCCACTCACAAGGCCTGGTCTGTCAGTTCCTCTCTGCGCATCCCGCCAACACGATCTGTGTCACGTCATCGTCACTTTTTAACTGTTCCTTCGATTCCTATCAACTGTCCAACCAATATTGGTCATTATAAATCCAGTTTCTCTCTTATTCAAACCTTAGTTCACTTTGTTAAAACATGACTGTGTGTTCAGTCTTTGCCCGCGTGTGTAATCACGTACCCTGACAATGCCACACACAAAAAAAAAGTCACGCTATGACCGCATATGTTGATTCATTTCGACCCATACATACGGGGTACCTGACGTTTGCCCAGCCAAATTGCTGTTTGTATAGAAGCGACACATGATCCGGTGTGTTATTTCAGCGGGCGCCTTGTGGCCGTGAAGTGCTGAGATTTGAGATAAAGTGTTGAAAACGGCTCTACAATTACGACAAACAAGAAAACGGGGAACTGTGACTGTGGAAACTTTGGAGAGGACATAGTCAGAAACGGCTGAGTTTTAATTATTTTTTTTTTTAAATGGATGCTCTGTACAATACAGTCGAAAAGGATACAGTACAACCAATGTTTAAGTGTTTTAGCTTTAGAGATGATCATTTTGTTCTGTTGTTAGTAGAGGCATGGTCTCAGGTTAGAAGTTTGCATCACGTGATCAAGCTGGGTAAGGTAGTCATTATTGTTTAAAGTTAACTTCTACTCTACATGCAAGCAACTTCTTTTGACACGGACTGCCTTTACGTATTGACTTGTAGAAATGGTGGTAACATATGCAAATTTTATTTGGTGGTCATTGGCGGGAAAAAAACTGTTTGTCAATGTTGGATCTCTTCCTCAAGGAATCTAACGCTCTTCTAATTTGACATCAGCTACATCGAGACTTGCACAAAATAAATAACCCTTCCTTAGTGTGTCTTCGGTACATCCAGGTGTGTCTTCGGTGCATCCAAGTGTGTCTTCGGTGCATCCATGTGTGTTTACGGTACATCCAAGTGTGTCTTCCTTATATACCGCCAATTGTGTATTCAGTATCCCCAAGTATAACTTCGGTACCTCCAAGAGCGTACTCCGTACATCCAAGCGTGTTCAGTTATACCTATTACTTGATTGTATACTTGGATTAGTCATGCACCTTTACCGAATAACACAACTTATCTATAAAACTGATATTGTACATTTAGAAACACAATATTTTGTGTGCAGTTTTACGCAACCTCTAATGTTGGTAAGCAAATACGATCAAATCCTTTTGACGTCCGCCCCTGGAACCAGATCAAAGAAAAAGACAGACCATTAATATCATACGACGTTCTCTTTTTCCTATAGGTAACTATTCATGAGCTCACCTTCCGTATCGGGCCGAGTTATCCAAGTAATTAAACCTGACCAAGAAGTCATCCCTTCATTTCGTTTATCACGCCCGGATAGACTAATCAGCAATTATAGCGTTAAAATTTAATCGAATTAGCATCGCTGAGACAGGGCGACTAATTAAAACATCGCCGTAAAGAAGACACGCCCAGCGGCTTGGAAACCCCCCCCCCCCCCCACCTTTTTAAAATCCTAGAGGCACATAAAAAATAAAAAGAACTTCTTGTGTTTTTGGGTTTTTTTTTAAGTTTTCTTTTTTAAACTACATTTTTAGGCGCAATAAAACCTTTATGTGTTAGACAAAGATTTGCGTGACATTAAGATAGACCTGCTAGATGGAGTATTGAGTTTAGACCTGCTAGATGGAGTATTGAGTTTAGAATTGCTGATGGAAAATTGAGTTTAGACTTGCTAGATGGGGTATTGAGTTTAGACTTGCTGATGGGGTAATGAGTTTAGACTTGCTGATGGAAAATCGAGTTTAGACTTGCTAGATGGGGTATTGAGTTTAGACTTGCTGATGGGGTAATGAGTTTACACATGCTGATGGAAAATTGAGTTTAGACTTGCTAGATGGGGTATTGAGTTTAGACTTGCTAGATGGGGTATTGAGTTTAGACTTGCTAGATGGGGTATTGAGTTTTGACTTGCTAGATGGGGTATTGAGTTTAGACTTGCTAGATGGGGTGTTAAGTTTAGACTTGCTAGATGGGGTATTGAGTTTAGACTTGCTAGATGGGGGATTGAGTTTAGACTTGCTAGATGGGGTATTGAGTTTAGACTTGCTAGATGGAGTATTGAGTATAGACTTGCTAGATGGGGTATTGAGTTTAGACTTGCTAGATGGGGTATTGAGTTTAGACTTGCTAGATAGGGTATTGAGTTTAGACTTGCTAGATGGGGTATTGAGTTTAGACTTGCTGATGGGATATTGAGTTATGACTTGCTCGATGAGGTAATGAGTTTAGAATTGCTGATGGAAAATTGAGTTTAGACTTGCTGATGGGTTAATGAGTTTAGAATTGCTGATGGAAAATTGAGTTATGACTTGCTAGATGGGGTAATGAGTTTAGAATTGCTGATGGAAAATTGAGTTTAGACTTGCTAGATGGGGTATTGAGTTTAGACTTGCTGATGTGGTATTGAGTTTAGACTTGCTGATGGGGTAATGAGTTTAGACTTGCTGATGGAAAATTGAGTTTAGACTTGCTAGATGGGGTATTGAGTTTAGACTTGCTGATGTGGTATTGAGTTTAGACTTGCTGATGGGATATTGAGTTATGACTTGCTAGATGGGGTATTGAGTTTAGACTTGATAGATGGGGTATTGAGTTTAGACTTGCTGATGGGGTAATGAGTTTACACATGCTGATGGAAAATTGAGTTTAGACTTGCTAGATGGGGTATTGAGTTTAGACTTGCTAGATGGGGTATTGAGTTTAGACTTGCTAGATGGGGTATTGAGTTTTGACTTGCTAGATGGGGTATTGAGTTTAGACTTGCTAGATGGGGTGTTAAGTTTAGACTTGCTAGATGGGGTATTGAGTTTAGACTTGCTAGATGGGGGATTGAGTTTAGACTTGCTAGATGGGGTATTGAGTTTAGACTTGCTAGATGGAGTATTGAGTATAGACTTGCTAGATGGGGTATTGAGTTTAGACTTGCTAGATGGGGTATTGAGTTTAGACTTGCTAGATAGGGTATTGAGTTTAGACTTGCTAGATGGGGTATTGAGTTTAGACTTGCTGATGGGATATTGAGTTATGACTTGCTCGATGAGGTAATGAGTTTAGAATTGCTGATGGAAAATTGAGTTTAGACTTGCTGATGGGTTAATGAGTTTAGAATTGCTGATGGAAAATTGAGTTATGACTTGCTAGATGGGGTAATGAGTTTAGAATTGCTGATGGAAAATTGAGTTTAGACTTGCTAGATGGGGTATTGAGTTTAGACTTGCTGATGTGGTATTGAGTTTAGACTTGCTGATGGGGTAATGAGTTTAGACTTGCTGATGGAAAATTGAGTTTAGACTTGCTAGATGGGGTATTGAGTTTAGACTTGCTGATGTGGTATTGAGTTTAGACTTGCTGATGGGATATTGAGTTATGACTTGCTAGATGGGGTATTGAGTTTAGACTTGATAGATGGGGTATTGAGTTTAGACTTGCTAGATGGGGTAATGAGTTTAGACTTGCTAGATGGGGTATTGAGTTTAGACTTGCTAGATGGGGTATTGAGTTTAGACTTGCTGATGGGGTAATGAGTTTAGACTTGCTAGATGGGGTTATGAGTTTAGACTTGCTAGATGGGGTATTGAGTTTAGACTTGCTAGATGGGGTAATGAGTTTAGACTTGCTAGATGGGGTATTGAGTTTAGACTTGCTAGATGGGGTATTGAGTTTAGACTTGCTAGATGGGGTATTGAGTTTAGACTTGCTAGATGGGGTATTGAGTTTAGACTTGCTAGATGGGATATTGAGTTTAGACTTGCTAGATGGGGTATTGAGTTTAGACTTGCTAGATGGGGTAATGAGTTTATTTCTGTCCTTCTCGTGAGATGTTATTTTTTCTGGTGCGGTATCTGTGTGGCAGTCCACGAAATGTGACAATAAAATGACGACGTGTGTGATGGATTATGGGATACCTTCACTTTCTCGTCTTACCCTCGTCCCCCCCCCCACCAGTCCTAAAGACCATATAACGTAATGCATGTACGCCCATTTAAAAAAAAAGAGCGCTAGAAAAGTGGGTTGAAGGGGGTGGGTAACGCTGGTTGGGTCCTCATCCATACTTACCAGTTAATAATATTTTAATGCCAGTGGTTCTCAGACAACACAGAGCAGTAACTGGATTTACCACTGCTTCTCCGCCATTTGTTGTCACGCTGGTAATTACATTAACTTAATGTACATGTAAACGGGTTGTGGGCGTCGTCTGTAGATGTTTTAACCATTTTTTGAAAATGACAAGGATATTGTGTCACGTTTTACGGCTCGTTAAAAATCGAAAATGAAACCAGTTATGTAGATGACGTGTTTGCTTCTTTCTTTCCATGTGCTGTGAACTCTGTTTGACCCAATTAGGTGTACGGCGCTATTCTTATGGCGTGGGTAGCTAAAAAAATGGCCCCCCTTTGACCTTGGCTAAAATTAAATCTATAGCATGTTTCATAATTCGAATATTGGAGAAGATTGGAGAAAAAGCGAGAAGCGAGTACAATGCGTAATGCGGTTCGAGAGACATCAGTAGATGACTGTAAAATGGCCGATAGATTGAATGAGAGAGAGGCAGATCATTTAGCACGGGATACTATCATGAATAAACTAAAATTAAACTATCGCCATCGATGTAACTTAGAATGAAACTTAATTGTAACATAATTTACATTAAAATTTGTTCAAAAAACAAAGAAAATCACGAGCACTCATAGATCCCCTGTGATCATAGTCATGTGACATCCCGTCTGATCATAGTCGTATGGGATCCCGTGGGAGCATGGTCGCGTACGTTTCCAAAAGGTCATTGTCACGTAGAGATCCCTCCTCCCCCCCCCCCCCCCCCCGTGATCATCGAGCGTACATTCAACGCCACTTCAAAAGTTACTTTTCGCGATGTTATCCTCTGGTTCTCACTAGTATTTAGTATCATTTCCTAATGGCTGTGTAAATCACCCATTGCTTCCATTATACCCGGTAAGTCCAACTTCTCGTTTTCCCCAACGGCTGCGGTGCATTCAATCACGCAATGTGTCCCGCAGTTGGCAGCGATGGGATTAGCTCCCCCGATTTAAGGCCCCCCCCCCCTCAAATTTAAGGATTTCATGTTTAGGGCAAGAATGTGGATGAAGATCTATGGTAGTGGATTACCACGGTAGACGATCGCGGCATAGGGGAACAAAAATAAAGAAAAGGAAAGAGCCAGATGAAATCGGTCGGGTATTGGGGGACGTCATCTCTTTCTATAAGAACGCTTTAACGACCTTTCCAGAGGACAATGAGCTCGTTCATGGGTGTGTGTTTTCTTCGAAAGCAATTTGTGTAACGTTTTGTATACACAGCAAACTTGTAACCACCCCCCAACCCACCCCTTCCACCCAGTAGCGGTGTAACTGAGTTGGCGGGCCATCAAGGGGACTAAGTCCCGTTCAAATATTTTATTGTATTATTTTTGTTAAAAGTTAAATTTCCAAAGGACAAAGAAGCCTGTAGTTGAAGTATTTAAAATTTGCGTTGTTGTTTTATCCCCCCCCCCCCCCCTTTCCTTATCTGAACTAATTTTGTTACACCACAGAAGAATAATCCATTAGTTTTTGCTTCCTACTCCAATTAACCCCCAAATGACATTTGTAACTTTTAGAGGAAATAGGAAGCGATCAAGTGTAATCGCGTCGTTCCAGTAAGGTGGACATGTTAAACCATGCCCCATGCCTAGTCCTAAATCATTTGCAGTATGACGTGCATCTAAACCTGCGTACAATTTGACCCGGTACTACCAATGGTATATTTTAGGCCCGGTACTACCAGTGGGATTTTAGGCCCGGTACTACCAGTGGTATTTTAGGCCCGGTACTACCAGTGGAATTTTAGGCCCGGTACTACCAATGATATTTTAGGCCCGGTACTACCAGTGGGATTTTAGGCCCGGTACTACCAGTGGTATTTTAGGCCCGGTACTACCAGTGGGATTTTAGGCCCGGTACTACCAGTGGGATTTTAGGCTAAATAAAAAAAATTAACAAAAAATAATAAATGGTGAATTTATCTCTAACACCAATATACAAACTTTACTAATTAAACCAAAAAAAATATTTCAATCTGATATTCTGCTGCTTTTGAACTCTTCTGTTCACACCGTTCAATCATAGCACTAACTTCTATCCCTATATTTGCTCAAAACTATTCCACCATGAGTAAACATAATAGTCGTCTGACAATACAGCCCTGTCCATTTTAAATCTCTGACACCTTCTAATCATCACAACAACAGCAACACACAAAAATGATAATCCACATACTGTCCTCTCTCACGTCAATACCAGATGGCAAACGGAAATATCTAGTTACGATGCATTTTTTTGAAACCGAACCCCACAAGCTGGCTCCAAGTTTAGCCCTTGTGGAATACCGGACCCCCACAACATGGCTCCAGGTCTAGCCCTTGTGGAATACCGGACCCCACAACATGGTTCCAGGTCTAGCCCTTGTGGAATACCGGACCCCACAACATGGCTCCAGGTTTAGCCCTTGTGGAATACCGGACCCCACAACATGGCTCCAGGTCTAGCCCTTGTGTAATACCGGACCCCACAACATGGCTCCAGGTCTAGCCCTTGTGGAAAACCGGACCCCACAACATGGCTCCAGGTCTAGCCCTTGTGTAATACCGGACCCCACAACATGGCTCCAGGTCTAGTCCTTGTGGAAAACCGGACCCCACAACATGGCTCCAGGTCTAGCCCTTGTGGAATACCGGAGCTGGTGGAGATATTTTTTCCAACATAACCGCCCGTTATAAAATTGTGACGAGTGAACTCCCTTTATTGTTGCTGTGTAGGGCATGTCGTTGACCTTCACCTGAAATCAGCTGGTAATATTGTTTTCACTTCCATGACCTATCATTTTATCATGGGTTCGAATGTTCATATAAATAGACAGTGCATCGTGAGTTGGGTAGGGGGGGGGGGGTAAGGTTGGCGAGACAAGTCAATGCCAAATACGTTTGACACAAGAGTTTCAGGAGTCATAGACCTTGAGTCATGACTTTGTCCGACCCCACAATGTGTTGGAGTCTACGCATCATTGGAATGCGTCACAGCGCGACATTGAAACTGTGTCGTTTAAGAGCTTGTAATGTCAGATCAGCTGTACGTCTTCGGCCAAAGCCTCATAAAAACCATACACCGGTTTATGGGAAATTCATAATAGAAATTAACCTCCAAATATGTTTCATATAGGGACAGCAGAATGAGCGAACGTCAGCGGCGTGTCTTGTTGTAGCGAGATGACAGCCAACGTTGAGCTTGTGGCGAGACCTCAAGCCGGAAATTAAACAAGAGGGGTTCTCAAACTTGGCAGTGTCATAAATACTTCTTCTTTTTTTTTTTTTTAATAATGCCAGCGATACCAGAGGATTTAAATCATTTATTATAAGGGGGAAAAACAATCTTTATTATACGCAAACAATGAGTATCCAAAACTTACTCGCATTTAGTTTTAAAAATCAGCTAGTGCTTCATAAGCAAATGCTATTATACTTCACATTTTGTCTGGTTACCGTAAATTTGATCGAAAGAAATTTCGTCGACGGAAAATTGATCGACGGAAATTTGGTCGAATCTTCTTTTCAGTTCACACGTTGAAGTTTTCGTCAAATTTCTTTTTGAACGCACTATACTAAATAATAAAATGAAATAAAGCGTTCAAAAAGAAATTTGAAGCAACATTTTAACGTGTGAACTGAAAAAAAGATTCGACCAAATTTCCGTTCGATCTAATTTCTGTCGATCAATTTTCCGTCGACGAAATTTCTTTCGATCAATTTTCGGATACGATTTTGTCTACTTCAAGTTACAATGCACACAAGTATCTCTGTCCTAATGTGCTAGATGAAAAATGTGATACACAAAAGTACACAAGTACCCTTGTCCTAACGTTCTATATGTAATATCGTGATACACAAAAGTACACAAGTACCCTTGTCATGATGTTCTATATGTAATATCGTGATACACAAAAGTACACAAGTACCCTTGTCCTAATGTTCTAGATGTAATATCTTGGTTCACCAACTCCCAGCTTTATAAATCATAAATGATTACTTATTAGTTTTTCACAGGTCAAATCAGCAAAATGTGAAGATTACATCGCAGTAAGCGGGGAACATTTAAAAAAAAATAAAACCTCTGACCACAGGGTCAAGTAACACAGAAGTTCCGCTGACCTCTGTCCATTGACACGACCCTGTCCACGTAACTTGTCATCCGCAGGCCATGAATGGGGTCTCATTAACACCTGCCCCGTGTCCAGACATCGGTCACTGTCCACAGCGGGTTGCCGAAGATTGAGCCTAGTTATTTCGTAACTACGTCCGCTAAATCCGTTGTCAGGCCGTCTGATCCCCCTACATACATGCTGATTATGCCAGGCAGGCCTGGATACTACACAATGTTACGGTTCTGTGGACAGTTTAAAAAAAAGAAAACAGAACAACAGAGAAGGGGTTGTATTTGTAAACTGAGTTAACCACTGGACAAATCGTATGTATAGCTTAATAGACCGAGTGGTGGAAGGTGATCAGTTGTAGGTACCGTTTAATGGGCCGAGTTGTGGAAGTTAACCTGTCATAGATATATATAGCTTGAAGATCGAGCTGTGGAAGTTAACCTGTCATAGGTATAACGTGATAGATCGAGTGGTGGAAGTTAACCTGTCATAGGTATAACGTGATAGATCGAGTGGTGGAAGCTGACGCTTCATGAAAGAGCTTGATAGACCAAACTGTGGAAGGTGACCCTAATATCACCTTTCATCATCATCATCATCATTATCATTATTATCGATGGCGCTACAGCCGTCGGAGAGCTGTGGCTTGCTACACAACGTAGACCGATCCACGTATTTTTTTTTATCTCAGGGCACTGACCACCAACTGAGGAAAATCCTTAGACTCCGTCTACCTTTATCCCCATTAGAGGAGGAGTTGGCGTCACATGAAAGCTGTGTTAAGGTACATCAATTGCAGTTTTTGTGTAGCACTGTTCTACAAGAAACTACCATAACCGACTTGACTTTAGTAGAGACCCGAACTGTCGACCCTGTGACCTTGCCACCGAGACAGTAGGCCGCCTGTTAGTCGGATGACCCGAGAATGAGAAAGGGGGGCTGAAGGTTTGAATACGGAGACCTGTGTTCATTATTTAATTTAAGGCGATGAGTCGTGACGTCGTCAAAACGGCCAGGGTCACAAGAGCACAAGCTCGACCCCCACAAGAGAATGTCCCATCATATTAAGAATCGTAAAGGAAACGTGTATTTTTTTCCATTGTGATATAGGCTCGTTAACAATAATCAAATGAAAAGTGTACATTTCTTTATAAACATTTTAGCAGTTTTTATTTTATTTGATCATTTACATGTAATATGTTGATATGTGAACTTAATGAAATAAACAAGGTAGAACAGATAGTTGTCCACATGTACAAAATAGCCAACTCATATAACCCAGCCGGTGACCAAGAGAAAAATTAGAGGTCCCAACCATCACGACATGGCTAGTTGTGTCCCACTGACCATTGTATACAGCAACTATATTCATGTTTAACGTAAAACATCATAGGCGCACACGTCCACATGTGCCCCCAAGATCCGCCGCTGTCCACCAGCCACCATCATCATATACTCTGCTGGTCTGTGTCCGAACGCATGCTGTCAAAGCTGACCATTCACGGTATGGAGGATTATTGTGGTTGAATAATCGCTGGCCAGTTCAGTTTTCATATCGAGACGTCTGGCCCCCCAGACATTGTGATGAAAAAGACCGCTAATTGCTACCGGAGAGCTCCAACGTAATGAGGAGCATTCTCTCCCTTTTCACCACAGTTACCATTCACATGCTTAGGGAAATGTCTGACCGTATTATTTACCAATTCTTTATATTACTATGACATAGATTAGAATGTTTCAAATGAGACTCCTAAATCATAGATTTGAAAATGTAGAAAACAAAAATTGATATTGAATCTCTCTATTATCAGGCGTAATGTTAACTGAACTCTAGATGTAGCCCACCATCAAAATTGTGAGCAGAATTTAAAAAAAAACAACTCTTTTATTGTTTCTTTCTTTATTTTTATTTTTTTTTTAAATGTTGTTATATTATTATTATTTTTTTTTCTAAATCACTTTCGATGGGGGAGGATGTGTTAATAAGTTTAAAACAAAATAGATTTTGTTATCAAATCAACATAATTAGGAGGAAAAAAAGATCTAAAATAAGGTGAGATTTTTGTTATCTTTGCTTTGTTGCCCAACAACTTCCTCGACAAAGTATTGGTTCCCGGCACCCACCTTAGCGAGGACATATCAAGTAAGCAACCCACTAAATAGGCTAGGAGTTAATTGTAAATATAAGTTATAATGGCCCTTTCCGATGTTGGCATCAGATGCACACACAATTAAAATACTCCCCCCCCCCCTAACCAACAACGCCGGCCTTAGGTAAACTATCGCCCTGTGCGAGGCACCCGTTCCGCGCCCCCTTCCCTGTCCCTGTATGGCTCCGCTCTTTTTCCGATTACGACCTAGGCTATGGAGCCCGTGCTATGATGCTATACATGTAGCTAATTATACGCATTTTAACTTAGACTGTTTAGTTAACAGGGTCTTTTGTTGCCTTCTTACTAGCAAATTGTTGGGCAATGTTGGACACATCCAGGGATTCCACTAGCAAATGTTTAGGCTATGTTTGACACATCCAGGGATTCCACTAGCAAATTGTTGGGCAATGTTGGACATATCCAGGGATTCCACTCGCAAATTGTTGGGCAATGTTGGACATATCCAGGGATTCCACTCGCAAATTGTTCTGCAATGTTGGACATATCCAGGGATTTCGCTATTTCATTTTCAATTGATAAGATCGCCAAGGATGACAGCCTGGAATCCGTCATGGTAGATCGGACCCCGGACCCGAGGTTCACACTTCACTATAATAAACTAAGGGAACTTGAATAGTTACTGGGCGCCTCAGGCACCCCTCTGGCCACGGCGCAGAGTGCTAGGGCACAGGTCGCATACCCTAAAGGTTGGCGTTGCCCCCCCCCCCTCCACCACCCCCCCGAGGTCTGACTTGCCTTGATTCTTTGATTTATTATTGATCACTAACATACACACAAACACAAAACTAAAAACATCTGAGTGATCTTTGGATTTAAAAAAAATATTTAAAAAAAATATATTTCTGTGTGGTACTGTTATTCTCTGAGCTTGTATTTTAACGGAGTTCATAACGTAATTCATAAACATATATAAATGAAATACGTCATTCTATCCAATTTATGATGCAAGATAATTCTACTGGAGCCGCCTTTAGGATGGTACAAAATTATGAAAGGAATTTTCTCTTGTAATTCCCATCAATCTCAAGAAAAAGCCTTCTTGTAACATCGCCTACACAATCAATATCCCATTATTTTAACTTACCTATTAATGTACTGTCCGACGTTACTTTTCCCATGTAAATTAACAGCAACGCCGGCTGTACCAACCATAAACGCTGGCTTTATCAACCATCAACGGACGTGCCTATAAGAAAAGTCAGGAGGCCATTTTTTATTGAGGCACATCACGTGCGCGTCGACGCGCGCCGGTTATTAATCAATGATGGCCGACCTTAAAGTTATTTATATCCTCACGATCACCGGAAGTACGTTCTGATTGGACAAATGTTATATTGCTTGGACATTTCTATCTCCTTTCGCATGACTTTGTTTGACCATGTTTTGATAATGGCTGGGAGGTCTCTGGGAAAAAAAAATCAGTAATGAATGCAAGCTATTTGCTTTACTCTCACACAAAAGGGCGATCTCATAAGCACGTTTTTTTGTTTTGTTTTTGTTTAGTGGTAGAAAATTAAAAAAAAACGCAAGTTGTTCTCATAACATTTTCATTGTTTCTTAGTGTCTGAGAATGTTATGATTCCGACCAAAAGGCCAGACCTTCATTGTGCCTGTCGTATGCGACAGCTATGGTCTATAATGAAGGGGAATAACAATTTTACGATATTTTGATCTTACCACCCCTCAAAATAAATGATATTATTTTTTAAAAAAACAACAAAGTTTAAACTATACAGTTCATTGGGGTTCCATTTGAAGTTTAATTGTTACATGATGTCAACCAGGGTACATTCTTTGAGAAAAAAAAAAGGGGGGGGGGGGTTGGTAGAATTAATATCGTTTTTATTCCGAAATTCCTATGGTAAATAGAAAACATATTTTCTCTTTACGTACTCACAAATACAACTTTTTTTCTGGCCCGCGGGGGGGGGGTAGGGGGGGGGGGATTAATGAATTCCAAAAAAAACAAAACAAAACAACAGCAGTAATTCAAACTCAGGTATAAAATGTGCACCTGTCGTTATTTTTATGTTATGCTTTTCCTGTTCGGATCGAATTCCTTATGTCGGCGCTATTGTGTGTTCCTATTTACCATTATTTTACTCTTCTCTTCTTCTTCTTCTTCTATTTTAAAGTTTTGTTACATTAAATAGATATTTTTTATGACTCAACTTTTTTCAACCTTGTCTTGCCTCTTCGTGATATCTGATTGGTTGAGACCCTTATTTTCTAGACAACATGTGCATGTGTGTGTATAAAATGCAAATGGAGTAATTTGTGTCGTTGACAATACCCATGTCAAGTGTTGACAGTACCCATGTCGGTACTCATGTCAGTAACCATTACAGGGCCCATGTCAGTACCCGTGTCAGTACCCGTGTCAGTATCCATGTCAGGTGTTGGACACAAAGCGTTCTGTTGTTGATTACAGAGATGTGTGATTGGTAGGTCATAAACCAAAATTCCCGTTTGCTCATCCTGTTATAAGGCATATATTATATCCTAACTCTGATGTTATAAGGCATATATTCTATCCCAACTCTCATGTTATAAGGCATATATTCTATCCCAATTCTCAACACACTAGCAAATGGAGAGCTTGTGGTTAGGAAAGGAGAACTCTGGCACATCCACTCTGGTAACCGTACTCTGACAACCGTACCTGTGGCAACCGTACCCGGGGCACCTGTAATCTGGGACCTGTAACCTGGAACTTGTACTCGGGCAACCGTATATGTATAGTCTAGAAAGTATACTTAACTCCGGCAACCGTAGTCTGGAAACCGTTCTCTGGAGACCATTCTCTTTAAACCTTACTCTGTCAACCGTAGTCTGGAAACTGTACCATGGCACAATGTACTCTGGTACCTCTACCCTGGCAACCACAATTAACCAACGTTTGGCAGATACTTTAGTTTCTTGGATGTCATAAACAATAGAAGGCACCCGTCAGTGAAAACTTTATGGTTTCACAAATTATTTTATGCTTCTTGAATCATCCTCTATTGACGACAGTTGACTGGCCATTCAAAAATTCACGTTGTTGTTTCTTTTTCCTTTTCATAATAGAAAAAGAAAGAAAGAAAGCTAGTATCGATGGCAGATGAACTCCCCCTAGGCAGAGTTATGTTCTCCTCTTGTCTTTGGTTCGTGACGTAGACTGTCAGGTTCTGAATGGCCGTGAATATTTCCCAGACGAAACCGGTTACGTAACTAAGATTCGATTCGTCGATCACAGGAATCTGATCAGAGTATCGGGTTTACTTAATTCAAACGTCTCAATCTCCGTTTTAAAAAAAAAGTGATTTAATGGGGGAGTGGGGGGAGCTATTGAAATCTATTGGCTGCATTCAGCCAACCAGGGCACTTTCTGGGAAGGGGAGGGGTGGTGGAGAGAAATACCTGGTAACCAACACTTTTCGTTAACACCAAAGCATGTCAATATTGCGTGTTTTTTTTTTAAATCGTGGTCTTAAAAAAATCAACATCACATCCTGATTAAATTGTTCATTTCAAAACTTGATTATTTTGGAAGAATCATGACAAAAACTACTTCGGTCAAGCTGAATTTAAAAATAACAAAAAGCAGACACAACCAAACCCAGCTATACCTGTATTGTGTATAACCCAAGTAGTAGGTGTACAGAACTTATCGACCAATGCCTGACAAAGGTACGCTGTTGGTTTTTTGCGGTAACAAGGACTCAACTCGAAAAATGTCTACAGCTGCATTCAATATGTCGTGTATGCTGCTGTATATTTACGCCTGTAGTTTATTAAATCATCCACGGCAGCAGGCTCAATGGTGATAGACTGCGAGACACACACGCTATAGAGTTGCCTGCCGTCCGACAAATTTTTCACCCTGTCCTTCCCCAAAACGTCCCCCCTCGTGGTCGGACTTTGTGCTCCTACAGCAATGTAGAGCCGTTTTATGACCTGTCTGAATATAGTAAGGTTTGGTTCGATTATATGGAGAGTTTTTCCTAAATCTTTCAAAGAGGGGCCCCCCCCCCCCCCCCAACCCCAACCAGCCCCTTTCTTCTCATTTTTTTAACGATAGATTTCTGAAGAGGATCTCGCTTCATTCGTTCCCAATGAGTCGCACCCAATGCACCTCTGCCGTGAAAAGACCCGAAAGACGGAGGCGCCGAATGAAAGGGATCCCGAACCCCTTGTTCCTTGCGGCAGATGTAAGAATGTAACGTTGTGAAGAGCGGCGTCGGCCAGATCTGCTTGCCGTCATAATAAATCCACTACTTGTATCGGCCGAGGAGGGTTAGAGTTTAGCAAAGGGGCATTCACACAGGAAGATATTTCCACCAAATTAATAAAGAGCTGCGCCCTAAGGCGTGTGTGTCTAGCGAGACCCCTGGATACAAGTTACGGCGATTAAAAAATATCGCTTTGTGCTCGGCTTTTCGCGATGGTTTTCAGTGAAACTCTCAGTGCTCTCTGATCACCAAATGAAGGGGTTTTCGGGATTCCTTAGGGGGAGAATTGTGAGGCTCGGTGTACAATAACGTAAATATCTAAATGTGTATAAAAATTGTTATTAAGAGGCGAGGCTGAGTTCAGGGCGCTCAAAATACATCTAAGCAGCCGGTGGATGTGTGATGTTTGTTGTAGAGTTTGAAGAGGGCATGGTATGCTAAGTGCAAGAACCTCTGGTGAAGTGAGTTACATTGACACGGAGTTCGTGGTGTGTTGACAATATTCTACCAAAGGACAATGGAGAGAAAAGGGGGGCGTAGAGGCGGGTGAGTTGGGGATTGAGAGGATGACGATGATGATGTTGGAAAAATGTGTGTGTGTGTGTGGGGGGGGGTAATTTGAGGCGGGATTTAAAGGGGTGAAGGGCTGGGATGAATGGGTTGGATGTAACGGATTGTGGCAAACGCAAAATGCGTTCGGGGTGGAGTGGTTGGCAGAAAGGGGTTGTAGCAAAAAATAGTGTAATGGAAGGGTGTTGTGATTTGAGTGTAAGCAAGGTGTTTGTGATGTTATATATATATAGAGAGAGGGGATTGGAGTGGAATACAGAAATAAACGTGATGGGGTGAAAGGGTTTAATATAAGGGTTCGGAGTGGAATATTGAAGGAAACGGGTGGGGTGAAGGGTTTAATTTAAGGGTTCGGAGTGGAATATTGAAGGAAACGGGTGGGGTGAAGGGTTCAATATAAGGGTTCGGAGTGGAATATTGAAGGAAACGGGTGGGGTGAAGGGTTTAATATAAGGGTTCGGAGTGGAATATTGAAGGAAACGGGTGGGGTGAAGGGTTTAATATAAGGGTTCGGAGTGGAATATTGAAGGAAACGGGTGGGGTGATAGTCAGATAGGGTTTAAAATAAGGGTTCGGAGTGGAATATTGAAGGAAACGGGTGGGGTGAAAGGGTTTAATTTAAGGGTTCGGAGTGGAATATTGAAGGAAGCGGGTGGGGTGAAGGGTTTAATTTAAGGGTTCGGAGTGGAATATTGAAAGGAAACGGGTGGGGTGAAAGGGTCTCGTAGTTAACATGCTTGCAGCAACAGGGGAGGATTAGATCGCTTCCCAGTGAAAGGAAGTCTTTTCTCAGCACGCTCTAAAGAAAGGGTTTGGCAGAGACGCTAAAATGGCGGAAGGGGGCGGGTAATTACCTCTACGGCAAATATATTGTAAACATGGCCAAATAGAAAAAAGTGAGAATGGACTGGGGTGTGGGGGGAGCGGGGGGCTCACGGTGAAATGGCTCGGAATATAGCCTAAATGGGCTTAACTAAGCGTGCGCCTCGTGTGTGTACCCAACGTATCGTAAGTACAGAGACTTAAGTCATAGACGTGTGAAAAAAGATAGGTGTTCTCTCCCACCACGGATTCCTTGTATAGCAATGGTGGCCGTAAGGAAACGATTGGAGGTAATGAAGTAGAAAGGTGTCTGAAGACAGATGACTGCTGGTAATCAAAGAGAAAAGGAGACTGTAGAGAAACGACTGCTGTAATCACGTAAAAATCAGCGTCAAGGGTTTGAAGATGCCGACTGTTGCTGGATCTTTAAGGCAAAGAAATTATTCGTGTTCCCATGCCAGTTGAACGGCACAAATAGAAAGAACTTTATTTACTGTTGACTACAGGTGATTCCCTTCTTACTTTTAATAGAAACTAAGAACGCAGAGAAATAAGATGCGGACACTAATACTATCACTATGTCAGTGTGGCAGAGGTAATATGTGTGTGTCTGTGTGAGTGCGTAGGATGTATGGGTGTGTGTGTTTGTGTGGGTGTGTGTGTGTGTGTTTGGGTGGGTGGGTGGTCGCATGCGTGCAGGCTTGAATGTTTTAAAAATAAATTCTGACCTAAGCTTTGTGTCAATAGAAACGAGAGAGATTTGAATATCGTTACTGCTTAAAGACTTTTGTAGTCGTGCCATCAATATCAACTTGACATTTATTCCCCAAAAGGACAACATATTTGTAGTCGATTACACAGATCAATGTGTGTAACATCATTTCGTCCCGAGCCCACTTTCCTATGTTAATACAAATGCATTTACTTTACTGCCAACACGTTTTCAATTCTTTCTAATTTATACACAATTACACCTGTCTAATGTCATGCCGAACATACACGTACACACACACACACACACACACCCACACAACAAAACACGTACACTTAACCCTAAATGGGACATTTTTTTTCGTACCAACATGTTCCCAGGTTTCCAATGATTCGCGACTTCTATTGTACCATCCGCATCACAAGTGGCAATTTGTTGAGAGTGTACACGTTTGTCAGTACCCAGACCATCTCAACAACTTAACACGGACAGGTTGAGGGCCTGCATGTTTAGAGGCGGCTAAGCCCCCCCCCCCCCGAGGGCCCCCCATTTCTCGAACGAACTCTTCCATACGTATGTAACGACCCGTGTAAAATATTAAATGATTTTTTGTTTAGTAAAACCGCCGTGCGTGTTGGGAAATTATTTTTTTCGCCTCCAAGGGGATTAGCTAAAAATTTCAAAATCACTGTTTCTTTGTGGGCATTTTTTTTTTGTTTGGTCCTCTCTTGAAAAACTTCGCTCCAGAGATTTGACATGTTTAAACATTACAAACCGTCGATTTGCTCTCTCCAACTCTCAGGAGGCGGCGCTAAGAATGTATCATTCTATTTCCACTCTGTTGTGTGTTGCTTTTGAAGGGGTCGGACATGTTAGCATTAAATCTAAACGAATAACGGCGAAGTCTTATGTTTCACGGCGAGATATAGATCGTTAAACAAAATCAAATGATGTCTCACAATATGAACCTATATTTGCCAGGTTCTCAAACCATGGGGTTTCTTTGGGTTCGCCGCGTGAAACTGAAAACATTAAATATATATATATATAAATTTTAATATACTGCATTTCTCGTTTTTTAAAAATATAATTTTAAAAAAAAACAACTGTTTTCAAACGGTTACCGGAAAATTGATCGACGGAAGTTTTGTCCAACGGAAATTTGATCGAACGGAAGTTTGATCGACAAAAGTTTGGTCGAACGGATATTTGGTTCGATCAAAATTCCGTGCGACCAAATTTCCGTCGATCAATGTTCCGTCGACGAAATTTCTTTCAACAAATTTCCGGAAACCGTTTTCAACGCGTTTTCTCTTCCCCGTAATTTTATGATATTTTATTTTGACTGTTCGGGTCACGGGTCACTTTACTTTTATAAAATGGCAACCTACAAAAAAAATATTAAAAATTCGGAACTGAGCTATATTTGGTTTGGAATCGAAATTTTGGAATACTATGATTGTATAACTTAAATCATATGCTATGATTATGTAACTTGAATCACATGCCATGATTATACAACTTTAATCATATGCTATAGTTGTATAACTTGAATCACAGGGCATGATTGTATAAGTTGAATCACATGCCATCAGAAAAGTAGCTAAGGGAGGCAGGTCCCTGGGCGCCAGACAAGTTAGGGGCGCCAAATGTGCTTTGAAATTATTTTATTGATGAAGAAAAATTGGTTTGAGATTTGAAAAAAGAAAGAGAGGCTCTTTAAAATGAATCTTGTCTCCGGGCGCCAAACACTCTAGCTACGCCTCTGATAACATCATTGTACAACTTGAATCACATGCCATGATTGTATAACTTGAATCACATGCCATGATTGTATACCTTTAATCACTTGCTATGATTGTTGTGACTTGCAAGACTTATAGATCGGACATAAAAAAAGTATTACGCTGACATAACTATGACAACAGCCTGACACAACAATGGCATAACACTTGCATGATCACCTCTCCCTCTTGTCAACCCCCCCCCCACCCCGCCCCCCCCCCCGCCCGCAGGTATGCCCGAATGAAGGAGCTTGTCAATCAATATCAATCAGCCATATCTTGTCAGTCTGGACAGCACAGGGATGGTGGGTTATGTACAACATCCACTGCAGACAGCACAGGCATGGTGGATTATGTACAACATCCACTGCAGTATAAAGCGGCATTTGGAGAAACAGAGGATGGGTGGGTTAATATTATAATGGAGATGGTTGGAACCATGGGAGATACAGAGGATGGGTGAGTTAATATTATAGAAGATATTTTTGGAATCATAGGAGAAACAGAGGATGGGAGGAGGCTAGAATTTTTAGTAGAGATGGTTGGAATCATTGGAGAGCCTGAATGGTTGGTATCACACAAGAGACAGTAAGATGGTTGAAATCACGTGAGAGACTGGATGGTTGGTATAAAAAAAGAGATGGCAGAAAGACTTTGCTATACACTATGTATAGATGTGTAGACCATCAAGGGGGTGGTGTAGATGTGTAGACCATCAAGAGCGTGGTGTAGGTGTGTAGACCATCAAGAGGGTGGTGTAGATGTGTATACCGTCAAGAGTGTGGTGTAGATGTGTATACCATCAAGAGGGTGGTATAGATGTGTAGACCATCAAGAGGGTGGTGTATATTTGTAGACTATCAAGAGGGTGGTGTAGATGTGTAGACCATCAAGAGGATGATGTAGCTGCATAGACCATCAAGAGGGTGTAGTAGGCACGAGACCATCAAGAGGATGGTGTAGCTGCTTAGACCATCAAGAGATGGTGAAGCCGTGAGACCATCAAGAGGACAGTGTAGGTGTGCAGACCATATTTTCATGGGAAATGTAAGATAAAGTGTTTCCATTTCCTTCAAAAAGATTTGTCCACGGGGTCTGGGTGTGACGGGGCATTAGGTTCCTGTCATCCAAAATGTAGTCACCAACTTTTGATAGGTTTGAAAACCGTCGCCGGACGGATCAACTTTGCCCACACTGAATCTTATGTTCGTGGGGTAGGGAGGCAAACGGAGCTCAGCTTGCATGTCAATTAGTTGCGAGCCTAATCGTCCTGGCTGACCAGGCGACCGTGCTCTAATGGGAAGTGACACACAGCAAGTTTGATTTATACGCCCGTAACAAACCAGCCAAGTTGAATCTCATAAGGACAGCGAGAACCAGCCAAGTTGAATCTCATAAGGACAGCGAGAATTAGCCAAGTTGAATATCATAAGGAAACAGAGAACCAGCCAAGTTGAATATCATAAGGACACAGAGAACCAGCCAAGTTGAATCTCATAAGGACACCGAGAACCAGCCAAGTTGAATCTCACAAGGACACCGAGAACCAGCCAAGTTGAATCCGCGTGGACAATGTGTACCAGTAAACTTTTGCAAGATGGCGAACTTAATTTTTTTAAGAATATCGATCAATTAACTAAGCAGCTAGGTCAAATAAACACTATTCAAACTCCGAAAATGCAGGTATGTTTTGACATATGACGTTATGCAGGTGTGCATATGTATGCAAGATGACTAGTTGATCAGTTGATAGGGATTATAACAATTTTGATGTCCATGTTTTTACAAGTGCGACCCAAAGACAATTGTACCACTCCGATTTCGGACAATTTTTTTAGCTCACTACCGTGAATCGGCACACCAAACCCCCCCCCCCCCCCACACACACACCTTCACCCAGTTGTTAGGGCCGTATCCCAACAGACGGAGCTAGATGACGCCGGGGCGCGTCCTGGTGGTACGACTGAAGTCAGCTGTCATGAAAATGAGCGATGGTCGTGTCTCGGGCCAGTCAAAAATGATTGACTCTGATGACGTTATGCATCGCCCTGTAGTCTGGTATGTGAACCAAGCAATGTTGACAAGTGTATACATATTGTGTGGATGTGTATGCGTTATTGGCATGTATCTCATGTGTTTGTATGCATGAGTGTCTGTGTGTGTAAGCACGTGTGGGTGTATGTGTTTTTGTTGGGTAATGGACCCTCGTGGTTAGGGGATGTCTTAACAGAACTGTAAAAATATGGATCAATATTAGTACGGAGTTGAACTTGTGGCTGTTGAGCTGGAGTCTGTTAGTACAGAGTTGATTTTGTGGCCTTTGAGCTGGAGTCTATTAGTACAGAGTTGAATTTGTAACTATTGAGCTGGAGTCTATTAGTACAGAGTTGAACTTATGGATGTTGAGCTGGAGTCTATTAGTACAGAGTTGATTTTGTGGCCTTTGAGCTGGAGTCTATTAGTACAGAGTTGAACTTGTAACTATTGAGCTGGAGTCTATTAGTACAGAGTTGAACTTATGGATGTTGAGCTGGAGTCTATTAGTACAGAGTTGAACTTATGGATGTTGAGCTGGAGTCTATTAGTACAGAGTTGAACTTATGGATGTTGAGGCGTGACAGGTATAAGATTAAAAAAAATCTGTCTCCACCCGCCCCTCCTCCACCAGCTGACGACCGAGTGCTTTCAGGCTAATAGATTCATGACTTCACCCAGCTGATTTTTGTTGCCTCCCCCTTGAATGTCAGCCACAGATTGATGTCCCCCTGTTTTATTAGTTTTACTCCCAATCACAGCTTTTTTTTAGGCTGCCTAAGCTGTCGACTAAAACTATTGATTACACCATACCACTGATGAAGCCTGTGAAGATTGTCTATCCCAAAGTAGCCCCATCGGCCCATTAGCCGAAGTGTATTTTTAAAGCCTTGGTTCCAAAACCATTTGAGGTTGCAGAAAAGATTTTCGTGGGTGTCACCCCATTAAAACGAAATACTAAAAATTATTTAAAATTACTTTTTAATCGGTTCGTTAAAAAAGTTTTGGATAACTTCATGGCTCCGCCTCTGTTTTGGATTGGTTCTCATCAGTGGCGTAGCGAGCTTAACTCGCGCCCGGGGCACAGTACCTTTTTAGCGCCCCCCAATACCTTTTTAGCGCCCCCCCCCTATTCGAAAACCATACAATATTATAGTAAAATATACCATTTGGCGCCCCTTTGTGAGAAGCGCCCGGGGCATGATGCCACCCCTTGCCTCCCCCCTCACTACGCCACTGGTTCTCATTAAAAAAAAAAGTTACTAAATGTGGTTTCATGACATTGTTTCTACGAAAATGTGGTCGCCATGATAAGGAGTTTGAAAACGTGTTGTTAAAGAGTAAGCTTTTTATTGAAGAACGTTTTTTTTTTTGAGATTATAAAAATATCAACGTAGGACTAATAAATTTATTTATGTACTTATATACAGTTGTGAAAGAAAAGTCGGTATAGAGAAGTGGTAGAAACACAATAATTAATCTCCGTAGAAGTAGGTAGAGAAGTGATAGATACACAATAATTAAGCTCCGTAGAAGTAGGTAGAGAAGTGGTAGATACACAATAATTAATCTCCGTAGAAGTAGGTAGAGAAGTGGCAGAAACACAATAATTAAACTCAGTAGAAGTAGGTAGAGAAGTGGCAGAAACACACTAATTAAGCTCTTTAGAAGTAGGTAGAGAAGGGGAAGAAACACTATAATTAAGCTCGTAAGATAAATAAGGTATGGAAGCAGACTCATGAGTCTTAAAAGTTTAATTGTTAAAAATGAAGTAAAGATATCCATTGTGTTAAAAATGAAGTAAAGATATCCATTGTGTTAAAAATGAAGTAAAAATATCCATAGTGTTAAAAATGAAGTAAAGATATCCATTGTGTTAAAAATGAAGTAAAGATATCCATTGTGTTAAAAATGAAGTAAAGATATCCATTGTGTTAAAAATGAAGTAAAGATATCCATTGTGTTAAAAATGAAGTAAAGATATCCATTGTGTTAAAATGAAGTAAAGATATCCATTGTGTTAAAAATGAAGTAAAGATATCCATTGTGTTAAAAATGAAGTAAAGATATCCATTGTGTTAAAAATGAAGTAAAGATATCCATTGTGTTAAAAATGAAGTAAAGATATCCATTGTGTTAAAAATATTCTTTGATTTATAAACGTCCTGCTTTATTTCTACAATGTTGTTTTTCCCCATTTATAAGACTTCCCTCCTTACCCCGCCCACCCAACCCCCTTTAGTTTTTTTAAATAAATTGCACTATTTTCTTATGAACATTATTATTATTATTTTTATAAGAAGCTTTTTACAGGGTAATACCCAAACCTAGGGCTGGGCTCACCACGCAGTACATACAATTTAACAAACATTATCACAAACTTAAAAATTAGCATACATTAATTAAATAAAACAAAATAAATGTGTATTCGCCCAACCATTCCATAACTTTTTAAATGTCAAGCCATGGACGGCACCCAGCAGCATCGTCTATAGGTCAGAGGGGGAATCAGTCAGGATAGTCGAGTTTGAAGAGATGTGTTTTAAGTGCAGTTTTGAAGGCTGTGATGGCTGGTATATTGCGGATGTGTAGTGGAAGAGAATTCCATTGTTTGGGGGCACAGAAAGAGAAAGATCTTTCACCGTATGTTTTTGTGCGAGTCTTGTGGACAGAAAGAATACGCGCGTCTGCGAAGGAGCGAAGCTGTCGAAGGGGTGAATAGACTGAGAGAATTTCTGTTAGATAGGAAGGGCGGGAATTCGAGAAAAAGTTGTGGCAGAGAACAGAGAGTTTGTAATCAATCCGTGCTTGTACAGGGAGCCAATGAAGTGAATGAAGTAGTGGTGTAACGCGATCACGTTTTTTTGCCTTTAAAACTAGCCTAGCAGCTGAGTTTTGAACCTTTTGTAGTTTTTCTAAAAATGTGACAGAAGAGAGTTACAATAGTCTAGACGAGAGAGAACAAGAGCATAGACTAGGCATACATATAATCAATATCTTAATTATGGCAAAAATGAATTGTTGACATATTGTATTTTTTTGTGGAATTTAAAAACAGAAGCTTAAACATTTAGCTAGCGATTCTAGAAGAGTATGTAGCTCTTCAGCCCTTGCTACCATTGTGGCGTAGGTCGCAAGCCAACGAAATATTTTACAAGAAGCCAAACTATTGTGTGGACGAAGGCTGTAGATCAGCGGTTCTTAACCCGTGGGTCGCAACCCTTTTGGGGGTCTCACAACCCTTTCCCAAGGGTCGCCTAAGACCATCTGAAAACACAAATGCTCAACTACAGTTATGAAGTGGCAACGAACTTAATTTTGTGGCTGGGGGTCGTCACAACATGAGGAACTGTATTACAGGGTCGCGGCATTAGGAAGGTTGAGAACCACTGCTGTAGATCAAAAGCATGCACAAACTTCATCTTATTTGCTTCCTTTCAGGCACTCTTTTCACCGGCGTTGACAGCTGCAGAAATGTAGCGGTTGTTCATGGTACAACAAACGTGGGGCATAGATACATGTATATTAAATGTGCAAGAAAAGGGATTCTCATCCTCTACTTATATAACGGTTGATGTTTGTACCTCCTCTCCCATCCCTGACCATCCCTCATCGGGCACTTTACGAAGGGTGTGCGGCGGACAGAGTAAGCAGGATAGAATGTTTGACATGGTTCAAATCCCCCACTGACGTATACCGAAGTCGGCGTTAATGGGGCGTTACCACGGACCTACCACGGTATAATTATCGAAGCTGTTTACGACCCGCCATTTTCCTACGTCCTGGCGCATCTAAGATAAGATCTGGAATGTTCTACACGAAAAGATATAACATTTACCATATAACATTTACCATATAACATTTACCATATAACATTTACCATATAACATTTACCATATAACATTTACCATATAACATTTACCATATAACATTTACCATATAACATTTACCATATAACATTTACCATATAACATTTACCATATAACATTTACCATATAACATTTACCATATAACATTTACCATATAACATTTAACATTTTTCAACATTTACAATAAAGATCTACTTATTCATGTTTTTGACTTTGCTTTAACAGCGCCTCCACCACACCCTCTCACATACACAAGCACACTTTTTTGCCAACTAGGACCTGATGTCTGTAAATTAAAGAAGTATAGCTTTACTCCAAGCTTTGGTTTTTTAATGATGGTCGTCTATTAGTACTTTCAGTAGGCACTAATTTCAGTAGGCACTAATTTCAGTAGGCACTAATTTCAGTAGGCATTAATTTCAGTAGGCATTAATTTCAGTAGGCACTAATTTCAGTAGGCATTAATTTCAGTAGGCACTAATTTCAGTAGGCACTAATTTCAGTAGGCACTAATTTCAGTAGGCACTAATTTCAGTAGGTACTAATTTCAGTGGTACTGCTTTGGGTAGTATTAAAGCAAATATCTACTCTTCCGTTTTTCAACAATCGGCCGAGTTTTGTGAGCCATAAATAAATCTGCGTTATAAAGCCAAAATCAAGATTTGTGAGCCATAAATAAATATGCGTTATAAAGCCAATATCAAGATTTGTGAGACATAAATAAATCTGCGTTATAAAGCCAAAATCAAGATTTCTGAGCCATAAAAAATGTGCGTTATAAAGCCGATATCAAGATATGTGAGGCATAAATAAATATGCGTTATAAAGCCAAAATCAAGATTGGCGAGCCATAAAAAATGTGCCTTATAAAGCCAATATCAAGATTTGTGAGCCATAAAAAAAATGTGCGTTATAAAGCCAATATCAAGATTTGTGAGCCATAAAAAAATGCACTGGATAAATAAAACAAGCCCGGTGTGTGCAAATGGGCCCAAACCACGACCGTCAACACCGATGTTATCTCACGGGAACTCTTTTATAAGAAACGCTCTCCTCCCAACAATGGTTGCTGTGCTGCGCCCATTTCGTGTCACGTGATTTATTTCATGCCCCTCCCCCCCCCCCACCCGGACAAAAGGATCCGGAAACAAAAAATAAACATACAAATTTATCCACACAAGAAACATTGTTTGCAGCGTTAAGTCCAGACATGTGATATTTCAACTTCGGTTAGTGGCATCACATATATTTTTGACACCAAGAACACTAAGAATGAAATCAACATTATCAAATTGGCTATTGAAGGATTAATTTAAGTTTGTAGATATACCAAAGTGGACAATTTACCCCCCCCCCCTCCCCGCCCCCCCCCCCAACACACACACCCACATTACAAAAATAAAAATAAAAACGAATAATTGTTTCGTATATCTCACACACTAACAATCCTGCTAACTCTGTAATGCTAACAACCCCACTGATGCATCTATTAGATTATATATTAACAATATGCATGGAAACATACGCAGCCGTTCAATTATTGTCTTTGTAGATAACACTCGTGTCACGAGATTCAATACATCGCGAGGCAATAGCTAGGTTCAGTGTTTAATTCAAGATAGGCTGAAATAAAGCCGGACAATGCAGCACCGCGGGGGGAGGCGACTGCGCCGCCTTATGCTAGAGCCGCACGGTGGCGTCGTAGCAGCGAGTCTTTTTTTGATTCAGTACGTTAGCTGGCGCCCCAGGGGGGCATTGGAGGGTTTGTTGTTGCGTTCAAGAAGCAGCAAATTCAAAAAAACCCGTAGTTCGTTCCGGCTCGTCAAACATGGCGTAGTAACTGTGGGGGTTTCTTTAAGATAGAAGGTGGGGGTGTCTGTTAGGTGGAGGGTTGGGGTGACTTTCTATAAAAGGTAGGGGTTTCTTTATATCGAAAACGTGGGGGCGAACTAGAAAAAAGAGGTTGGGGGCGGAGGAGGCGAATGGTGCAGACTTTTCTAGGTATTTCCGTTTGAATGCATCAACAGACGACATTGTGATCTAAAGTCCCGTCAATGGCGGCGGTCATTGTGTGCGTTCGGATGTCTTAATCCGCGGCACGGTTGGCTAACGTCGGGTAACGAGGCTGAGAGGCGCTGCAAGACGTTAGGCTTCGCGTGGACATCTCGGATTATGTGCAACAATTATATTTGTGTGTTTTTAAAAGAAGCAAAAACTATAAAACTTTTGATGGAATGGGGAATCTAAATGAAAAATAACTTAGGCTGAAAACTAAAGTTTGAAGGGAAAAAAAAAGTTGATTTCCCGAAAGACGAACATTTTTGGCAATTAAATTTTCTTCATTTTGGGAATTTAAGACAAAACGTTTAGCCAGCTGTTTCTCTACAAAGTCGTTACAACCAGTTAAATTAATTCTATTTGTTCATGAACATAATTTTCTGTGCGTGTGTGTTAAAGAATATGTAGGCCCACTTTGTAATACCGTCCGAACCAGTGGTTCTCAGAAAGGAGAGGGGGGTACCTTTGAATTCTGTGATTTTTCTGCGGGGTGTCTGAAAGGCATGGAAGGCGTAAGGTTAAATTACTAAATGGTACACTGTCAGGTTTGCAAAGAAACGATAAAGGTTTGGCCGCAGCGTTACATTTTTGAAACAATAACGGGTTGACCACAGAGTAACATTTGTTGAAATAAAAACGAGCTGGTCACAGCATTAACTTTGTTTACGCAAGAACGGGTTGGCCACAAGGTAACATTTGTTGAAAGTAGAGACCGACCATATTTGATTTTCTGATTTTTTTCGAAAATGGTGCCGAAACAGACAAATTTAGATTTTTCGGAATTTGTTCGCGCATACTATCTAACTACGTCGATAAATGATCGATTTTCATAATCTTTTAATACAGAATGAGATTATTGTAAATTTTAATAGAAAACATATAATCGATACTTTGGCTTTTACCATTTGAATTTTAGCAAAAATTAAATTTAAAAAAAATATATACTTTAAAATTATATGATAAGAGAAAATTTGGCTTCGGAGGTGGAGCAAAATTCAAGCAATTCTTATACTACAATTACAACGCTACCTAGACAGCATGATAATGATGAATTTCAGATAAACGAGTGAGTTGTGTAAGCCTAAGGCTTCCTCATTTATATATATTTTTTTTTTAATTGAAAATAACAGTGGAAATGTTATTGTTACGTACTGTTATCCGTATGGGGAAATTAATCTCTATTATCTGAGTGCATGGCTCGTTCTAAAACAGTACACAACAAAAGACGATACCATAAGTTAAATACTATAACAAAGAATACGATACTCAAACCAGGGCTGATTACAATTAACACATTTTTATACGTTAATGATAAACTACAAAATCAAAAAGAAGTAAATTAAAGCTATCGACTTACAGAATGATGACTGGCTTGAAGAGTACACAATGTTTTAAAAATGTGCAATGATGAAAAGGAATCCACACACAAAGAGTAAACAAATCTCTTGTCTCGAAGCAACAATAACACACCCTCAAAATACACCGTGATCACATCATAGCACGCCTACAAAAAATAACTCTCGTCCCCTTTTATAGTCTGTTCTACTGATTTTTCTAGAGAGACCTTACACTATGGTTTCCCTTGCAGAGTTCTCCAGATAATTCTACATAATTCTAAAGAAACAGACTATGAATTTTATGTAATTGTGGTAAGAGACTATTTTTAGCTAGCCACACTCTAAATGCTGATCCGAGCTTGGTGTCAGCTAGAGTTCATTCACGGGGGACGATGACGTAAACACGTCGTCTACATAACAGTTACCATTCCTTAGGATTTTTATTGATCACAATGCTATTCACCTTTGCCTATGACAACACGTATGAGCTTGATACTGATCATTGACAGCGAATGTCACAAATGAAAGTATTGAATAAACCGAGGGTTACAAAATTTTTATCTTTGAAAAGAATTAAAACAAATGTCCACTGAATGAATATCATCTTCACGTAATGTCCTTCTAGTGACGGCGACGCACGGATCCATCGAGATATTTCATAGATGCCGCGATAAGCCATCACGCAAAAATCAAATGAACATTTAGAGAAAAACTAAAATGTGTAATAATTATTATTTTTTATAATTTTTTTCGGGAGGGGCGGCTGGGGGAAGATGCAAAAATCTTTGATGCTTAAAAAAATAAAAAAATTTATACGTCTACATATCCAGAAACTTCAAGGTGCCGACCTAACTAAATAATACTTCCATGCAGAGGCTCAGGCTAGTTAGGGGCGCCAAAATGTGCTTTGGTATTATTTTATTGATGAAAATAATGGGTTTGAGAGTTGAAAAGAAGGCGCTATAAAATGAATCTTGTCAACGGGCGCGAATCTTGTCCCCGGGCGCCAAACACTCTAGCTACGCCTCTGCTTCCATGGACAACATGGCGGGCGTTTATCCTATTTCGAAAAATAAATTTGGATTCTTGGGTGTCAAACAAAACAGAGAAACTAATTTAATATGTTATTTTTTACTCAATGCTGTGATATATCTGCGTTTCAGGTGATAGGAATGTCGCATGGATACTTGAAAAGCTTTGAGGGGGGGGGGGGGGGTTACGGAGGTACACTTACATTCACACCGCTCTCCACCGAGACAGAGAAAATTGTTCCACCACGCAGCGTGACAAAAAAGTTGTTCCCCGTGAACCCGTTTTCAATTAGCAGGTAATTATTCACAGCGTATCAGTTAAATGTACCAGCATCCGGTCCCCTGCAGTTGTATTATAATTAATACTGAAATCGTCCGCCATGGCGTCATCACCACAGCAACGCCTACCGTGAAGTTTGGAAAAAAAATCAAAATTTCAATATGACGAAAGAAAAAAAAAGAAACAACAGAATTTTGAAATTCCGTTTACGCGTTGTAAGAAATTTCATGGCAGGATTTGAATACTAAACATGATTTAAAAATCCTTCATTTCCTAAAGACAAGTGATTTCCATTTAATCGGCCCGAAGAACAGCAGTAGTTACAAGAAAGCTCCGGAGGAGTTAGAGAGCTCTGGCTGATGACGAAAAATGAGTTGTTCTGATCTAGCTCCTCTGATGTACCCCTCTGATCTACTTCTTCCGACATCCTCCGATCTACTTCCTCCGACATCCTCCGATCTACTTCCTCCGACCTACTTCCTCCGAACTCCAGCTAATCTGATCTGCCTCTTCTGCTTCCCCCTCTCTTTCATCTTAAACTAAGAGTGTGTGTTTGTGTAGGTGTGTTGTGTGTATGTGTGTGTGTGAATGAGTGTGTGTGTGTTTGCTTGTGTGTGTAAGTGTGTGAGTGTGTGTGTATATGAGTGTGTGTGTGTATGTGTGTGTGCTTGTGTGTGTGAGAGTGTATCTTATCATCGTTTTGATACAAGTTTTTCTATGAGCCACAAAAGCAGAAGGCGGTTAAGTCCTATATTAAATTATGAATGTTTCTGTCTGCATTTCAAACAATCATGCTTGACTTTCAGACAGAGTAATGTCATTATGCTTCAAAGAAGAAATAGCACATCAAAATAGCACATCAAAATAGCACATCACAATAGCACATCAAAATAGCACATCAAAATAGCACATCAAAATAGCACATCACAATAGCACATCAAAATAGCACATCAAAATAGCACATCAAAATAGCACATCAAAATAGCACATCAAAATAGCACATCAAAATAGCACATCAAAATAGCACATCAAAATAGCACATCACAATAGCACATCAAAATAGCACATCAAAATAGCACATCAAAATAGCACATCAAAATAGCACATCAAAATAGCACATCAAAATAGCACATCAAAATAGCACATCAAAATAGCACATCACAATAGCACATCACAATAGCACATCACAATAGCACATCACAATAGCACATCAAAATAGCACATCAAAACATCCTCTATATCACACGTCGAAATAAAATTAAAATATTTAAAATAACCAGAAGCGACCTATATACTATAAACTAACAGACGTCCCCCACCTCTCCCCCTTTT
This sequence comes from Omphiscola glabra, assembly GCA_964017045.1. Lineage (NCBI taxonomy): Eukaryota > Metazoa > Mollusca > Gastropoda > Lymnaeidae > Omphiscola > Omphiscola glabra. Next base: position 30,286,612 of record OZ024798.1, on the reverse strand, counting down.
TTCAGGGGCCAAATATGCAGCAATGACTACATTGAACTTACCGTGCGTTGAAACATTTCTGCCATCACTTAGTGTTCTATTAGTCTGATTATTTACTACACTGACCACACGGACATCGCCCTGTTCACCGGTGTATTTAATTAAACTGGCCCCCCCAAACATCACCATGTTCACCAGTGTATTTAGTTAAACTTACTACACAGACATCACCATGTTCACCAAAGTATTTGGTTAAACTGACCACCCAGACATCTCCATGTTCACCAGTGTATTTGGTTAAACTGACCATACAGACATCACCCTGTTCGCCAATGTATTTGGTTAAACTGAACACACAGATATCACCATGTTCGCCAGTGTATTTGGTTAAACTGACCAAACAGACACCGTCATGTTCACTACTGTATTTGGTTAAACTGACCACATAGACACCACCATGTTCACCAATGTATTTAGTTGATATTACGGACCGTTATAAATGGAGAATTTAATCTTTTATCTTTTGTCTAGGGCTCGTACTAAAAAAGTCCATAATAAAGTACGATACCAAAGTTTAAAAATAATAACAAATAACACGACACACAAAGCCAGAGCTAATTACAATTAATACGTTTTTAATGTATGAATTTCAATTAAATTACAACAGCAAATGAATGTTGACCAATATATTTAGTTAAACTGACCACACAGGCACCGCCATGTTGACCAATGTATTTAGTTAAACTGACCACACAGGCACCGCCATGTTGACCAATGTATTTAGTTAAACTGACCACACAGGCACCGTCATGTTGACCAATGTATTTAGTTAAACTGACCACACAGGCACCGCCATGTTGACCAATGTATTTAGTTAAACTGACCACACAGACACCGCCATGTTGACCAATGTATTTGGCTAAACTGACCACACAGACACCGCCATGTTCACCACTGTATTTAGTGAAGCTGACCACACAGGCACCGTCATGTTGATCAATGTATTTAGTTAAACTGACCACACAGGCACCCCCATGTTGACCAATGTATTTAGTTAAACTGACCACACATACACCGCCATATTGACCAATGTATTTGGCTAAACTGACCACACAGACACCGCCATGTTCACCACTGTATTTAGTTAAACTGACCACAGAGACACCGTCATGTTGACCAATGTATTTAGTTAAACTGACCACACAGACACCATCATGTTGACCAATGTATTTAGTTAAACTGACCACACAAACACTGCCATGTTCACCAATGTATTTAGTTAAACTGACCACGCAGACACCGCCATGTTCACCAATGTATTTAGTTAAACTGACCACACAGAAAACGTCTTGATCATGCTTACAATGATGTCCCTGAAATAACTTTTATTCAGTGATTTTAAGAACGTCATTAAGACATACACAGTATAGACCTTTCATTGTATTACGACAGCTCTTAGATGTATATTAAGACAATTAAAAACTAACATTTCAACAACGGAAAAAAATTATTTAAAGTAACTATGCTTTAAAAAAATTAATTCAGTTTTCTATATATTGAAGTCTCATCTTGACAAACTCTTCTCACTTAGACAGTGTCTTAGTTTTAAGAAAAACGTGTTTTTATGTTTGAAAAATTGAATACCTTCTTGGATTATACATTTTTTGAAATACACCAGTAAGCTGTTTCGAATGAAAAGATTTGACGGGTTAAACGGCTCAGAGGGATTAGCTTTATTGATGTGCCGCTCACATTAGTTCTTTGAAGGATGACGTCGTTAAACCCCTGGGGGTGGGGCGAAGGTGGTGGTGTGGGGTTTTCTTAAACTTAATTTTTGTGTGTCTTTGAATCAAGCAACTGTGGTGAACAATGCATAACGCGGAATGTAAGAAAAAAATTAATAAAAAATGAGCATAAAGATGGCTGAAGAAATTCAAGAGCGTCAATAAATAATGGCAGTCGGTCACGACATTACGGGGTCTAGTAGGTGGATATTTGAGGGACGCAAGGAAGAGTTGGCTGTGTCGTATACGGGGTGGATCTGGATCGACAGCCTGATTAAACTAATATTCATATTTTACCATTTAAGTCTTCTAAAACAAAACAAAAAGTAGGCGATATGTGTCCACATCGGGTGCGGCTACAAAATTGTTTTTTTTTTAAATATATATACTGATGAAATAGCACTTAACTGCCATAGCTGACAAAATCACCAACATGTACTATATATCTGCCAGCCATCCAACATATACATTACCAATATCAACCATATGAATTACCAATATCTACCGCATACATATACCGTAACTTATGAAGGAGTTGTTTATAAGTAAATAAAATAAGTATCAATTTTCTTTAAATTGAGTGCTGCACGAGTGTACACACAAATATTTATGAGACTCTTTCCTTTTTGGACAAATTCACAATAACTGTTTAGAAAATAACAGCTTAGAAAATAACAGTTTTGTATATTTTCATTGCTATAAGTATAAGTGGATCAAACTTTTGTCCGTTTCTGTTATTCTCCCAGACAAATGTATACCTTTTTAATTTGTAAATTTAAGAAACCAACATTGATGTCCTTCAAACGAAGAAATGGTCTTCACTTTTGGGTTCATGTTGACTTCATTGTCAATGAGTCCTTTATGATTTTCAAAACTAGCAAAATTTAAGGGGGAAAGACAAGATGGCATTGCAATCATTATTTTCCACCACTGGTTGAAAGGTGGAATAAAAACAAACAATGCTTTGGCTTAGGAGTAAAGTTATTAACATTATTTGAATGAATTTTAGTTTTATGCATTTCATTCTGTCACTCTCACTAACGGGCCTTTTTTGATCTATCTAAAGTTGGTACAACAAAAAGTTATGTGCGTCTCAGGGGCACAGAAAGTAACCGTTAAATGGCAGCACAGTTTTACCCGCTAGATGGCAGCACAGTTTTACCCGCTAGATGGCAGCACAGTTTTACCCGCTGGATGGCAGCACTGCTTCAACTATCATTTGTGAGTTATTTAATACGTCATGTTTATTTTAGTTATGTACCGAACAAAGATATAGTGGCCAGAGGCGTAGCTGAGTGGGCTGGGGGGGGACAGAGTGATTTGGGGCGCCAAAATGTGATTTGATACTATTTTTTTAATGAAAATAATGGGTTTGAAAGTTGAAAAAAGAAAGGGAGTCTCTTTAAAATGAATATTGTCCCCAGGCGCCAAACACTCTAGCTACGCCTCTGATTGAGGCGGGTTGGTGTTGGGGTGGTAGATTTACATTTAAAGAATCTTTCCAAAGGCAACGAAACTTTGTATTGTTATGAAACCACATCTTTCAACAACAAATAATAAATCTTAGAACAAGATGTTAAAGCTAAATTAATCAACAAGAGCATTCTTGTTTAAAATCGATTGGTTGCTTCCCAACATTAATGCTCAGTTCACACGATCAAATGTTCCTCACATTTCTTTTTGAATGCACTATTTTGTGTTACAGTGTCATAAATGACTGGGGCAGGGGTACAGAACGGGGCTCCATTGTAATTAAGGTAACTTATGGGATGGGCGGAAATTGCTGTTAGTTTTGGAGAGGTATTGTTGGGGGATCGAGGTTGGGGTTAATAGAGTCGTGCATCGTTTAGATTTGGGGACGTATCTTTCCATGACTTCGCATGATGATTTTTGGGGTTAACGACGGGGAATTCTAATTGACCGGAAATTAGGGGGCAGGGGTGGGCTAATAGCTAGCATTCTTGGACGACCACCTAAGGGGGTAGAAAATTGTATATAAGATAGAACGCTTGGCGACATAGGAGAGAGAGAGTTAGAGATTCGTGGACGGGGATTAGGAAGTTGTAGACGCAGCGTGACTAGACTTAGTTGAGGATAGAAACAGTGATAGACTGTTAGTCAAGTGTTAGAGTTAGGGAAGAAACTTTACTAAATTCGTTATGTTTATCAATACATCATTTATCTAAAACTGTTGCTGAGGAGTTGTTTGATCATTCGTTAATGCTCTGTGTTTTCTTCGTTGTACTTCTCAACGTCTGGACTATTGAACCATCACAGAGAGGAACGGCTTCGTACTATTCACTACATTACCAATACCACTTGGTACATGACCATAAGTACGGGCCATACCTCATAATACCACCCAATCTGTGACATACAGCACAATGCGTTCAAAAAGAAAATTGACGAAAATTTGACGAAAATTGATCGTGTGAACTGAGTATAAATGTTTAAATAAAATAATAGAGAGTCTATTTTTAAATCATGTATATTAACTTCACTTTTGTCCGTGTGTTTCTTTGTGGCAAATTCTTCAGAAAGCTAACCGACCAACTCCCTCCCCCCCCCCCAACACCTTTTTTTTTCATTCTATCGAGCTGAAATTTGGCACATAATCTCTTTGCCGACGACAACACATTCTGTCGAGCTGAAACTTGGCACATAAACTCTTTTCCGACGACAACACATTCTATCGAGCTGAAACTTGGCACATAAACTCTTTGCCGACGACAACACATTCTATCGAGCTGAAACTTGGAAAATAAACTATTTTCCGACGACAACACATTCTATCGAGCTGAAACTTGGCACATAAACTCTTTGTCGACGACAACACATTCTATCGAGCTAAAATTTGGCACATAAACTCTTTGTCGACGACAACACATTCTATCGAGCTGAAACTTGGCACATAAACTCTTTGTCGACGACAACACATTCTATCGAGCTGAAACTTGGCACATAAACTCTTTGTCGACGACAACACATTCTATCGAGCGGAAACTTGGCACATAAACTCTTTGCCGACGACAACACATTCTGTCGAAGTTTCAGCCCCACCCCCAGACCCCAAAAATCATTTCTTCCTGTTTTTCCAGGGGATGATGAAGGAAATATGCTGCAATGCTTGGACTAAAATTTGTAGTCACCGCTAAGTGGCACACTAATGCAGAAATCAGTTTTGTAATGAATCCACAAGTTTCGACGTAAAAACAATAAAATGTATTTTTGAGTGGGGAAAACTGAAGGAAATGTGTTTTCGCCAGACGTTTTCCCCATTTACGTAACCGCCTCATCATTTAAAGATGCATGTAAACGATGTACATCGTCAAGTAAATGTAAGAAAATTGTGAATTTGAAAAAAAAAAGTAAAATAAATATATATATTTATACAGTTGGTTTTTTTTTAAAAATCTATACGTAATGCACATTTTCCACATATTTTTTTAAGGTTTATCTTTAGGAAAAACTACTTTGCGCATGTTGTGTATTTTAATGAAATCGATTTATTTGTGAATTCTTTGATTTCTTTCCAACACATCGTAGACTAGAGGAGAGGTTGATTTGAGGCTAGGAAAAATACGAGTAGCACAATAGCCTGAAGCCGGATGAGGCCTTTTAAGGGCACCGCCACAAAGAATCCTTATTTTTGTAATTGATGTGATCATGAAAATAGTCTAAACATCTATACAAAACAATTGATAGTAATTGGGGGGGGGGGGAGAGAGAAATTAAATAAAGTGGGGGGGAGATTAATTAAAAAAAGTGGGGGCGGGGGATAAATAAGGGAAATAACTCATACATAATATTGTTTCCTGACAAATTTATCAAAAAAAGGGCTGCTTTGAGCGGCTATCGTTGAGTGATGACAGGAGAGATGAGAAAACAAACACGTTCATCGACTGCCCCTCCTCCACCCGCACCCCCCCCCCCCCAGCCTACAACTTTTCGGATTGATGCCCTCTGCATTTAAAGTTTAGAGGGTTTATTTTCTCCACCATATCGCAACTTTGAGCCCCTTAAATATTCGAGAACCCCTGCATGGTTTGCTGGGCATATGCAAAGTCGCTGGAGTAGCTAACATAGGAAAGGCATTTATTGAAGTAACAATTATAGGAGTAAGAATTATAGGAATAGAATACATAGGAAAGACGTTTATAGCAGTAACAGTTATAGGAGTAGCTAACATAGGAAATACATTTATAGAAGTAACAATTATAGGAGTAAAAATTATAGGAATAGAATACATAGGAAAGACGTTTATAGCAGTAACAGTTATAGGAGTAGCTAACATAGGAAATACATTTATAGAAGTAACAATTATAGGAGTAAAAATTATAGGAATAGAATACATAGGAAAGACGTTTATAGCAGTAACAATTATAGGAGTAGCTAACATAGGAAAGACGTTTATAGCAGTAACAGTTATAGGAGTAAAAATTATAGGTGTAGCTAACATATGAAAGACATTTATAGAAGTAGCAATTATAGTAGTAAAAATTATAGGAATGGTTAACATAGGAAAGACATTTATAGAAGTAACAATAATAGTCGTAAAAGTTCTAGTATTAATAAACGAATGGGTTAGAAATATAAAGGCGTAGCAAGTTCATATAAATAATGAATAAACACAAGATGCAAGAGGAGAACGTCATTGTAGGAGCAAGGAACAAGAGAGTGAAACAGAAGAAAAAAAAACCGCCAAAGTTACAGGGTGTCAGAAGTACTCAGGAGTACCGAGTGCCGAACAATGGTATTTCAGAAGTACTTGTGGGTCCGTGATAACAATTCTGACGGACAAGTCCGAGTTATGAGATTTGTGCTACAATTGGGCTGCAGGCTGCACGTTATCTTAAGGATATCAGGGCCTGACACTGTCAGCGTGATCAAGTGGCCAACATCGGTACAAAGGTTCATCACGTACACCGTACACTATATTGTAGGACGTGTTTTGATTGTGTACCTTTGTAGATGGTAAATCATAATAAGTTGTTTTGTTTCTATGCACGTTTTTAGATGGTGGATAATAAGTTACTTTGTTTGTGTGTACGTTTGCAGATGGTAAATACTAATACGTTATTTTGTTTGCGTACATTTGTAGAAGATAAATAATAGCAACTAGGTAGACTGTATTGCGAGCGGGTTTGGAATTTTTAATCACGTTATTTAAAATTTTTTAAAAATGTTTCTTCTTTGATGTCATGTTTGAATTGTGTGCATCAGTCTGAAGCAGTGGTTCTCAACCTTATTAATGCCGCAACCCTTAAATACAGTTCTTCGTGTTTTGGCGACCCGCTGCCATAAAATTATTTTTGTTTCTACTTAATAACTATAGAGCATGTGTGTTTTCAGGTGGTCTAAGGCGACCCCTGGGAAAGGGTCGCGCGACCTACAAAGGGGTCGTGACCCACAGGTTGAGAACCACTGGTCTAAATGATAAAATCTGGTTTTAACTAACTACGCTACGTAAGATGATAGTGTTGTTATAGATATATCTAAATAAAGTTTATTAAGAGGATTCTACTTTGGCCTAACTTAGCGGTTCTCAACCTGTGGGTTCGTGACCCCTATGGGAGTCGAAAGACATTTTCACAGGGGTTCCCCTAAGACCAGCAGAAAACACATTTATTTATGAAGAAACAGGACCGGGATCAGTGGAAAATTCTTGTGGACGGCCTATGCCACAGACGGGGTAAAAAGGTTAAGAAGAAGAAGAAGAACGCGAAAGTAATTTTATGGTTGGGCTCACCAAAACATGAGAAACTGCATTAAAGGATCACGTCATTAGAAAGGTTGAGAACCCCAAATTGAAAAGCTTCCTTATAAATCAAGTACCCTTACTTTAATGAAAGACTAAGCGTTCCACTGATAGCAATAATATTTGTTTGGCAAGCAAGATGTTCAACATATACAACATTTGGAAAACTGTTCATCTATAAAGTCAAAAAGTCATAAAGTCATAAAGTCACAAAGGGAGAACATTAAGGTTTTGTGTTTGGTATAATGGTTGGTTTAAAAAAAAACATGTCGAAAGATAACTAAGTGGAAAATTCTGCCGCTCCGGCGATTTGAAAAATTTGACAAGCCCTGCTTTAATCCACTGTTAACCATATTGGTATGCGCTGCGGTAATCTCCCATATCTTTTATCTCCCTTAACGAAGGTTTCAGCTCCTCTTGATGGTCTTCTAGGTGGTGTGTCATGTAAAGCACGTAATGCGTAATAATCATAAATATCTTATACCATATTGCACAGTGTTGTCATTTTTTGTATAGTCATTCTAAGTAATGCCGTATCTGGGGAAATGTGTTTCAAAGAAATTTCGTCGACGGAAAATTGATCGAACGGAAATTTGGTCGAATCTTTTTTTTCAGTTCACGCGTCACACTTTTGCGTCTAAATTACTCTTTGTTAAGCTATATAGTATAGTGCGTTCAAAAAGAAATTTGACGAAAATTTTAAGGGTGAACTGAAAAAAAGATTCGGCCAAATTTCCTTTCGATCAAATTTCCGTCGACGAAATTTCTTTGAAACAAATTTGCGGTAACCAAGCAGTACAAGGTATTTGCATTCTTATAATAGGCCCTTTAATATTATTTTAAAGGGTAAAAAAAAAATGGGGGTGGTAATAGCACACTGCTTTACATCGCAATGGAATCATTGTTATGTAACTACACTCTACCTAAACTTTAAGTCATCGGATTACGAATAGTTTTTCAGGATGTAATGTGTTGTATGTTCTTGTCGTAGTGTTTGGAGTTCAAAGGGTTGTGTTTAATATTTGAACACTTTGATACAAAAAATATTTGTTTTTTTTTATATTTTTAATGGTTTAATATTTAAATATTTCTACACATTAACCCATTAATTATTTATGAAATTAATATTGGGTTTCTTTAATGATTTATCAAATTAATTGAGTTTCTTAAATGATTTATGAAATTAAATTGAGTTTCTTTCATCATGTATGAAATAAATTGACTTTCAACCTTCTCGGCTTTCGTATTTAGCATTCAGATTGTGAACATATTTTCTTTTGTCTGCATAAGTATAAGCTGGTTGATCACTATAAAGCCAACTTGTTACAACTCACACAAAAAGATTGATGGTGAATTTGACAGCAATAAGAGTGATTAAAGAGCTAACTCATTCACAGTTATTTAACGTTCTAAATAGTGGGTTTTTTTCTTACAAAGATAAAGGGGGAAAAACACAACTATAATGAAAAGAAAAAAATAACAGAGATTGTAGACTAACAGTACCTAAGTAATTTTAGAGACACAGCACCTAAGTAATTTTAGAGACACAGCTCCTAAGTAATTTTAGAGACACAGCACCTAAGTAATTTTAGAGACACAGCACCTAAGTAATTTTAGAGACACAGCACCTAAGTAATTTTAGAGACACAGCACCTAAGTAATTTTAGAGACACAGCACCTAAGTAATTTTAGAGACACAGCACCTAAGTAATTTTAGAGACACAGCACCTAAGTAATTTTAGAGACACAGCACCTAAGTAATTTTAGAGACACAGCACCTAAGTAATTTTAGAGACACAGCACCTAAGTAATTTTAGAGACAGTACCTAAGTAATTATAGAGACAACACCAAAGTAATTATATAGAGAGAGTTCCTAAGTAATAATAGAGACAGCGTCTAAGTAATTATAGAGACAGTACCTTAGTAATTGTAGAGACAGTACCTTAGTAATTGTAGAGAAAGCGTCTAAGTAATTATAGAGACAGTACCTTAGTAATTGTAGAGACAGTACCTTAGTAATTGTAGAGACAGTACCTTAGTAATTGTAGAGACAGTACCTTAGTAATTGTAGAGACAGTACCTTAGTAATTACAGAGACAGTAGCTAAGTAATTATAGAGGCAGTACCTACCTGATAGGTGTTCCCACTCTGTACTGCTGCCTGCTGGACAATATTAAATATGGCGCCTTCAATTATCATCCGAACGTCATTATAATCCAGGTGTTCACGGATTCTTATGTTCTCATGTATCCAGGCTCTAAATACAGCGAGAATCACTGATGCTGAACTAACTTTTGACAGCCCTCTATAATTGGCGCAGTAAGGCCTAGCTCGATACAACGCTTCCAATACACAAACTCAGCCAGCCTTCCGTTCACAGACAGGTGTTAAACAACCCCAATAGGTTTATAACAATAATTGTGCGTGTACAAAAATCTATTTTAAGATGGCATCGTCGTAAATAAATATAATCATAATCACAGAAATTTAATTGAAAGTCACACTGGTATTATAATGTGTCATCATATATGTATAAAATATGTTTCTACAGTTGAAGCTAATGCCTTTTAACAAATGTATCACGTGATAGCTTCCTGTGGATGGATAATAAAGGCTTCGCTGACTGGTGGTGGTACTGTTTGATATCTCGAGTGTTTTTTCGGTATCAAAAGGGTCGTCTGCTTGTCACGCAGATTGTGTCACGGTCGTGTATGAACCAGGTCCGTGGGTTTGCGCGGGGTTTACGTGCGGAACTTTGCCGTGCATTGACAGCCGGGTAAAATTGTCCGTCAAACGGCCAGGCACAAAAAAAATAATAAAAAGTGGGGTGGGGCCCTATCGTGTTTTGTGGGCTCCCCGCATCTTGTTACGAAGGTAGGAGATGGCAGGTTGCTCGCGGAACGGGCGGCAGAGCCTTGTCACACGCGGCAGGTAAAAAGATGGGTGTAAAATTGTGAATTTTGGTGGTGGTTTTGGGGGGGGGGATAAAGGTAGAACGTAAACGCCCAACTAAAAAGGTAAAAAAAGTGGGGAGGGGGGGGGAGTGTTCTGATATGCCATGAATATTGAGCTAATACACTAGATAAAGGAAACCTTGAAGATATAGATCATTTTAAAAAACAATTTAACTTAAGGATTTAAATGGCGCACGTTTCATCAATTGTTATGACATAATGTTTGTCTAATGAATGTATCGACTCAAGGCTGTCTGCCACACCACTGCCTCACGTGAGCCTACTTTCAATGTCCAAAGTAGGTATTGATTCAAGGCTGTCTGCCACACCACTGCCTCACGTGAGCCTACTTTCAATGTCCAAAGTAGGTATTGATTCAAGGATGTCTGCTACACCACTGCCTCACGTGAGCAACTCTCCACTCCCAACTTTCCTCAACCCAGATGCCCTCCCTTTCCAATGAGGTTATGAGCTGTCAACATGATCAAAGAAAAAAAAATTTCCCAACGTGAGTCTCTTGTGTAACAAAAGGGGGGGGGGGGGGTTTATGGGGAAGGCGTGGGGGGAAGTAAACACGCAAAAATCGATATACTCTCCTACCTGCCTCTGCAGGATAAAGTTTTATCGAGCCAGGTGGGCGGGGCTAGACCAGGTGAAGTTTTTTTTAAATTAAAAAAATTAACTTCCACGTCCTTGCTGTCACGTGCTATTATTGGAGCGATGTCGCCGAGATCGATCAAGCTTATCAAACACGCCCGTAGAAACGATCAGGTCGTGGACATGTGACTTGAACCGTCCAATGGCGTGTGATCGTTCGTGTAAACATTTCGACCGGAAGTGCCAGGTGAGGGGCGAGTGCTGATAGGACAAGACGAATTTGTCCTGGCGAGATCCATACTGTCCTCATGATGTTCGTTGCGTGATAAAAAGATGGAACTTCTTTTCGTCAAATGAAATGTATCGACGTATCACTTTGCAAGCTGACAGCCCCGTACATGAATAGCCATGATGATGGCATGCGATTATGAACTAACCTCGTGTAAGCGGCGCATTGTCTGCCCTTCCCTGGTGCGCGGAAGCGATTTCATCATGGGTTATTCAAGAGGGTGGTTGCCCTTTAACAAATCATTTGGATATGCGGAGAGAATGATAATGGCCATTTTTTATTTATTTTTATTATTAGTTTTAATTTTTATGTGAATTTTATTTTTTTTAAATTTTAATGTTATAACTTTTATTTTATAATAAAAAGATTATAACAAATACGTTTGAGACACATATTTGCAAACGTGAAGCAAGTGAATCTTTTTTAAAGTAAAACAGCCCCCCCCCCCCTTTTCTCTCAACCATTACGACATTCTTGAGATGATGAAAGGCTAAGTTTTCAGTGGAATTTTAGTCATTTTTTTACTTTAATGTTAAAGATAATTTAAGTCCTTTATCGTAGTGTTTAGAACAAAAAATAATTAGGCCTGAGCTGCACATGAAATAAATCCATCCATCCCCGTGGCGCTACAGCCCGTGTAGGGTTTTGGCCTGCCTTGCTACTTCCTTTCGTTTAGTCCTAACTAGAAGATGAAACAAACCAGCTCTAAAAGATATACAATTAGTAGAAGTAATTCGATCAGTAGACTATGCAACGCTTTACCGCGTGGGGTGAAGCAAAATAACATTTGTTTCCTGTTTGCTTTGTCTGTAATCTGTGAACAGCTAGACACTTCTAAATCAGACAACAGCTGTTTGTTTTCTTTTTTTTTCTTCTTTTTGTTTGGGGGGTGGGGGGGGGGGTGGGGGGTGAAACGGGTTTTAAACCGGAAGCTACTTTATTAAAAAGTGAAAATCTCATTAGGTCTCCCCGCCTCAACGAAATAATTCATTAATTGTTTATTTTGTCCTTCCTTTGGATAAACCCAGTCGCTAATGAATTTAAAGAGAGTTGAGACAGGCATGCGTTAGAAAAGGGCGCACTGACCGGCGTTAGACAAGGGTGCGCTGACCACATGATTTCATCTGGTACCTGTTGACTTTTGAGACACGGAAGGGAGGTAATTTTCTTTAATTAAGTAAAATGTTCCCTGGTCGTTATAACGGAAAAAAAATCACCTTCATACACAGGAAAATTAATTAAATCTATAAAGCTAGACGACGCTGTGGATTCGCATCTTTAAATCAAATTCCCCGACATCAGAGATTCTCAACTTAGGTCTTTTGCCCACCCCCCCCCCTTCCCCCCATGGGCCACATTTTATTTCTTGGGGCCACGAAAAAAAAGTAGTATTAATGTATTTAAAAAATCAAGTTTTTTACTTATTACCAAGAAGGATTCCGGGTTAAATACAAATTTATATAGAGCCATGAGCCATGAACAAAAGCATCTTAAAAAATAATAAAATGAAGACCTCAGTCTCAGTATTGAACTATGACTATATCATAATCATATATCAGAGAGAGACAACCTTTTTTTTTTTTACGAAAAAAAAAAAAACCACAGTTGTGGCGAAAGAGGAGTGAAATTCACAACACTCTAATAAATTATGAAATAAAACTAAAAATAAAATAAAGAAACAGACTATTGGATCAGACTCAACCTAAGTTTAATGAGAATTTCAACATTGCATTCCATGCTGTTAAATCTTCATTCAGACCTGTTTCCATTGTAGATGTCAGGATGGCCGAGCGGTCTAAGGCGCCAGACTCAAGGTTGGCTACCTTCCCATTTGAAATGGGGCTGAGTGTTCTGGTCCACGAATGTGGGCGTGGGTTCAAATCCCACTTCTGACAATTACTTTTTTTTTTACTTTATTTAAAAAAAAAAAAAAGCAATTAACTGAATCCAATTGTACAAATTGTACAGATTATATTTGATCCACAGATTGAAAATATGTTTTATAATTCTACCAAACCGTAAGAATGAAATTTCAGTGTAAAGTAGCAGTCAGTAAAGCATTTTTGTTTTAACTACAAGAAGATAAGTATGCACCTATACGTAAATGCAAACTTGCTTCATCAGATATTGTTCAATATTCAACAATAATAACACTTTATAAACGTTGATATTTTGAGAATCGTTCGTCCATACACGTTTGTATTCCTTTTCTTTTTTTGTTTTCTTTAGTTGTCCGTTCGCCACATGTGTCGGTTGATGATAGGTATGCCCACCATGGAGGGGTCTTTGATAAACCACCGCTTAATAATAAAGCAACGAAAAGGGACCCAACAGCAATCCAAGACACCATGCATCACAAGACACCATGCATCCAAAGACACCATGCAGACCAAGACACCATGGAGCCCCAGAGTCTTGTAGCACAAGACACCATGCATCCAAAGACACCATACAGACCAAGACACCATGTAGCCCCAGTGTCTTGTAGCACAAGACACCATGCATCCCAAGACTAAATGCAGCCCAAGGCACAATGCAGCCTCAGACTCATGTAGCCAAAGACACCATGCATTCCAAGACACCATGCAGACCAAGACACCATGCATCCCAAGACTCCATACAGCCCAAGGCACAATATAGCCTCAAACTCTTGTAGCATAAGACACCATGCATCCCTGGAGGGTGTATGTATGCGCATGGTGTTCGGCCGAAGGTTGAATGGGTCAATGGATAGATGCTGACCTAAAATGTGTGGATTTTTACATTGGGTATTGGGTTATAGCTGGCCAAATCATTGGATTACTGGATACATCAATGAATATTTGGAGGATTGTGATCATGTTTACCTTATAGGTTAGTGAGCAATTAATGAGGGTTGTTATAACCTGATTTGTTATCAAGGTCTGGGCTGGCGCCACGGCGACAGAGAGAGTGTTTGTTTGAGTTAATTGTGAGGTCAGAGGTGAAATTGGTTCGTTAATGAATGTGTGGGCGGGCGAGGGGTTGAGGGGGAATAAAAGCTGTGAGCTGGGTAGTTGAGTTTTAGTAGAGCCGGAGTAGATCGTTAGAGTTAGTGTAGAGTCGAGAGTAGTTAGAGAGAATAGAGTTATTATTATCTACATTGATGAATTGACATGTGCTGCGATTAGATCATGTAATAAAAGTACTATCATTGTGATCTTCAATGTGTTGGTCTATTATGAATCTGGTGTGACAGAATATATTCGTCAACCTTGTAGAAGACCCTAGCCTAACGAAAGTAGACAGCAACGGATAAAACTGTAACAAGGGTAATAAATGGACTGTTGTTATATAGAGGGACGTCCGAGTGAAAACACGTGTTAATGGTGATCATATTAGTTCTGTGGTCAGGGATGGATTGTATCTGTCATCTACTGGCCCTGGGTCATCTGCGTCCTCAATTTAATAAAAGAACAGCCTGTGCCGTATCAGTATCTCCAATCCAATCAAGATCGGATTACTGTTAACAGTTGTTTGTGGGCTTTACCTCAAAACAAATTTAGAGACTCCAGAAGGTACAAAATACTGTAACTGTCCCTGATTTACAGCTGTATGGACGGCTCTGCACCTGAATATCATAAATAACTTATTTCCAAATATATATCCTTTAGGAACCAGCGGTCTTCGCCAATGTCACTATATCTTTCCTGCCCTTCTCAGAAACATCATGTGAGAATATCACGGGGATCCTGTATAATGAGTTCTGCGTGAGGTCCATTGTCCTCTATACGATCATGCTTTACATTGGTGTGGATGCACACAGAAAGGGGTCATGCGGAGTGCGCACTTTCAAAGTGCTATAGCGCCAAAACTATGGAACAGTTTGCCTGAATCTTTGAGGGACTAAAAAGGATAAAAAAATTACTTAAGAGACATTTAAAGACATTTTTCTTTAAAAAGAGTTTATGACATCAGGGCGCTGTGGGCATGTTAGAATAACACGGACACAGGCGGCAGGGCGTTGTGGGTATGCTAGAATAGTACGGACACAAGCGTCAGGACGTTGTGGGCATGTTAGAATAGCACGGACACAAGCGTCAGGGCGTTGTGGGCATGTTAGAATAGTACGGACACAAGCGTCAAGGCGTTGTGGGCATGTTAGAATAGTACGGACACAAGCGTCAGGCCGTTGTGGGCATGTTAGAATAGTACGGACACAAGCGTCAGGGCGTTGTGGGCATGTTACAATAGCACGGACACGAGCGCTATATAAGTAATCAATCAACAACAATGGATAGAACATTCGATGGATGTAAAAAATAACAGGAACTTTGGAATCTTAGTTGAATAAAAAAAACAATTAGTCGCTTTTTGGTTTGGCGAGCGAATGAATGTATTGAAAAAGCTGTAAATGTTGACAAATTATTGGGTAGATTTTTTTTAGCCGTTAAGCTGGATGGAGCCCATGTTTAAATTAATTAGCACCTCCCCGCCCACCCCCACCCCCCACCCCCGGCCTTGTAAATCGTCCATGTTTCGAAATCCCATGAAGCCACCAAGCCAGCGGTAGTGACAACGGTAGTGGCAATGAGATTCTGCCATTAAACAATAAATTAGTTATTACGCGGTTCTCAGACGGGAAATTTAATCTACGCTCATCCCGTGGCCTTCTTTTACCAGGGCGTGCACCTGATCCCAGGCATGTCTGGGGTGTCAGTCTGATTTATCACAATGCCAAACTACTAGAGTTACCCAGCTTGATAGGGTGGATGTTCAGCCGGCGACCCCTCCATGCAAAACAAAAAAAATGGTGTTGGGGGAAGCTTTAAGGCCATCCCCAACCACAGAATGTGTAATGTGTTTTGTTTGGAGGTGGTTGTGGTGACGGCCCGTGGTGGTGGCTTTTATGGTGCGTATCGGCTCCTTCACGGGGGGGGCTTTAAACATTGGTATTTTGGTAGTGATTAGGATGGGGAATTCGTACAATGTCCTGTAGGACAAACTGTACATGGTCATTAAGATAAATATAAGGACATTGCACGAATTGACTCATTGGACTCATTGACTCATTGCCTCATTGGACTCATTGACTCATTAGACTCATTAGACTCATTGACTAATTAGACTCATTGACTCATTCGCCTATGCATGACTACTCTATTATGACGTTTATTATGCCTATTAACCGAAACGTTGATAATCCGAAAGACCCACGTTTTTTAAAATTTTGTATCGTTGACTCTATGCGCATGACACTGTATTCTATATTGTATTATAGAAAGCGTGTAAAAACGGAGAAATAAAAATTAAAACAAAATAAGAACTTCTTGTTGCTGACATTTTAAAAATATACCTTTCACCAAGGGTCAGGTGACAAGTTATCAGTTCAAACATATACCCTCACAATGGGTCAAGTCCTGGAAAAAGTGTGTGTGTGTGGGTGGGGGGACACACCCAACGTTCCCACTCCAGAAATAAATTTCATTTAGTTTAACCAGTAATCACGGCCCCAAAGAACTTCAATTACATTTAAAAGCTAGGAAAGTGAAGTTTTTTGGAAGGAATTTCTTAACCGATTTATTGGGCGTTTTTAACTCCCCTCTCTGTCCCCCCCCCCCCCCCCCCAACCCGAAAATAAATAAATAAAATAGAATTTTCATTAACAAATTATTTTTTAAAAACCGATTTTACATTTAAAAGCTCGAGAACTTTTTAATTCTGAAGGATGTTTCTAGGATTTCACAAATTTCACAGATCTGTTGAGGAAAAAGTGAATGATAATTTATTAGCTTCCTGTGAAAATTTAGCGAATCCTTTAATTCGCAAATCCCGAAAGGCATGAGTAATTCCTGTATAAACAAATTTGAAGATTGAATTGTCCCAGTCTGGTCACTTCATGTAGTCTACACTCCTAAAGTATCTATATTTTGTGCGACAAGCATGTGTATCGTTTCTTGTTGTTTATACGCATGTGATCCATGCCATGCGCCTTTGCGAACGATACAACTATAAACGAAGTGTCGAGTAATGGGCATTCGGAAAATCGATGTTGTACTTGTATTATGTTATAAGACTTAACCTAAATATTGTGCAGATACCGAGGCCGTACCCTCAATGAGAATGTTCATACCAAATCAGTGGCGTAACAACGGCTTGGCATTGGGGCAGTTGCCAAGGGCGCCGGCCTGCGCCAGTTCAAAAGGGCGCCGCTAAATATCTAATCTTAAAATTTTTATTATTTAAAAAATAAATTAGCCAAGGGCGCCAAAAACCCAGTTACGCCTCTGTACCAAATATATAAAAAGTACAAATTGTACACGTGACGCCCCGTTAAGGGTGTAAGTAAAAACAACTTGACTCCATTGGGGAACGTGTGAATATTTATTTCAGAAATTCGTCCAATATTGTTAGGCACAAATAGGTAGAGATGTCACGAAAATTTCAGGTCTAATTGAACATTAGATTTCTATTTACATACACATTAAACTTTAGATTTCTATTGAGATACAAATTAGACTATTGTTGTTATGGATACACAAAGTAGACAGAATTTAAATTCACTTGCACATGTCACCCCATCCTGAATTTGTCTGGTCAATTACAAAGTCGTTCAGTGCGTCTCAAACGATCTTAACAATTCCAATGTCACTATATCTTTCCTGCCCTTCTCAGAAACATCATGTGAGAATATCACGGGGATCCTGTATAATGAGTTCTGCGTGAGGTCCATTGTCCTCTATACGATCATGCTTTACATTGGTGTGAGCCGCGCTCTTCCACCTGCAACGTGTTTACAGAAATTACGACACGCTACTCGCATGAATATGTGCAATGCTTAGCACTTTCCAGTTTCCCCCCCTGGCTAATGCAATTAACATGCGGCGAACCTAATAGATGCATGCCACTACGCACCCTGAATAATGAACGCCTTAAGAGCGAAAAGCGCTGAGTACAAAGACACGCAACGAAGCAATCAATAAGGAGGTGTTTTTTTTTTTTTTTTAAATCCTTTATATTAACTTCGCCTTTGTGTGTTTAGGGCAAAATCTTCGGATGGCTAATTGGCCCACTTCTCGCCATCCTATCGAGATGAAACTTGGCACATAGACTCGTTGCAGATGACAACATATTAAATTCGACTTTTTTAGCCACACCCCCCGAGCACAACACCTCAAAATCAGTTTTTCCTTTTTTTCTCCAAGGGGAAGATGAAGGAAATATGCTGCCAATGATTTCATGATACAACATTTCCGACAACCGCGCTAATTGAGATTCTTCTTCTTTTGTGTTTTTAATAACACAAATGCGTTTGGTGAGTAATATTTACTTTTGTCTTTCTAAAATAGTTTGTGTGTCAAAAGCGGGTGGGTTAATTTAATATTAATATAAAATAAAAGCATAAAAAATTACATAGACACGATTTATACGAACAAATTTATTGTTAGGAATGTTTAAGTTTAACAACACCCCTGTCAAAGCAGGATTGTTGAGTCAGAAAAAAAGTTTGTGTTGTAACACTCGCTAACTGTATGCTAATTCCTACGAAATAGTTAATACAAGTAATAATGGATTTCTTGATTTTTATTTTATGCTTGTTTTATAAAAATTAAATTTTAAAATAACGAGACAATAAACGGTAACGAATACGAACCCAGACAGAATATAACGATCCTCGAATACGATACCGTTGTGATTGTTGAAGACGATCCCCTTGCGTGAAGAAAATAAAAATCTTATTTTGCTCAGACATGCTTTAAATGTCTTGTTTCAAACATTCATGGGTGGGTGGACAGTTTACTGCGGTTACATCGTCTGAATTTATCTATGATCACGCAGGGCGCAAATAGAGGAGGAAGAAGAAGTAGAAGACAGAGAAAAAGATGGGAAGATAACATCAAAGAATGGACGGGATTCAAACTATAGGCGATGCTATGCGTAGTGCGGAAGATCGAGAGGAATGGAGAAGGATAGTTTTCATGTCATATGTGGCGCCCAACGGTCCAAGAACTAAGGGACACGATGATGATGATAATGATGTTATTTTTTTATAAATATTTTTTGTGAGTTGGTCCTCTTTGCTCTGGTCTCTTATGCTGTTGAGCTTTTGGGGGCGGCCATTATTTCATCTAACTTGAGAGGAGCGTTTCCTAGAGGCTGATGTGTGGCCAGCTGAAATGGCAGACTTTTTTAATTTCTGGTATCAACGTCTACTAGTAACGTGTAGAGAGCTCCCCCCCCCAACCCCTAATGCTACTAGTAACGTGTAGAGAGCTCTCGCCCCCCCCCCCACAATGCGGGATCTGATTGACGTAACAGGGTATACTGTGCAATTAATTCTTTGATGTGCAATATACCGTTTCATCATGGAAGAGCACGAGTGCGAATACGTCATCGTGTTAGGAAGCCGAAGGTGAGCATTCGTACACTCTCGAAGCCATGGTGTATGCACTATAAAAAAAACGCATTTCCTATTTCAGCTTTGTGGTATTAACCAAAACTTTTTGTAGTCTCAAAGAATGGCGAAGGCATAGCTGCAGAAGCACGGCAACATTTTGACGCTTCTATACGTATAGTTTTCAGAGTCCAGTAATTTAAGGTTGTTTAACATATTATGTCAGGGTTCCTAAGATCATTTGGTTGTTTTTTTTTTGGGTGGTGGTGATGGAGGTTAAGATGTTGAGATGGAAGAATGTGTCAAGGATTGCCGTCTGGGTGAAATGATGGATTATAGAAACCCAACCGAGTCGTGGATGCAAAGTCAGTGATGATAGTGCTGCAAGCTCGGGTGCGGATTCAAAATCAGATGTTCTTTTTTTTTTGTAGAATTAAACACACTCTCGGTATGAAATCATTTTGCCATCCCACCATCCCACTTTCCCACTCTCCCAATGTCTCACCCTCACACTCTCGAGCACCTTTGCATACGAACCCCTGGTATAGATCACATAATTTTTGCACCTTTGTATACGAACCCCTGGTCTAGATCACGTAATTGTAGCACCTGTGGATATGAAGCCCTGGTCTAGATCACATAATTGTTGCCCCTTTGGATACGAACCCCTGGTCTAGATGACCTAATTGTTGCACCTTTGGATACGAACCCCTGGTCTAGATCACCTAATTGTTGAAACTGTGGATACGAACTCCTGGTCTAGATCACCTAATTGTTGAAACTGTGGATACGAACTCCTGGTCTAGATGACCTAATTGTTGCACCTTTGGATACGAACCCCTGGTCTAGATCACCTAATTGTTGAAACTGTGGATACGAACCCCTGGTCTAGATCACCTAATTGTTGAAACTGTGGATACGAACTCCTGGTCTAGATCACCTAATTGTTGAAACTGTGGATACGAACTCCTGGTCTAGATGACCTAATTGTTGCACCTTTGGATACGAACCCCTGGTCTAGATCACCTAATTGTTGAAACTGTGGATACGAACCCCTGGTCTAGATCACCTAATTGTTGAAACTGTGGATACGAACCCCTGGTCTAGATCACCTAATTGTTGAAACTGTGGATACGAACTCCTGGTCTAGATCACCTAATTGTTGAAACTGTGGATACGAACTCCTGGTCTAGATGACCTAATTGTTGCACCTTTGGATACGAACCCCTGGTCTAGATCACCTAATTGTTGAAACTGTGGATACGAACCCCTGGTCTAGATCACCTAATTGTTGAAACTGTGGATACGAACTCCTGGTCTAGATCACCTAATTGTTGAAACTGTGGATACGAACTCCTGGTCTAGATGACCTAATTGTTGCACCTTTGGATACGAACCCCTGGTCTAGATCACCTAATTGTTGAAACTGTGGATACGAACCCCTGGTCTAGATCACCTAATTGTTGAAACTGTGGATACGAACCCCTGGTCTAGATCACCTAATTGTTGAAACTGTGGATACGAACTCCTGGTCTAGATCACCTAATTGTTGAAACTGTGGATACGAACTCCTGGTCTAGATGACCTAATTGTTGCACCTTTGGATACGAACCCCTGGTCTAGATCACCTAATTGTTGAAACTGTGGATACGAACCCCTGGTCTAGATCACCTAATTGTTGAAACTGTGGATACGAACTCCTGGTCTAGATCACCTAATTGTTGAAACTGTGGATACGAACTCCTGGTCTAGATGACCTAATTGTTGCACCTTTGGATACGAACCCCTGGTCTAGATCACCTAATTGTTGAAACTGTGGATACGAACCCCTGGTCTAGATCACCTAATTGTTGAAACTGTGGATACGAACTCCTGGTCTAGATCACCTAATTGTTGAAACTGTGGATACGAACTCCTGGTCTAGATGACCTAATTGTTGCACCTTTGGATACGAACCCCTGGTCTAGATCACCTAATTGTTGAACCTTTGGATACGAACCCCTGGTCTAGATGACCTAATTGTTGAACCTTTGGATACGAACACCTGGTCTAGATCACCTAATTGTTGAACCTTTGGATACGAACTCCTGGTCTAGATCACCTAATTGTTGAAACTGTGGATACGAACTCCTGGTCTAGATCACCTAATTGTTGAAACTTTGGATACGAACTCCTGGTCTAGATCACCTAATTGTTGAAACTTTGGATACGAACTCCTGGTCTAGATCACCTAATTGTTGAACCTTTGGATACGAACCCCTGGTCTAGATCACCTAATTGTTGAACCTTTGGATACGAACCCCTGGTCTAGATCACCTAATTGTTGCACCTTTGGATACGAACCCCTGGTCTAGATCACCTAATTGTTGAACCTTTGGATACGAACCCCTGGTCTAGATCACCTAATTGTTGAACCTTTGGATACGAACTCCTGGTCTAGATCACCTAATTGTTGAACCTTTGGATACGAACCCCTGGTCTAGATCACCTAATTGTTGAACCTTTGGATACGAACCCCTGGTCTAGATCACCTAATTGTTGAACCTTTGGATACGAACTCCTGGTCTAGATCACCTAATTGTTGAACCTTTGGATACGAACACCTGGTCTAGATCACCTAATTGTTGAACCTTTGGATACGAACTCCTGGTCTAGATCACCTAATTGTTGAAACTTTGGATACGAACTCCTGGTCTAGATCACCTAATTGTTGAAACTGTGGATACGAACCCCTGGTCTAGATCACCTAATTGTTGAAACTGTGGATACGAACTCCTGGTCTAGATCACCTAATTGTTGAAACTGTGGATACGAACTCCTGGTCTAGATCACCTAATTGTTGAAACTTTGGATACGAACTCCTGGTCTAGATCACCTAATTGTTGAAACTGTGGATACGAACTCCTGGTCTAGATCACCTAATTGTTGAAACTGTGGATACGAACTCCTGGTCTAGATCACCTAATTGTTGAAACTTTGGATACGAACTCCTGGTCTAGATCACCTAATTGTTGAAACTTTGGATACGAACTCCTGATCTAGATCACCTAATTGTTCAACCTTTGGATACGAACCCCTGGTCTAGATCACCTAATTGTTGAACCTTTGGATACGAACCCCTGGTCTAGATCACCTAATTGTTGAACCTTTGGATACGAACCCCTGGTCTAGATCACCTAATTGTTGAACCTTTGGATACGAACTCCTGGTCTAGATCACCTAATTGTTGAACCTTTGGATACGAACCCCTGGTCTAGATCACCTAATTGTTGAACCTTTGGATACGAACCCCTGGTCTAGATCACCTAATTGTTGAACCTTTGGATACGAACTCCTGGTCTAGATCACCTAATTGTTGAACCTTTGGATACGAACACCTGGTCTAGATCACCTAATTGTTGAACCTTTGGATACGAACTCCTGGTCTAGATCACCTAATTGTTGAACCTTTGGATACGAACTCCTGGTCTAGATCACCTAATTGTTGAACCTTTGGATACGAACTCCTGGTCTAGATCACCTAATTGTTGAACCTTTGGATACGAACACCTGGTCTAGATCACCTAATTGTTGAACCTTTGGATACGAACACCTGGTCTAGATCACCTAATTGTTGAACCTTTGGATACGAACCCCTGGTCTAGATCACCTAATTGTTGAAACTTTGGATACGAACTCCTGGTCTAGATCACCTAATTGTTGAACCTTTGGATACGAACCCCTGGTCTAGATCACCTAATTGTTGAACCTTTGGATACGAACCCCTGGTCTAGATCACCTAATTGTTGAAACTTTGGATACGAACTCCTGGTCTAGATCACCTAATTGTTGAACCTTTGGATACGAACTCCTGGTCTAGATCACCTAATTGTTGAACCTTTGGATACGAACACCTGGTCTAGATCACCAAATTGTTGAACATTTGGATACGAACTCCTGGTCTAGATCACCTAATTGTTGAACCTTTGGATACGAACACCTGGTCTAGATCACCTAATTGTTGAACCTTTGGATACGAACTCCTGGTCTAGATCACCTAATTGTTGAACCTTTGGATACGAACTCCTGGTCTAGATCACCTAATTGTTGAACCTTTGGATACGAACACCTGGTCTAGATCACCTAATTGTTGAACCTTTGGATACGAACACCTGGTCTAGATCACCTAATTGTTGAACCTTTGGATACGAACTCCTGGTCTAGATCACCTAATTGTTGAACCTTTGGATACGAACTCCTGGTCTAGATCACCTAATTGTTGAACCTTTGGATACGAACCCCTGGTCTAGATGACCTAATTGTTGAACCTTTGGATACGAACCCCTGGTCTAGATGACCTAATTGTTGAACCTTTGGATACGAACCCCTGGTCTAGATGACCTAATTGTTGAACCTTTGGATACGAACCCCTGGTCTAGATGACCTAATTGTTGAACCTTTGGATACGAACTCCTGGTCTAGATGACCTAATTGTTGAACCTTTGGATACGAACCCCTGGTCTAGATGACCTAATTGTTGAACCTTTGGATACGAACCCCTGGTCTAGATGACCTAATTGTTGAACCTTTGGATACGAACTCCTGGTCTAGATCACCTAATTGTTGAAACTGTGGATACGAACACCTGGTCTAGATCACCTAATTGTTGAAACTGTGGATACGAACTCCTGGTCTAGATCACCTAATTGTTGAAACTGTGGATACGAACTCCTGGTCTAGATCACCTAATTGTTGAAACTTTGGATACGAACTCCTGGTCTAGATCACCTAATTGTTGAAACTGTGGATACGAACTCCTGGTCTAGATCACCTAATTGTTGAAACTGTGGATACGAACTCCTGGTCTAGATCACCTAATTGTTGAAACTTTGGATACGAACTCCTGGTCTAGATCACCTAATTGTTGAAACTTTGGATACGAACTCCTGGTCTAGATCACCTAATTGTTGAACCTTTGGATACGAACCCCTGGTCTAGATCACCTAATTGTTGAACCTTTGGATACGAACTCCTGGTCTAGATCACCTAATTGTTGAACCTTTGGATACGAACGCCTGGTCTAGATCACCTAATTGTTGAACCTTTGGATACGAACCCCTGGTCTAGATCACCTAATTGTTGAACCTTTGGATACGAACTCCTGGTCTAGATCACCTAATTGTTGAACCTTTGGATACGAACACCTGGTCTAGATCACCTAATTGTTGAACCTTTGGATACAAACTCCTGGTCTAGATCACCTAATTGTTGAACCTTTGGATAAGAACTCCTGGTCTAGATCACCTAATTGTTGAACCTTTGGATACTAACTCCTGGTCTAGATCACCTAATTGTTGAACCTTTGGATACGAACACCTGGTCTAGATCACCTAATTGTTGAACCTTTGGATACGAACACCTGGTCTAGATCACCTAATTGTTGAACCTTTGGATACGAACCCCTGGTCTAGATCACCTAATTGTTGAACCTTTGGATACGAACTCCTGGTCTAGATCACCTAATTGTTGAACCTTTGGATACGAACCCCTGGTCTAGATGACCTAATTGTTGAACCTTTGGATACGAACCCCTGGTCTAGATCACCTAATTGTTGAAACTTTGGATACGAACTCCTGGTCTAGATCACCTAATTGTTGAACCTTTGGATACGAACTCCTGGTCTAGATCACCTAATTGTTGAACCTTTGGATACGAACACCTGGTCTAGATCACCTAATTGTTGAACCTTTGGATACGAACTCCTGGTCTAGATCACCTAATTGTTGAACCTTTGGATACGAACTCCTGGTCTAGATCACCTAATTGTTGAACCTTTGGATACGAACACCTGGTCTAGATCACCTAATTGTTGAACCTTTGGATACGAACACCTGGTCTAGATCACCTAATTGTTGAACCTTTGGATACGAACTCCTGGTCTAGATCACCTAATTGTTGAACCTTTGGATACGAACTCCTGGTCTAGATCACCTAATTGTTGAACCTTTGGATACGAACCCCTGGTCTAGATGACCTAATTGTTGAACCTTTGGATACGAACCCCTGGTCTAGATGACCTAATTGTTGAACCTTTGGATACGAACACCTGGTCTAGATCACCTAATTGTTGCACCTTTGGATACGAACTCCTGGTCTAGATCACCTAATTGTTGCACCTTTGGATACGAACACCTGGTCTAGATCACCTAATTGTTGAACCTTTGGATACGAACACCTGGTCTAGATCACCTAATTGTTGCACCTTTGGATACGAACACCTGGTCTAGATGACCTAATTGTTGCACCTTTGGATACGAACACCTGGTCTAGATGACCTAATTGTTGCACCTTTGGATACGAACACCTGGTCTAGATGACCTAATTGTTGCACCTTTGGATACGAACACCTGGTCTAGATGACCTAATTGTTGCACCTTTGGATACGAACACCTGGTCTAGATCACCTAATTGTTGCACCTTTGGATACGAACACCTGGTCTAGATGACCTAATTGTTGCACCTTTGGATACGAACACCTGGTCTAGATGACCTAATTGTTGAACCTTTGGATACGAACACCTGGTCTAGATGACCTAATTGTTGAACCTTTGGATACGAACACCTGGTCTAGATGACCTAATTGTTGAACCTTTGGATACGAACACCTGGTCTAGATGACCTAATTGTTGCACCTTTGGATACGAACCCCTGGTCTAGATCACCTAATTGTTGCACCTTTGGATACGAACCCCTGGTCTAGATCACCTAATTGTTGCACCTTTGGATACGAACACCTGGTCTAGATCACCTAATTGTTGCACCTTTGGATACGAACACCTGGTCTAGATGACCTAATTGTTGAAACTGTGGATACGAACTCCTGGTCTAGATGACCTAATTGTTGAACCTTTGGATACGAACACCTGGTCTAGATGACCTAATTGTTGAACCTTTGGATACGAACACCTGGTCTAGATGACCTAATTGTTGAACCTTTGGATACGAACACCTGGTCTAGATGACCTAATTGTTGCACCTTTGGATACGAACCCCTGGTCTAGATCACCTAATTGTTGAAACTTTGGATACGAACACCTGGTCTAGATCACCTAATTGTTGAACCTTTGGATACGAACACCTGGTCTAGATGACCTAATTGTTGCACCTTTGGATACGAACACCTGGTCTAGATCACCTAATTGTTGAAACTTTGGATACGAACACCTGGTCTAGATCACCTAATTGTTGAACCTTTGGATACGAACACCTGGTCTAGATCACCTAATTGTTGCACCTTTGGATACGAACACCTGGTCTAGATCACCTAATTGTTGAACCTTTGGATACGAACACCTGGTCTAGATCACCTAATTGTTGCACCTTTGGATACGAACACCTGGTCTAGATGACCTAATTGTTGCACCTTTGGATACGAACACCTGGTCTAGATGACCTAATTGTTGCACCTTTGGATACGAACACCTGGTCTAGATGACCTAATTGTTGCACCTTTGGATACGAACACCTGGTCTAGATGACCTAATTGTTGCACCTTTGGATACGAACACCTGGTCTAGATCACCTAATTGTTGCACCTTTGGATACGAACACCTGGTCTAGATGACCTAATTGTTGCACCTTTGGATACGAACACCTGGTCTAGATGACCTAATTGTTGAACCTTTGGATACGAACACCTGGTCTAGATCACCTAATTGTTGAACCTTTGGATACGAACACCTGGTCTAGATGACCTAATTGTTGCACCTTTGGATACGAACACCTGGTCTAGATGACCTAATTGTTGAACCTTTGGATACGAACACCTGGTCTAGATGACCTAATTGTTGCACCTTTGGATACGAACCCCTGGTCTAGATCACCTAATTGTTGCACCTTTGGATACGAACCCCTGGTCTAGATCACCTAATTGTTGCACCTTTGGATACGAACACCTGGTCTAGATCACCTAATTGTTGCACCTTTGGATACGAACACCTGGTCTAGATGACCTAATTGTTGAACCTTTGGATACGAACACCTGGTCTAGATGACCTAATTGTTGAACCTTTGGATACGAACACCTGGTCTAGATGACCTAATTGTTGAACCTTTGGATACGAACACCTGGTCTAGATGACCTAATTGTTGAACCTTTGGATACGAACACCTGGTCTAGATGACCTAATTGTTGCACCTTTGGATACGAACACCTGGTCTAGATCACCTAATTGTTGAAACTGTGGATACGAACTCCTGGTCTAGATCACCTAATTGTTGAACCTTTGGATACGAACCCCTGGTCTAGATCACCTAATTGTTGAACCTTTGGATACGAACTCCTGGTCTAGATCACCTAATTGTTGAACCTTTGGATACGAACCCCTGGTCTAGATCACCTAATTGTTGAACCTTTGGATACGAACACCTGGTCTAGATCACCTAATTGTTGAACCTTTGGATACGAACTCCTGGTCTAGATCACCTAATTGTTGAACCTTTGGATACGAACCCCTGGTCTAGATCACATAATTGTTGCACCTTTGGATACGAACCCCTGTTCTAGATCACATAATTGTTGCACCTTTGGATACGAACCCCTGGTCTAGATGACCTAATTGTTGCACCTTTGGATACGAACCCCTGGTCTAGATCACCTAATTGTTGCACCTTTGGATACGAACACCTGGTCTAGATCACCTAATTGTTGCACCTTTGGATACGAACCCCTGGTCTAGATCACCTAATTGTTGAAACTTTGGATACGAACCCCTGGTCTAGATCACCTAATTGTTGAAACTTTGGATACGAACTCCTGGTCTAGATCACATAATTGTTGCACCTTTGGATACGAACCCCTGGTCTAGATCACCTAATTGTTGCACCTTTGGATACGAACCCCTGGTCTAGATCACATAATTGTTGCACCTTTGGATACGAACCCCTGGTCTAGATCACATAATTGTTGCACCTTTGGATACGAACCCCTGGTCTAGATCACCTAATTGTTGCACCTTTGGATACGAACTCCTGGTCTAGATCACCTAATTGTTGAACCTTTGGATACGAACACCTGGTCTAGATCACCTAATTGTTGCACCTTTGGATACGAACACCTGGTCTAGATGACCTAATTGTTGCACCTTTGGATACGAACTCCTGGTCTAGATCACCTAATTGTTGCACCTTTGGATACGAACACCTGGTCTAGATCACCTAATTGTTGCACCTTTGGATACGAACTCCTGGTCTAGATCACCTAATTGTTGCACCTTTGGATACGAACACCTGGTCTAGATCACCTAATTGTTGCACCTTTGGATACGAACTCCTGGTCTAGATCACCTAATTGTTGCACCTTTGGATACGAACACCTGGTCTAGATCACCTAATTGTTGCACCTTTGGATACGAACTCCTTGTCTAGATCACCTAATTGTTGCACCTTTGGATACGAACACCTGGTCTAGATCACCTAATTGTTGAACCTTTGGATACGAACCCCTGGTCTAGATCACCTAATTGTTGAAACTTTGGATACGAACTCCTGGTCTAGATCACCTAATTGTTGAACCTTTGGATACGAACCCCTGGTCTAGATCACCTAATTGTTGAACCTTTGGATACGAACCCCTGGTCTAGATCACCTAATTGTTGAAACTTTGGATACGAACTCCTGGTCTAGATCACCTAATTGTTGAACCTTTGGATACGAACTCCTGGTCTAGATCACCTAATTGTTGAACCTTTGGATACGAACACCTGGTCTAGATCACCAAATTGTTGAACCTTTGGATACGAACTCCTGGTCTAGATCACCTAATTGTTGAACCTTTGGATACGAACACCTGGTCTAGATCACCTAATTGTTGAACCTTTGGATACGAACTCCTGGTCTAGATCACCTAATTGTTGAACCTTTGGATACGAACTCCTGGTCTAGATCACCTAATTGTTGAACCTTTGGATACGAACACCTGGTCTAGATCACCTAATTGTTGAACCTTTGGATACGAACACCTGGTCTAGATCACCTAATTGTTGAACCTTTGGATACGAACACCTGGTCTAGATCACCTAATTGTTGAACCTTTGGATACGAACTCCTGGTCTAGATCACCTAATTGTTGAACCTTTGGATACGAACCCCTGGTCTAGATGACCTAATTGTTGAACCTTTGGATACGAACCCCTGGTCTAGATGACCTAATTGTTGAACCTTTGGATACGAACCCCTGGTCTAGATGACCTAATTGTTGAACCTTTGGATACGAACCCCTGGTCTAGATGACCTAATTGTTGAACCTTTGGATACGAACTCCTGGTCTAGATGACCTAATTGTTGAACCTTTGGATACGAACCCCTGGTCTAGATGACTAAATTGTTGAACCTTTGGATACGAACCCCTGGTCTAGATGACCTAATTGTTGAACCTTTGGATACGAACTCCTGGTCTAGATCACCTAATTGTTGAAACTGTGGATACGAACACCTGGTCTAGATCACCTAATTGTTGAAACTGTGGATACGAACTCCTGTCTAGATCACCTAATTGTTGAAACTGTGGATACGAACTCCTGGTCTAGATCACCTAATTGTTGAAACTTTGGATACGAACTCCTGGTCTAGATCACCTAATTGTTGAAACTGTGGATACGAACTCCTGGTCTAGATCACCTAATTGTTGAACCTTTGGATACGAACTCCTGGTCTAGATGACCTAATTGTTGCACCTTTGGATACGAACTCCTGGTCTAGATCACCTAATTGTTGAAACTTTGGATACGAACTCCTGGTCTAGATCACCTAATTGTTGAACCTTTGGATACGAACCCCTGGTCTAGATCACCTAATTGTTGAACCTTTGGATACGAACTCCTGGTCTAGATCACCTAATTGTTGAACCTTTGGATACGAACCCCTGGTCTAGATCACCTAATTGTTGAACCTTTGGATACGAACCCCTGGTCTAGATCACCTAATTGTTGAACCTTTGGATACGAACTCCTGGTCTAGATCACCTAATTGTTGAACCTTTGGATACGAACACCTGGTCTAGATCACCTAATTGTTGAACCTTTGGATACAAACTCCTGGTCTAGATCACCTAATTGTTGCACCTTTGGATAAGAACTCCTGGTCTAGATCACCTAATTGTTGAACCTTTGGATACTAACTCCTGGTCTAGATCACCTAATTGTTGAACCTTTGGATACGAACACCTGGTCTAGATCACCTAATTGTTGAACCTTTGGATACGAACACCTGGTCTAGATCACCTAATTGTTGAACCTTTGGATACGAACCCCTGGTCTAGATCACCTAATTGTTGAACCTTTGGATACGAACTCCTGGTCTAGATCACCTAATTGTTGAACCTTTGGATACGAACCCCTGGTCTAGATGACCTAATTGTTGAACCTTTGGATACGAACCCCTGGTCTAGATCACCTAATTGTTGAAACTTTGGATACGAACTCCTGGTCTAGATCACCTAATTGTTGAACCTTTGGATACGAACTCCTGGTCTAGATCACCTAATTGTTGAACCTTTGGATACGAACTCCTGGTCTAGATCACCTAATTGTTGAACCTTTGGATACGAACACCTGGTCTAGATCACCTAATTGTTGAACCTTTGGATACGAACTCCTGGTCTAGATCACCTAATTGTTGAACCTTTGGATACGAACTCCTGGTCTAGATCACCTAATTGTTGAACCTTTGGATACGAACACCTGGTCTAGATCACCTAATTGTTGAACCTTTGGATACGAACACCTGGTCTAGATCACCTAATTGTTGAACCTTTGGATACGAACTCCTGGTCTAGATCACCTAATTGTTGAACCTTTGGATACGAACTCCTGGTCTAGATCACCTAATTGTTGAACCTTTGGATACGAACCCCTGGTCTAGATGACCTAATTGTTGAACCTTTGGATACGAACCCCTGGTCTAGATGACCTAATTGTTGAACCTTTGGATACGAACACCTGGTCTAGATCACCTAATTGTTGCACCTTTGGATACGAACTCCTGGTCTAGATCACCTAATTGTTGCACCTTTGGATACGAACACCTGGTCTAGATCACCTAATTGTTGAACCTTTGGATACGAACACCTGGTCTAGATCACCTAATTGTTGCACCTTTGGATACGAACACCTGGTCTAGATGACCTAATTGTTGCACCTTTGGATACGAACACCTGGTCTAGATGACCTAATTGTTGCACCTTTGGATACGAACACCTGGTCTAGATGACCTAATTGTTGCACCTTTGGATACGAACACCTGGTCTAGATGACCTAATTGTTGCACCTTTGGATACGAACACCTGGTCTAGATCACCTAATTGTTGCACCTTTGGATACGAACACCTGGTCTAGATGACCTAATTGTTGCACCTTTGGATACGAACACCTGGTCTAGATGACCTAATTGTTGAACCTTTGGATACGAACACCTGGTCTAGATGACCTAATTGTTGCACCTTTGGATACGAACACCTGGTCTAGATGACCTAATTGTTGAACCTTTGGATACGAACACCTGGTCTAGATGACCTAATTGTTGCACCTTTGGATACGAACCCCTGGTCTAGATCACCTAATTGTTGCACCTTTGGATACGAACCCCTGGTCTAGATCACCTAATTGTTGCACCTTTGGATACGAACACCTGGTCTAGATCACCTAATTGTTGCACCTTTGGATACGAACACCTGGTCTAGATGACCTAATTGTTGAAACTGTGGATACGAACTCCTGGTCTAGATGACCTAATTGTTGAACCTTTGGATACGAACACCTGGTCTAGATGACCTAATTGTTGAACCTTTGGATACGAACACCTGGTCTAGATGACCTAATTGTTGAACCTTTGGATACGAACACCTGGTCTAGATGACCTAATTGTTGCACCTTTGGATACGAACCCCTGGTCTAGATCACCTAATTGTTGAAACTTTGGATACGAACACCTGGTCTAGATCACCTAATTGTTGAACCTTTGGATACGAACACCTGGTCTAGATGACCTAATTGTTGCACCTTTGGATACGAACACCTGGTCTAGATCACCTAATTGTTGAAACTTTGGATACGAACACCTGGTCTAGATCACCTAATTGTTGAACCTTTGGATACGAACACCTGGTCTAGATCACCTAATTGTTGCACCTTTGGATACGAACACCTGGTCTAGATCACCTAATTGTTGAACCTTTGGATACGAACACCTGGTCTAGATCACCTAATTGTTGCACCTTTGGATACGAACACCTGGTCTAGATGACCTAATTGTTGCACCTTTGGATACGAACACCTGGTCTAGATGACCTAATTGTTGCACCTTTGGATACGAACACCTGGTCTAGATGACCTAATTGTTGCACCTTTGGATACGAACACCTGGTCTAGATGACCTAATTGTTGCACCTTTGGATACGAACACCTGGTCTAGATCACCTAATTGTTGCACCTTTGGATACGAACACCTGGTCTAGATGACCTAATTGTTGCACCTTTGGATACGAACACCTGGTCTAGATGACCTAATTGTTGAACCTTTGGATACGAACACCTGGTCTAGATCACCTAATTGTTGAACCTTTGGATACGAACCCCTGGTCTAGATCACCTAATTGTTGCACCTTTGGATACGAACACCTGGTCTAGATGACCTAATTGTTGAACCTTTGGATACGAACACCTGGTCTAGATGACCTAATTGTTGCACCTTTGGATACGAACCCCTGGTCTAGATCACCTAATTGTTGCACCTTTGGATACGAACCCCTGGTCTAGATCACCTAATTGTTGCACCTTTGGATACGAACACCTGGTCTAGATCACCTAATTGTTGCACCTTTGGATACGAACACCTGGTCTAGATGACCTAATTGTTGAACCTTTGGATACGAACACCTGGTCTAGATGACCTAATTGTTGAACCTTTGGATACGAACACCTGGTCTAGATGACCTAATTGTTGAACCTTTGGATACGAACACCTGGTCTAGATGACCTAATTGTTGAACCTTTGGATACGAACACCTGGTCTAGATGACCTAATTGTTGCACCTTTGGATACGAACACCTGGTCTAGATCACCTAATTGTTGAAACTGTGGATACGAACCCCTGGTCTAGATCACCTAATTGTTGAACCTTTGGATACGAACCCCTGGTCTAGATCACCTAATTGTTGAACCTTTGGATACGAACTCCTGGTCTAGATCACCTAATTGTTGAACCTTTGGATACGAACCCCTGGTCTAGATCACCTAATTGTTGAACCTTTGGATACGAACACCTGGTCTAGATCACCTAATTGTTGAACCTTTGGATACGAACTCCTGGTCTAGATCACCTAATTGTTGAACCTTTGGATACGAACCCCTGGTCTAGATCACATAATTGTTGCACCTTTGGATACGAACCCCTGTTCTAGATCACATAATTGTTGCACCTTTGGATACGAACCCCTGGTCTAGATGACCTAATTGTTGCACCTTTGGATACGAACCCCTGGTCTAGATCACCTAATTGTTGCACCTTTGGATACGAACACCTGGTCTAGATCACCTAATTGTTGCACCTTTGGATACGAACCCCTGGTCTAGATCACCTAATTGTTGAAACTTTGGATACGAACCCCTGGTCTAGATCACCTAATTGTTGAAACTTTGGATACAAACTCCTGGTCTAGATCACATAATTGTTGCACCTTTGGATACGAACCCCTGGTCTAGATCACCTAATTGTTGCACCTTTGGATACGAACCCCTGGTCTAGATCACATAATTGTTGCACCTTTGGATACGAACCCCTGGTCTAGATCACATAATTGTTGCACCTTTGGATACGAACCCCTGGTCTAGATCACCTAATTGTTGCACCTTTGGATACGAACTCCTGGTCTAGATCACCTAATTGTTGAACCTTTGGATACGAACACCTGGTCTAGATCACCTAATTGTTGCACCTTTGGATACGAACACCTGGTCTAGATGACCTAATTGTTGCACCTTTGGATACGAACTCCTGGTCTAGATCACCTAATTGTTGCACCTTTGGATACGAACTCCTGGTCTAGATCACCTAATTGTTGCACCTTTGGATACGAACACCTGGTCTAGATCACCTAATTGTTGCACCTTTGGATACGAACTCCTGGTCTAGATCACCTAATTGTTGCACCTTTGGATACGAACACCTGGTCTAGATCACCTAATTGTTGCACCTTTGGATACGAACTCCTGGTCTAGATCACCTAATTGTTGCACCTTTGGATACGAACACCTGGTCTAGATCACCTAATTGTTGCACCTTTGGATACGAACTCCTGGTCTAGATCACCTAATTGTTGCACCTTTGGATACGAACACCTGGTCTAGATCACCTAATTGTTGCACCTTTGGATACGAACTCCTGGTCTAGATCACCTAATTGTTGCACCTTTGGATACGAACACCTGGTCTAGATCACCTAATTGTTGCACCTTTGGATACGAACCCCTGGTCTAGATCACCTAATTGTTGCACCTTTGGATACGAACACCTGGTCTAGATCACCTAATTGTTGCACCTTTGGATACGAACACCTGGTCTAGATCACCTAATTGTTGCACCTTTGGATACGAACACCTGGTCTAGATCACCTAATTGTTGCACCTTTGGATACGAACCCCTGGTCTAGATCACCTAATTGTTGCACCTTTGGATACGAACACCTGGTCTAGATCACCTAATTGTTGCACCTTTGGATACGAACACCTGGTCTAGATCACCTAATTGTTGCACCTTTGGATACGAACACCTGGTCTAGATCACCTAATTGTTGCACCTTTGGATACGAACACCTGGTCTAGATGACCTAATTGTTGCACCTTTGGATACGAACACCTGGTCTAGATGACCTAATTGTTGAACCTTTGGATACGAACACCTGGTCTAGATCACCTAATTGTTGAACCTTTGGATACGAACCCCTGGTCTAGATCACCTAATTGTTGCACCTTTGGATACGAACACCTGGTCTAGATGACCTAATTGTTGAACCTTTGGATACGAACACCTGGTCTAGATGACCTAATTGTTGCACCTTTGGATACGAACACCTGGTCTAGATCACCTAATTGTTGCACCTTTGGATACGAACCCCTGGTCTAGATCACCTAATTGTTGCACCTTTGGATACGAACACCTGGTCTAGATCACCTAATTGTTGCACCTTTGGATACGAACACCTGGTCTAGATGACCTAATTGTTGAACCTTTGGATACGAACACCTGGTCTAGATGACCTAATTGTTGAACCTTTGGATACGAACACCTGGTCTAGATGACCTAATTGTTGAACCTTTGGATACGAACACCTGGTCTAGATGACCTAATTGTTGAACCTTTGGATACGAACACCTGGTCTAGATGACCTAATTGTTGCACCTTTGGATACGAACACCTGGTCTAGATCACCTAATTGTTGAAACTGTGGATACGAACCCCTGGTCTAGATCACCTAATTGTTGAACCTTTGGATACGAACCCCTGGTCTAGATCACCTAATTGTTGAACCTTTGGATACGAACTCCTGGTCTAGATCACCTAATTGTTGAACCTTTGGATACGAACCCCTGGTCTAGATCACCTAATTGTTGAACCTTTGGATACGAACACCTGGTCTAGATCACCTAATTGTTGAACCTTTGGATACGAACTCCTGGTCTAGATCACCTAATTGTTGAACCTTTGGATACGAACCCCTGGTCTAGATCACATAATTGTTGCACCTTTGGATACGAACCCCTGTTCTAGATCACATAATTGTTGCACCTTTGGATACGAACCCCTGGTCTAGATGACCTAATTGTTGCACCTTTGGATACGAACCCCTGGTCTAGATCACCTAATTGTTGCACCTTTGGATACGAACACCTGGTCTAGATCACCTAATTGTTGCACCTTTGGATACGAACCCCTGGTCTAGATCACCTAATTGTTGAAACTTTGGATACGAACCCCTGGTCTAGATCACCTAATTGTTGAAACTTTGGATACAAACTCCTGGTCTAGATCACATAATTGTTGCACCTTTGGATACGAACCCCTGGTCTAGATCACCTAATTGTTGCACCTTTGGATACGAACCCCTGGTCTAGATCACATAATTGTTGCACCTTTGGATACGAACCCCTGGTCTAGATCACATAATTGTTGCACCTTTGGATACGAACCCCTGGTCTAGATCACCTAATTGTTGCACCTTTGGATACGAACTCCTGGTCTAGATCACCTAATTGTTGAACCTTTGGATACGAACACCTGGTCTAGATCACCTAATTGTTGCACCTTTGGATACGAACACCTGGTCTAGATGACCTAATTGTTGCACCTTTGGATACGAACTCCTAGTCTAGATCACCTAATTGTTGCACCTTTGGATACGAACTCCTGGTCTAGATCACCTAATTGTTGCACCTTTGGATACGAACACCTGGTCTAGATCACCTAATTGTTGCACCTTTGGATACGAACTCCTGGTCTAGATCACCTAATTGTTGCACCTTTGGATACGAACACCTGGTCTAGATCACCTAATTGTTGCACCTTTGGATACGAACTCCTGGTCTAGATCACCTAATTGTTGCACCTTTGGATACGAACACCTGTTCTAGATCACCTAATTGTTGCACCTTTGGATACGAACTCCTGGTCTAGATCACCTAATTGTTGCACCTTTGGATACGAACACCTGGTCTAGATCACCTAATTGTTGCACCTTTGGATACGAACTCCTGGTCTAGATCACCTAATTGTTGCACCTTTGGATACGAACACCTGGTCTAGATCACCTAATTGTTGCACCTTTGGATACGAACCCCTGGTCTAGATCACCTAATTGTTGCACCTTTGGATACGAACACCTGGTCTAGATCACCTAATTGTTGCACCTTTGGATACGAACACCTGGTCTAGAACACCTAATTGTTGCACCTTTGGATACGAACACCTGGTCTAGATCACCTAATTGTTGCACCTTTGGATACGAACCCCTGGTCTAGATCACCTAATTGTTGCACCTTTGGATACGAACACCTGGTCTAGATCACCTAATTGTTGCACCTTTGGATACGAACACCTGGTCTAGATCACCTAATTGTTGCACCTTTGGATACGAACACCTGGTCTAGATCACCTAATTGTTGCACCTTTGGATACGAACCCCTGGTCTAGATCACCTAATTGTTGCACCTTTGGATACGAACCCCTGGTCTAGATCACCTAATTGTTGCACCTTTGGATACGAACACCTGGTCTAGATGACCTAATTGTTGCACCTTTGGATACGAACCCCTGGTCTAGATGACCTAATTGTTGCACCTTTGG
This sequence comes from Omphiscola glabra, assembly GCA_964017045.1. Classification (NCBI taxonomy): domain Eukaryota; kingdom Metazoa; phylum Mollusca; class Gastropoda; family Lymnaeidae; genus Omphiscola; species Omphiscola glabra. The sequence continues at coordinate 30,248,524 of OZ024798.1, read as the reverse complement.
ATACGAACTCCTGGTCTAGATGACCTAATTGTTGAACCTTTGGATACGAACCCCTGGTCTAGATGACCTAATTGTTGCACCTTTGGATACGAACTCCTGGTCTAGATGACCTAATTGTTGCACCTTTGGATACGAACCCCTGGTCTAGATGACCTAATTGTTGCACCTTTGGATACGAACTCCTGGTCTAGATCACCTAATTGTTGCACCTTTGGATACGAACCCCTGGTCTAGATGACCTAATTGTTGCACCTTTGGATACGAACTCCTGGTCTAGATGACCTAATTGTTGCACCTTTGGATACGAACCCCTGGTCTAGATGACCTAATTGTTGCACCTTTGGATACGAACTCCTGGTCTAGATCACCTAATTGTTGCACCTTTGGATACGAACTCCTGGTCTAGATCACCTAATTGTTGAACCTTTGGATACGAACTCCTGGTCTAGATCACCTAATTGTTGAACCTTTGGATACGAACTCCTGGTCTAGATCACCTAATTGTTGAACCTTTGGATACGAACTCCTGGTCTAGATGACCTAATTGTTGCACCTTTGGATACGAACTCCTGGTCTAGATCACCTAATTGTTGCACCTTTGGATACGAACTCCTGGTCTAGATGACCTAATTGTTGAACCTTTGGATACGAACTCCTGGTCTAGATCACCTAATTGTTGAACCTTTGGATACGAACTCCTGGTCTAGATGACCTAATTGTTGAACCTTTGGATACGAACTCCTGGTCTAGATCACCTAATTGTTGAACCTTTGGATACGAACTCCTGGTCTAGATCACCTAATTGTTGAACCTTTGGATACGAACTCCTGGTCTAGATCACCTAATTGTTGCACCTTTGGATACGAACTCCTGGTCTAGATCACCTAATTGTTGAACCTTTGGATACGAACTCCTGGTCTAGATGACCTAGTTGTTATTAAGCAATATTTTTTTTCGCTTGCGTTTATTTATTTCCATTTTTTTTAATAAAAAAAAAAGAAATTTTTAATATTATATTTAGCCTTCACGCCAATGTTCCTCTGAACAACGCTATACCATAAATATTATCATAAAATTCATAGCCAGAATTCCATATCAACACAGTTAATTGAAATCTTGTCCGCCGGGGTTCTGGTCGTTCATGACTTTGTCCCTGGCGTGAAATCATGCAGAAGGCGATCATAACAATTGAGACACGCTACGGCAACAAGCAGCGGTTACACTTGGACTCACCTGGTCTCACCTGGACTGCCGGCTAATCCTTGATTAATTCACCCTCAGCTAACGCTTTGTCGGTGTAATTTCTCTGCGTGTTTTTCGTAACAACATGCCAAGGAATCGAGCCAATTTTCGACTCCGGGTATCGAACTGGAACACTGGCGAATTAAATTACATCCGTGTGTTTTCCGTCAGCGTATAATTTTTGTTTTAAAATGTAATCGCTGTATATAGAGCCAGTAGGATCTTAATTGACGACTCCTCCGTCGGCAAAAAAGGTTCGACTCCGGCTTCACGACTCCACAATCCTCAAACCAACGATACCAACGCCGGTTCCGTTATGTGGAAACTCAACCAGCAATTTTAATATAAACCAGATTATGAGATCGATGAATGGGGAGCCCGTGTTGAAAAGGCTCCCACCCACAGGGCCCACACCCCTCGACCATGCTTGTTTTATGTGTTTACCTAATGCACACAAAAAAAAGGGTAGATGATTCTTACCACCTTTGGCCCCAAAGTTATTCTCAGTTTCATGTTAAAAGAGATCTCAGTGCGTGACCGAACCAAAAGAACAACAAAAAAAAAAACGCCGTGGAAATAAAATAGGAAATTGTTAATTTGGTTTTCATATTGTTTCGTTACGTAGAAATTTTCGCGTTCTTTTGAATAAGATGAAGACGAACACCCCCACATTTTTACCACCTCAGATCTAGGATATTCTTGGTACAACGTGTGTTTTGTTGAATTATCGTACACGTTTTGTTGACAAGCTTTTGAGGGTTGATTTGTTGAAGTAAAGTACTACCCGCTTGTTCTCAGATATGTTGTACGACTGGTTGTGTTTGTCATATGTGGAGCTGTGAGAATGACGTTGTTGGCCGGATTGTGACAGGTGTTAAAAATCCGCTTTTGTAGTTTTACTAAAGTTACACGAGAGCCGGGACACATCTCCCTCAACAAAAATCCCAACACACGTCCAAACACATTGACAAGCACATACAATACACACACATATATAATAATATATATACCGATATTGTTAGGTATAGGTATTGTGTCTCGTCATCTAAGAAAAGAAGTGGTTCGATATGATACAATGCATCGCGTAAACATAACTTTCTATATTAATTTATTGCTAACATTTTATGGCCAGCTGCCATGACAGGGTCGTGGAATGAGCGGTCGGGGTTAGAGTAATACAATTTCATTTGGTTTTTCAAGCGTCCGGAAACAATCTCTTCAAATGCTACTTTCAGCAACATCATTATCAAGTTCCTTAGTCCTTGGACCGTTGACACAAAAACTATCCTTCTCCATTCCTCTCAGTTTTCTGCACTACGCACAGCATCGCCTGGTTTTTAGTCCGGTCCACTCTTTGATGTTATAAAATTCTACTATAGCCTATTCTAAAGGGAAAGCCAAACTTTTTTTGCAACGAGACTTTCTCCTCAACTAAATCATTTTCATTTCATTACTGCTGTTTCTGCATGATTCATAGCGATTCGTGGGACAAATCCCACATCTCATTTAAGAATTCTACCCCATTCCCCCCTTTTCCCCCCACTCCCTCAGACACAGTGGCGTAGTGAGGGGGGGGGCAAGAGGGGCATCATGCCCCGGGCGCTAATCCCAAAGGGGCGCCAAATGGTATATTTTACTATAATATTGTATGGTTTTCGAATAGGGGGCGCTAAAAAGGTATTGGGGGGCGCTAAATAGGTATTGTGCCCCGGGCGCGAGTTAAGCTCGCTACGCCACTGCTCAGACACTCCTATATTTTAAATAGTATAAAAATAAAAAAAAAACAGTGAAAGAATGTACTCTTTTGTCCCATCAAGTGTCCAGACTTTGCTACCAGTGTCATCAAAGTCACTGGATTTATTTACTACTGTTTTAGTTCTTGTGTCCAATAAATCGCTGAGTTTGTAACTGGAGTAGGAGGTCTGGGTGTGTATTTCCCGTCTCATGTGATCGGGTCGAGGTAGGATAAGCCCTGGCCAGTTTGGCATTTAAACTAACGGATAATGCCCCCCCCCCCCCGGGGGGGTATCCGGTATCGATACGCAAAATTGAATCTGGCACTTTAATAGGATGAGCGACTCCGACTACAGTTTCGGTGGTAGGATTTCCACCGGAACGTGAACACCGTGTTTATCGCTGTACACAATTAGGTGTACATAATCATGTACATTGCTGTGATACGAGATCTTATAAACGTGTTTCTGGTCTCTTCGGTCAGTTCCTGCCTTCATTTTATTTTAAAACTTTTTTTCAAAACACAAGTTAAGTCTAACACTACTAACAGAGCAATTATGTTTGAGGAGCTACGTTAAGTCTAAGATAGGAGCTAAATTAATTTTAAGAGCGGAGCTAAGTTGAGTCTAAGAGATGAGCTGTCTATAAACAAAATAAAGTGGGACTTTCAACGTTAATTCGTAAAAGTTGTTTTAATTAATTGTTACCAAGGTTACTATAAAAGTGTTACAATATATTTTCAAACAAAACAAATATCTATTCATATTAACATATTTTTCCCACATCTTTTTTTAAAGTGCACACCACAGGATAATTCAAAGGACATACCAGACTATGGGCGGTTTAAAGGGCATATCAGGCTAAGGCTAATTGAAAGGGCATACCAGACAAAAGATAATTTAAAGGACATATAAGACAAAGGGCAGTTTAAAGGGCATAACAGACTAAGGCTAATTGAAAGGACATACCAGACAAAAGATAGTTTAAAGACATCCCAGACAAAAAATAGTTTAAAGGGCATAACAGACTAAGGCTAACTGAAAGGACATACCAGACAAAAGATAGTTTAAAGGGCATACCCCTAAGTTGTTTTCTATTAGTCTCTACTATATATCAAACAAAGGGGTGGTGTAGGATAGAAGGGGTCTAATTTTTTACAGTATTACTATTAAAAGTTTAGACCAACGACAACATGGATTTTGAAGAGCTTGAAAGTTCGTAAAAGAGTTCAAACTCTGACTCACTACGTCCAAGCTCCAGTGACTTGGGAGAGAGGGAGAATCCTAAGATCCCTACGTCCAAGCTACAGTGAGTTGGGATAGAGGGAGGATACTGGGAACGTCCAAGCTCCAGTGACTTGCGATAGAGGGAGAATCCTGATATCAGTACGTCCAAGCTCCACTGAATTGGGATAGAGGGAGGATCCTGAAATCATTACGTCCAAGCTCCAGTGACTTGGGATAGACGAAAAATCCTGGGAAGAAATTAAAATACGCCTAACGGACAACAACAGGTAGTTTTCTTTTTTTTTTGAAGAAATATTAGTTCGAAAAAAATAGGGGACATAATATTAATGACTTTTTGCCAACAAGTTTCCGACTTCCCGACTCGACTGTCCAGATATTTTGGTAAAACTAGAAGCCGTCTGACAAAGTTCATTGTAAACTACAACAGACCAACTTCAAGACAAAACAATCATAAACAGAAAGTGGAGAAGAGTGGCTCCACCCCCTTCCCCCACACCCTCGCTCATTGTTTGGAACTTCCTGTATCCAGCGCGCGCTAGGTGTTGGCTGGGAAGCGTCTGAGCTAACATCGCTCGGACCTTGGTCAACAAAAGGACCTTGTACTGGCCCAGGTCCTTACAATGGCCGATTGTTTCCACCGTTGACCAGTGTTTGTTCACAATTGTCCGTCTGTCTGGTACTTGCCATTAGGATTGATGTATGTGTGCCTGGAGAGACCAGACGAGTGGGGGGTTGGGGGGGGGGGAGGTGTTGCTACTGGCACTTCAGTTTCCTTTGAGTCAAGATTTTCTTAAACATTTGGATTTGATCTCATCTCTTGTAGTTGTCTCTCTGGATTAAATACAGAACAGTGTAAAATTGAAAAAAATTATCGAAGAAAGTCAACGTGTTTCTAGTGGATCGACAATAATTGCAATCGCTATATTGACACTAGGGTGATGATTGCCTCTCAAGTATATTTGCATGGGTCCATTCATTAACCGTGCCGTATATCATGTGCTCCATCCACATATCCTACATCCTCAACTATCACTGTTGACGGGATGGTCAAATCAATTTATAATAAAATGTGACCTTCACTCTCTCTTATGACCGCATTAGAGTATGTAGTGAGTGATTTACTCACACTCTCTTATGACGGAATTAGAGTATGTAGTGAGTGATTCACTCGCGGTCATTACAAAAATGACTTTGACTCTTCCTGCATTTTCCAGGGTATTTTTAATGTAACCATCACGCACATCGTGTAACTTATTGCAGCAAGTGTTTACCGCTTTTTGATCAAAACTTTGGATAGGAAATAAAATCTGGTTGTTGGGTGGGCAAATGCATACCCCCCCCCCCTTTTGGCCCTAACATATGATGGAATGACTGGGGTACCGGGTGTGGGGGGGGGGGGTCAAACGTCTTTGCAAGGTGATAGGGTGCAGGTAAATATTTGCTAAAGATGATTGGTCAAAGAAGTTCTGATGTTCGTGTGTTTACCGTTCATGCCTACACCTGGGAATCTAGATCTGACTGCCCGCCGTATCAATAGCCGTATGCAGTTCTAAACGGTGGGATGCCCGTGACAATAGCGCGTGAAAAGGCCGCCCCACGCCCCTGTCTCGGTTGTCACAGAGCATGCTCGTGCTGCGAGATCCAGGGGCGGGACCGAGGTGTGCGTGGATGGTGGATCGGGAGTATTAGGGGGGACCTTTTTCTAGGACATGATTTGGGTCAGGCTGAAAAAAACAACAGCACAACCTTGGTGTTTGACGGTGGGTGCCATGACAAAGGGGTGTGTCCGGTAGGAGTGGGGATGGGGGGAATCTGGCTTGTAACATAGAGACATTCAGACAACCCGCCATCCTCAACCCATTCACATTGTTAACTGTGGTGGTGACAGTGGTGACCATGAGCAATAACACAGTAAGTTAGTAAGTCAACCGACCAGACCCCCGCTTACCCTCACATATCCATTATCTCTGCTTCTGCTCGTAATTAGATTGTGTAAAATGAGCATCTGGTTATTTACATCAGGAGAAACTATTGTCGACCCACAGATGGAGTTGTCCACATAACACGCTCGTTAAAATAACATGATAGCTGCAGTATAACATAAAATGATGTCTACAGTGTTAAATAACATTAGAGTTACCGTGTAATATAACATGAGAGTTACAGTGTAAAATAACATGAGAGTTACAGTGTAAAATAACATGAGAGCTAGTGTAAAATAACATGAGAGTTACAGTGTAAAAATAACATAAGAGCTAGTGTACAATAACATGAGAACTATAGTGTAAAACGCCAACAGAGAAAATAGTATAAGAGCTATGTGTAAAATAAACTGAAGGCTGCGGTGTAAAATTTCTAGAGCATCCATAGAGTAATCTGTACAATCGACGTCGATATTGACCATAATACGAAAACAACAACATACATTTTACAGGTCGACCTCATACTCTTTTGATTACTTGTAGGGATTGTAGGATATGAGACGCTGAGAAGCAGGATATTAATGTTATGATGCGCTCAGATGCCACGCAAATTGTAAAAAAACAAAGTCCCCACACTTGCAATTTAAAATTTGTTTACATATATATATATATATATATATATGCTTTTTTAAAAAAATATATAGTTTGTCGAATGATTGTCTTGGAACTTGGCGAATACTTGCATAGATTTTGAGATGCTAAGGGAAGTTACAAAAAAGAAACTTTTGAGATCCCGCGTTAAATGAGTAGCCCCCCCCCCCCCCCCCCCCCTTTAATTTAAATTTCCAGTTCGTTTTCAAAAAAAATAATAATCATAGAAACCTTCTCGATATCCTGTTGCTTGATAAACATTTATCACTATTGCCCCCCCCCCCGGCCCCACAGCTGTGGTACAGCTAGTTTTAGTCCCAGCCGGGGTGGATCAATAACATAACGGTGCGATTTTTCCAAGAAAGCTTCTGCAGTTGGCAGAGAATGCCACTCACAAAATAACGAAAAAAGAGCCAATGGGGCTTACTGCCCCTTACATTCCCTTTCTGCGATACTACCCCCCACCGTAACGGTTAAGCCAAAAACTTCGTCTTCTCCCTTTTATTACTATATTTTTAAAAATTAAAACATTTTTAAAAATGAGACCATCTTCTCAAACTAGTACCGGTTCCCCGGTAGTTAATTATTTCAAACTAGTACCGGTACCCCGGTAGTTAATTATTTCAAACTAGTACCGGTACCCCGGTAGTTAATTATCTCAAACTAGTACCGATACCCCGGTAGTTAATTATTTCAAACTAGTACCGGTACCCCGGTAGTTAATTATCTCAAACTAGTACCGGTACCCCGGTAGTTAATTATCTCAAACAAGTACCGGTACCCCGATAGTTAATTATCTCAAACAAGTACCGGTACCCCGGTAGTTAATTATCTCAAACTAGTACCGGTACCCCGGTAGTTAATTATTTCAAACTAGTACCGGTACCCCGGTAGTTAATTATCTCAAACTAGTACCGGTACCCCTGTAGTTAATTATCTCAAACTAGTACAGGTACCCCGGTAGTTAATTATCTGAAACTAGTACCGGTACCCGGTAGTTAATTATCTCAAACTAGTACCGGTACCCCGGTAGTTAATTTTCTCAAACTAGTACCGGTACCCCGGTAGTTAATTATCTCAAACTAGTACCGGTACCCCGGTAGTTAATTATCTCAAACTATCTAGTAATTGAACATCCCAAAAACAGTGTAATAGTTAATTATCTAAATTTAGCTGTGAGAACCCTACGTGAGGAAGATGTATGGCTCAGCTCAACAGATGGAGCTGGTGGCCAATGTACTAGCCGGGGACAATATTATGAGAGCCCTCTCATACCTTCACCAGAATATATGCGCTAGTTAGTTGTGAAAATGCGCAATCGGTACAATCAGTGGCGTAGTGAGGGGGAGCAAGGGGGGGCATCATGCCCCGGGCGCTACTCACAAAGGGGCGCCAAATGGTATATTTTACTATATATTGTATGGTTTTCGAATAAAGGGGGGGGCGCTAAAAAGGTATTGGGGGCGCTAAAAGGTATTGTGCATGGGCGCGAGTTAAGCTCGCTACGCCACTGGGTACAATAGAAGCATTTTTTAAAAGATAAACTTAGTATTGTCTTAATATGCGAAAAGTAACATTCTTGTGTAAAACAAAATTGGAAATCTAATATTTTTTTTTCTCTGTGGACATTAACACAAATTATTTTTTGTAAATAAATAAAGTAATACATTATCAGATTCACGAATATAATTCTAACGAGACAAGAATAGAAACAAATAAAAAAAATAAAAATAAAATAAAAGTACTTTATAAATGCATTAAAGGGGCGATGCTTGGCTAAATGCCCCCACTCCCCGGGGAAAAAACCCCAAAGTGGGCCCCGAAAATACAAACACGCCATTGATATAATTTTATATTTAAACCATAAATAGTAGTGCTGCCTCGCCCTTCGCACCCCGTAGGCACGCAGCTGGGGGGTATTCATTTGTTGCGAACTCTTCAAGTATAGAACATGGCCTTGAATCTCCTGAAGTGCTATATTTGAGCATGATGTCATGGCGGAGAAATCGATCAGCAACGTCCCCAACTTCGTCTGGTAGTTCCAGCCCTCGCCACTGTGTCGTTATCGATCTGAGGCAACGGCAGTGTTCTCGGCAACACACGTTCTTCCTGGGAAAATGGCGCGGATCAGGAGCCTCGGGACATTCCATTTCTCATTCTGACTTACGTTGTTTTACCCCTGGGGATATTCCATTTCTCATTCTGATTTACGTTGTTTTACCCCTGCGTGGCTTCATTGACGGAGTGTGCGGTTGTTGTTGTTTTTTGTTTTTTAGTGTTAGGTCTCCGTTTGGGAGCTGGAAAATCATCTCGTAGAAAGTGTGTCACAATCGTTTAGTAGCAGAACGTTACACTCATTTAGTAGCAGAATGTCACAATCGTTGAGTAGCAGAATGTCACAATCGTTTAGTAGCAAAGCGTCACACTCGTAAACAGAGGAACGGAAAACATAAGGAATTTCTCTTTCCAAACGATCAAGAAACGAGAAAGCATGGAAAATACGGCTAGCTGGAAGCGGTCTACTACGCCCTGTGTTTGTGTAAGATAAGATACGCCACTTCTCTGAACTTTGTAAACGTGTCAAGATAGTTCAGCTCAGGAGAAGATAACATTCGCAGGTATGACAAGTTGGGACCATAAAAACTAGGCACGGTTCGGTAGATAAAACTCTTGTTATTGATGTACGTGTTTCTGCTTTACCAGTTAAATGTATTGTATTTACTCCACAATTTGGTGGGTTTTTTTTGGGGGGGGGGGGGGGGAGAGTGTAATTTATAGAAGTCATTAGCTTAAATCGAAATATTTAAGACCTTTTTTTTTAGCTACGAGCGCTATACAATTTGAAAAATCTTTTGCAATAAGTAGGTCCCCTTAAGCTCAACAAAGACAATCAAATCTAGTGCTGATGTATTTTTGCGTGTGTCTATTTAAATTACCATTATTGAAACACCATAAGACCCTAACATTGCAAATACGTACATCGTTTAAACCGCACCAACCCTTGCGCTACGATAATGTAACAAATGTATGTTAAATTTGCTTATACTTATAAATGAATGAGAATAATAGCAGTATTATTACTCAGTGAGAAAGTTATTTTATCTTTTTTCCCCCCCATAAGCCTCAACAGGGAGTGGGGCTGTTTTTTGTGTATCCACCTGTTAAGACGAACTAGCGCTTCTCGGAAAGTGCTATCACTGTGATTTTTGTTTTTCTTTCAGCAGCCATGGACAACTACACATTTGCGTTTGCTGGTCCTGGATTTAGGAACAAGGCCAGATCATTTATGTCACAATTCTCGGATACCTTCAGTGCTTTTTCAAAGTACATCGCGCCATCATACCATCATGATCGCTGCGAGAGGTATGATACCCACAGTTTCAGATTAATTATAATTTATAATTCTTTTAAGTCAATGACATAATATTATGATTAAAAAAAAATTATTCAACAAGAAAATATATTTCTTAGAAAAGAACATTTCAAGTTAAAGCCGAATAAATTTCCCCAAAAGCCGGAAGTGTTTCGGTGTCAACAAATTTAGTTTTCCACAGTAGTGTCCCCTGGCTGTGGTTACAATCATGTAGTGTCGCTCAATTATTTTATTTAACGACTACAATGCCACGTGAAATAGAAGCGTAAGTTAAAAATAAGATAAAAGCTCAACATCTGAACGTTCTTTTTTAATTATTTAAACATGTATATAGTTATATTTTAGTATAAAGTGACGTGACAGGGACTTAGTGGTGAGGAGCATAGACAGCGCGACGGCATCATTTAAAATTTACTTTTACCTTAGTTTAGAATTTAGTCTAGTGATTAGACTCTGATTACTTAACTTTAGTCATTAGTCAGAAACATAAAGACAACCAATACGATTTGAACTATCAATCATCATTGTGCAAGTATAGTCATATTGCAGACAATGAAACAAAGATTGAAAGATACATTGTAGATCAGAAGAAGCCTAAGAGTGTAGGTACTTTGGTAAAAAATTCAAAATTTTTAAAAGAATAAACCAATTGCATAGTTGAATAGAGCTAATTTTTAACAGAATTATAACACAAAAATCATATTTTTAGCTGTTGTAGTTTTAAAGTTATGAATTTTTAAAGTACGACATAGTTTGTCATTTTTTACTATGGACGAAACCTCCACATCTTGTGACCTCATTCCGCTGATCGCGTCATGCGCAATGACTATATAGTTTATATAAGGCAACACATCCCCTTATTACTTTAAATAGTGTTTAGGGTCGACTTATTTTAATCTTTCAACTTTGGCACATGAATAATTAATTAAAGCTCTCACTGACCAATGGTTTAATAGTTTTTGCACACGGCCAACTCTTATGAATAAAATAGTATTACGGTATAGCCATTATGCAAATGCAAGTGGCTGTGTGAATGGCTGCCCAGTCACGACCCAGTACAACATTTTGCACACGGCAAATTGTGATCATTTGTAATATGGACTCTACCGGGTTTTTAAACCTCAAATTAGGATATTCTTGTTTAAAAGACTTTTAAGTTCACTCGAAACTATAAGTTATCCAAATATTTTGATGTAAATAGTGATAATAATTGAATATTTGTCGAGTATCGGCATCTTCCGCTATTAAAAAGGAGGTGTGGCCACTCCCCTATCGGATTTGCGGTGAGCGACCTATGCATAATGAGGTATACATTGAAGAACATAGAAAAAATGTTTATTGAGCTATCTCAATGAAATTTTGCACACACATACTTCAATAAATTATGCAGGCCTACATTTAATATGAAAGACCTGCCTTGAATATTTCAACCGAATTTTTTAATGCAAAGATGCCTTATATTCACCTATAAATTTCCAATATTAAAGTCGATTGAAATAACGTAACTGTTCAATGGGAATGTAGACCAAGATGTCTTCTAATGAAAGAGGCCGGAAACGGAACTCAATTATGTGTATAAAGGACTCTTTAATTAATAAAATTACGATCACATCAAAAAATTAAAAACTCAGATCTATTTTTGCCGACCCCCATTTCCGTTAAAAATTTTGAAGTAGTCTCCCTTGCTTTACCGAAGTACCTACCTAAGAGTAAGTCAGTAACTGTCTTGAGTACATTCGGATTCGCCAAATGATTCGCCTGATTCGGTCAGTGACAGAGTCAGAAAATAAGAAATTCCTGCTAAAGCCAGTAAAGCAGACAATTCGCACCATGATGTCATTTACGTGTTGATTTAACTTAATAGGTCCAGGGTTCAGGTTAGATTTAGGGGGGCCTTTCACTGGTCGTGACAACCAAGATGGCAGCCATGGCACAGATTGTCTGAATTTACACAAATTCCATATTGATATTCACCTTTTTTTAAAAATAATGTCTATTGGAAATTGGTAAATATATGCAATCCGCGCCACTCAAACTCATGTCACTGTGTTCAGCACTACTTTATTCCCATGGTTATTATATTTGTTGCCATGACGGTAGACGAGTCATGACAAGAAAGGTGGCGGCTGTGTAAAAAAATGTAATACAAAAACACGTCTGCTAAAAGTAGTTATAAATTAGCAAAAAAACATGCAAATTTAAGGCAATTTTAAAAAAAAAATCTACAACTCTGTGTAACCTGAATGAAAATGCTAAGTCAGTATCCCTAAGTGCCAGTAAGAAATAAGAAAGCTCCCTCCACAATGCAAGCTTGCTTTTGCTAAGATTTTTATTTACGATTTTGAAGAGAAAAAGGGAATTTAAATCTTGCAAATGTACAAAAAGTCCATTTAATTAACAATTTTTTGTGTCATTTGATAAAAATTATAATATTTCCTTCAGATCTGTCCAGATGCGGCTGTATTCTCTCAACAAAAGACAATTTGTATTGGTGTTTGTTACTTTCTTTGTCTGCTTCTTGATCAGTGTTTTAGTGGGGATAGCAGGTAAGAATGATAATTTTCTATCATTTGTTGAATGAATACTCATGACTGACACAAAAAAACAACAACTTTCATTTAGTGTTTGATGTCATATATCCTGATTTTCAGGGGATAAATCAACATTTCAGTTTCATATTTCATTTGAGAAAAAAGGGGTCATTAAATTGAATTTTATTAAGTAAGAATGTTTTTATAATACCCTTAATAATGTTTGATTAGTGTTCATGTTTCTGCTCCTCTCATATAATTATATCATTAAACATCTTAGGGCCTCACATTATTGATTCCTACTCAGTCAATGGATCAGTTGCCTTGAAAGAGCCACAAAACAAACAGGTTTTACAGCATTTTTTTTTTTTTTTTTTGTGTTAAGTTAAAAGAAATAGTTGTTTTAAATCTAATATGTGTTAGATTTTTAAAGGCAACATTGTTTCCAGTGTTTTCAGCAAATTTGATTTCATTAAATTTGTCACATTTACATTTATGTAAATTAACTTAATAATGTTAACCCTCCCCCCCCAACTGATGCCTGCATCACAGTTTTGTCAAATGTCTTGCCATCTTTATTTTCAGACTGGTCCCTTCATCCTTCACTCACCCCCTATGTCCACATTTCATCAACAGCTGTGGTTGATAGCTGATGTCACCATCACTGATAGCATAGGTACGATATATTTTTAGTATCAAGTTTTTTTAACATTTATTTAACATGTAATGCATTCTCGTTACCCAGTTTTACCCCTTCCCCCATCCTTGCTAAAGATTAAAGTCCAAAAAAAAAAAAAACTTATAGAATATCTGATAAAGTAGATGTAAAAATTTATTTGGTTTCACTGGATGAACTAATTTTAATATTTGGGATATGGGCACTAAAGCTAACTATTTTCAATCATGAAGTTAGGATATGGGCACTAAAGCTAACTATTTTCAATCATGAAGTTGGGATATATGCACTAAAGCTAACAATTTTCAAGCATGTAGTCGGGATATTATTTGATTTAAAATATATATATTTTTAGGATCGAAGTTTGAGCAAGATTTCTCCATGGGTATTCTCATCAGAGGAGCCAACGGAGATGCCCAGAGTGTGGAGGAGTCGGAGACCAACCCTCACCTTAGCACAGAGATGCACAACAGAACGCGCAAGCTCAAGTGCAGTGGGGTTCGTGGCCCTTTTATTTCTTGTTTTCCCTTTAAGCTTACGTGTTAAATGAGGACTCTTGGGTTATTTATTGTGATTTCCTTTTGACTTGACAGACAATGGGTCCCCCCTAATGACAGACAATAGGTCCCCCCTAATTGTGATTTCCTTTTGACTTGACAGACAACGGGTCCCCCCTAATGACAGACAATAGGTCCCCCCTAATGACAGACAATAGGTCCCCCAAATGATAGACAATGGGTCCCCCCAGAATAATGCTCAGAATTTCTCCCACTGCCTGGTCTGTGTCTGTTGGTACATGGAAGTGCCCTTTGATTGATCTTTTACTATGATGGGGCAGCTCTTCTCTGTGTCTTCTCAGGCAGATAGATATTGTTTTTGATCATGTCCCTATTTTTACTCTGCTCATGCTCAAACTGTTTGTCATTTCATTTACAGGTATAGAGAAGACAGTTTAATGCACAGTAGTAGATGTCAGTATCATTTAAAATTCCATTCCCTTCCACAGACAAACTGTGATGACCTGATTGTCATGCACCTGGGTTACCTGGACTTTGCCTATTACTACATCACAGTCGTGTTCTATGACCTGGACGTTAACAAACTGACCATCAGCAATGTCAAGTTCACAGTGAGAATATTTTCTTCATTTAACTTTTCATTGATCAGACGAATATGTTTAATAATCTTTACATGGAGTTGCAATTTTTTTTTTTCAGTTTAAGATAAAGAGTTTATTTAACCAAGTGGCTATTGGTACACGGGTACCAGAATTGAGAGGTTGGGATTAAAAAATGAAAGATAATTGAATGTACTATACGTTTAAAATCTTAATTCTTCAATTTTAATAAAATAAACTACCACAAATGACATCCGAATAGCATTGAGCCTAATGGTACCCGGGTGCGAATGGCAGGGCTGCGTGTCCGGGTCCATTTTGACTAATGCTATTCGGATGTCATTTGTAGTAGTTTATTTTAGTTAAAATGAAGAATTAAGTTTACAAACGTATAGTACATTCAATTATCTTTCATTTGATACCTCATTTTGTGTTACAAACCCAACAATAATATTTTAAATCGTTTTTTAATCCCAACCTCTCAATTCTGGTACCCGGGTACCAATAGGTGCAGCCTTTATTTAATTAAAATAGAATGAAGTTTCTCAACAGCAACTTAACCATAAACTATTTGCAATCATTCTCTCTACCCACCCCCCTCCCGATATCTCTTTATTCAGTTCAAGAGCTACAACACTTCCTTCACTCAGATTGAAATCTGGATTCGTTTTGTTTTCCTGGTCCTCACATTTCTGACGACGGTAAACAACTCAATAGCCTTTTATTTTAATGCAAGCAATCAAAACACTGTTGAAATATCAAGATAAATGAAAGCACCGGTTCAGATAAATTAAAGCACCGGTTCAGATAAATGAAAGCACCGGTTCAGATAAATGAAAGCACGGGTTCAGATAAATGAAAGCACCGGTTCAGATAAATGAAAGCACTGGTTCAGATAAACGAAAGCACCGGTTCAGATAAATGAAAGCACCGGTTCATATTTAAGACACAAGTCTATCAGCTTTTATGTTTTCTTTGTATGGTGTGAAGGAGAAACTGTTACTGTTAATTTAGAAACTGGTGATGTCCTCTTTATTGGATGGGAAATATTTACAAGCAAGTGAAATATTAAAATATTATACAGCATGAAGTTTATGTCAATTGTGATGTACCGGTACATAAAGAATCAAGCTGTACAGAGTATGTAGATTTTGAAAAGAATTACCAGGTTATTCAAAAAATAGTTAAGGTTTAAGTGCAATGAGTGACCATCAGATTTGGACAACATTGTGATTAAAATACTTGTCTGTTAGCTTCAGCTAATTGATTCTTTGAATCTCTCTCAGTGTTGGTATGCCCACAGTTTACGGAAGTTTTCACTTAGAGACTGGTCAATAGAGCAGAAATGGATGTCCTTACTGCTGCCTCTGTTATTACTTTATGACGGTGAGGCATTTCTTCATTTTTGTATCACAAAATTAAATTGTCTTCTAATCATAAAATTTAATTCATGTGTACTTAAAAATACTGTTAAAATTATTGTAATCAAGCTTCTCCTATTCAATATAAACTTCAGTTTATTTACCACTAGATGTTTAGTTATCTGTCTTTATTGTGTTTAGTTATTTAGTAATGTGTCCTTACTAAGTTTAGTTTATTTGTGTGTCCTTATGATGTGTAGTTTAGTTGTGTGTCCTTATGATGTTTAGCTTAGTAAGGTGTCCTTAAAATGTTTAGTTACTTAGTAATGTGTCCTTACTAAGTTTAGTTTATTTTTGTGTCCTTATGATGTGTAGTTTAGTTGTGTGTCCTTATGATGTTTAGCTTAGTAAGGTGTCCTTAAAATGTTTAGTTACTTAGTAATGTGTCCTTACTAAGTTTAGTTTATTTGCGTGCCCTTATAATGTTTAGTTTAGTTGATTTTCCTTGTGATGTTTAGTTCTCTATCCTTAAGTCCTGCCAATCTTGAAATGATTGTTTTGTTTTTACTGTCAGAGATTTAACTATTTTAACGAGATATTTGCTTCTGCAGATCCCATCTTCCCACTGACCTTCCTGGTCAACAGCTGGTTACCTGGTATGCTGGATGGTTTGTTCCAGGCATCTTTCCTCAGTGCCTTGTTACTGTTCTGGTTGTGTATATACCACAGTGTCAGGGAGGTAAGTCATGCCTTCTACTAAGGTCCCTTTATTCTGTGCAGTATATAAACAGGGACTCCCCACCAGATAATTTTGGCCAAGGTTTACGCCCTCTCCAAGAATGGTTGCCTTGCTGTGGTTAAGAGTCTATTCCATCTGGCTATTTGGCCCATATTGGGCTATTTTCATCATAGCCACCCCCCTTCTTAAATACACTGGAGATGTACATGTCACGACAAAATGGTAAATCAACAATAAACAGCAAACTTAAGAATTTTTAGAAAACTTTACTCAAAGGCAGCAACAAAAAATGGGGCTATTAGTTCTTTGTTTATGGTCCCATGTGGTTAAGGTGAACTTCGCATGTGGTTAGGGTGATCTTCGCATGTGGTTGGGGTGAAGTGATCGCCGCAAGATTTTTTACTACCTAAAAAGTTTCTCACCTTTCCGTATCTGGGCACATAATTAATTAATACATCAACAAAACAAAGATGCTACATTACATTTCTTACATTTATTAAATGTGAGCATTGTAATGAATTTAAGATTAATTGTGACTATTTTTTTAAACATCGAGATTTGTGTTTTATTTGTATCTTTATGATAGAGAGCTACTGAGAATGAAAATTCTTAAATCATTTTGTGATAAAAATTATTGATCTTTTTATGTCTTGCATTTATCTTGCCCAGACTGATCGACGCTTTGCTAGATTTTACCTGCCCAAACTGGTTATAGTTGGTTTAATTTGGTTATGTGCCGTCACTTTGGCATCCTGGCAAGAGTATAATGAGCTTCAGGACCCAACCTACTACTACAGGCTGGACACAAGCAATTTTGAGGTCAGTATTTAAACAGTTCACAGTCAGTTCCAAGCGATGAACTGTGTGAAATTGATGAACTGTGTGAAGTGGTTATAATTGATCAGAATTGATTAGTGTTCTTTCATGGGATGATCATTTCCATTCCAACCACTGGAACCCATTGGTCAAATTGCCATTTTGTATACATGTCATCAATATAACTTACATGGTCTCAGATTCTCCATTGGTTATATATCCTAATAATTCATGGTCTCAGTTTCTCTATGGGTTATATGTCCTAATAATGGATGGTTCTTTCTCTACGGGTTATATATGCTAATAATTCATGGTCTCAGTTTCTCTATGGGTTATATGTCCTAATAATGGATGGTTCTTTCTCTACGGGTTATATATGCTAATAATTCATGGTCTCAGTTTCTCTACGGCTCTTATATTCTAATAATGCATTTGTTCCACCATTAGAAAAGGCAGATCTCTTTTTGTTTTGATGGGAGAAATTGTTATATTTATTAACTTCATTTAGGGTCTATTTGACTGGCATTTTCAAGTGCAAGCACACACAAAAAGGGGGTAAAAAGTTCAGAATTGACAAGCAGACTTTAATAAAAGAAATTATCACCAATAAAATGAGACCATACAATGAGACCATAAAATGAGACCATATTTTATTTATGAATCATTAGGGCTTAACCGGGTGCAATTTGTTTTAACCCAGGTCTGGGTATTTTGAGAAAATACTCAATGGGTCCAAAGTGTTACAACAAAAAAAAAAGAGTTAATTTTTCATGATCTATTTAATATGCAATGAATCTACTGCCCTATGTCGTAGTGAGAGTGCATTGCTTTTGTCAACCCTTTGTACATTGTACAAAACCCGTTCACAGAGACGATACCATTGTTCATTTTAAAGCAAAGACTTAGGAACAGCAGTTGCAGTATAACAAAAATAGCAATACCTTCCTAAATCTGACATTTAAAAAAAAAAATATTTCCTTTCTAAAGAAAAAGTTTCAACTTTTTTACCTGAGCTCATTCATCACGCATGACATTACGCATGACATTAGATATGACATTACGCATGACATTAGGTATGACATGCATGACATTAGGCATGACATTACGCATGACATTATATATGACATTACGCATGACATTAGGTATGACATGCATGACATTAGGCATGACATGCATGACATCATGCATGACATTAGGCATGACATCACGCATGACATTACACATGACATTACGCATGACATTAAGCATGACGCTTGCTGCTTCACAGTTTTTTCCTTCACTCAGTACTATTAGTACCATCATTGTCTTAATATTTGAGGGGGAAGGCTTATACCGCAACTTAGTTACAGGCTTTATCAACTGGTGTGATGAAAATTTTCTCCATCTGAATGTCTCAAAAACAAAGGAAATGGTTGTTGACTTCAGGAGGGGGAAACACCAGATTACAGATCTCAACATACAAAATCAAAGTATAGAGAAAGTAGAGACATATAAGTACTTAGGTGTCACCATTAATAATAAGCTAACATGGCATGAGCACGGCAAAATGCTGTATAAGAAATTCAACCAAAGACTGTTCTATCTTAAAAAAACTGTTCAATTAGGGTATCAACAAACAAGTTTTTAACTTATTCTAACTGTGCAACTGGGAATTCATTGTCTGATATCAAACATCGAATAAACAGACTAAACAAGAAAGCTAGGAACATAACTCAAACTAAACATCTTTCACTTGAAGAAATATTTGAAGAAAGATGTTATTGTAAAACTAAACACATTTTGGATGATACATCCCACCCCCTTCTTCACAGATACTTAGGATCATCCCACCCTCTTCATCACAGATACTGAGGATCATCCCACCCTCTTCATCACAGATACTTAGGATCATCCCACCCTCTTCATCACAGATACTTAGGATCCTCCCACCCTCTTCATCACAGATACTTAGGATCATCCCACCCTCTTCATCACAGATACTTAGGGCCATCCCATTTGGGACGAATTCTTTCTCTCAGGGCGAGGACTGAAAGATATAAAAGTTCTTTTGTTCCCCAATCTGTACGAATTTACCAGCAGGCTCCCCCAGAAGTCACAAAACTAAATGAGAACTAATAAGTTATAATAACTAATAATATGACTTTCATAACTTTCGCATGACTGTCAGAGTTCACAGAGTGGCTGATTTTTTCACAGTGAAATATTTAATGGAGATGTCTTGTGTTCAAATTGTTTAAATTTATGTGCTGAAAATGAACAATACAATCAAAAAACATTTCCATTTGTTTGTATCAATAAAAGAATCTTATCTTATCTTAATTCAAAACATGTTGAGAGGGGGGGGGGGAAGGGCTGGTTGTGAAAAGGAAGCTGGACACACCAGAATCAAAATAGAGATAAGAGATACTAGTCTGCTGCTTTGTGTTACAATACATTTTGATTGACAAGTCATGAATTTATGTAAGAAGGATTTTAGAGGCTATTTAGTTTTGCAAAGAATAATTTCAAAGTCTCTTTTGTACAGCAGTGTTGACAAACCTCATCCCAATTATGGTAATGGTACTTACATGTAAAAAAAAAAAAATTAATTAAAATGTTCCTTCTCCACCCAGGGTTTCAAGATTCTGTTTTTCATTGTTGGAGGCTTCTATTTGTTGTATCTCCTGTACTTGTTGGTGAGGGCTTACGCAGAGCTGCGACTGATGCCATACTTTGGTAAGTATTTGGTTGGAGCTGTTGGAGGATTCTATTTGTTGTATCTCCTGTACTTGTTGGTGAGGGCTTACGCAGAGCTGCGACTGATGCCATACTTTGGTAAGTATTTGGTTGGAGCTGTTGGAGGATTCTATTTGTTGTATCTCCTGTACTTGTTGGTGAGGGCCTTACGCAGGGCTGCGACTGATGCCATACTTTGGTAGTTCTTTGGTTGGAGCTGTTGGGGAAGTGGCATTTTTGTTGATTTATCAAGTAGCAGTGCATCTTTTTTTTAAAACATAGGAACTCAATAAATTTGTTAAAAATTTTTATAAACGGACAGCTATTCAGAGCAGTAAATGCTTTCCTGACCATGGAATTTTATCTCACAGTATTGTACAAACTTTCTAACTTTATTTCACTGTATAAACTTTCTCACTTTATCTCACAGTATGGTACAAACTTTCTAACTTTATTTCATAGGACACATTTTCTAACATTATTTCACAGTACACACTTTCCAACATTATTTCACAGTACTCAGTTTCTAACTTTATTTCACTGTATAAACTTTCTCACTTTATCTCACAGTATGGTACAAACTTTCTAACTTTATTTCATAGGACACATTTTCTAACATTATTTCACAGTACACACTTTCCAACATTATTTCACAGTACTCAGTTTCTAACTTTATTTCACTGTATAAACTTTCTCACTTTATCTCACAGTATGGTACAAACTTTCTAACTTTATTTCATAGGACACATTTTCTAACATTATTTCACAGTACACACTTTCCAACATTATTTCACAGTACTCAGTTTCTAACTTTATTTCACTGTATAAACTTTCTCACTTTATCTCACAGTATTGTACAAACTTTCTAACTTTATTTCATAGGACACATTTTCTAACATTATTTCACAGTACACACTTTCCAACATTATTTCACAGTACTCAGTTTCTAACTTTATTTCACTGTATAAACTTTCTCACTTTATCTCACAGTATTGTACAAACTTTCTAACTTTATTTCATAGGACACATTTTCTAACATTATTTCACAGTACACACTTTCCAACATTATTTCACAGTACTCAGTTTCTAACTTTATTTCACTGTATAAACTTTCTCACTTTATCTCACAGTATTGTACAAACTTTCTAACTTTATTTCATAGGACACATTTTCTAACATTATTTCACAGTACACACTTTCCAACATTATTTCACAGTACTCAGTTTCTAACTTTATTTCACTGTATAAACTTTCTCACTTTATCTCACAGTATTGTACAAACTTTCTAACTTTATTTCATAGGACACATTTTCTAACATTATTTCACAGTACACACTTTCCAACATTATTTCACAGTACTCAGTTTCTAACTTTATTTCACTGTATAAACTTTCTCACTTTATCTCACAGTATTGTACAAACTTTCTAACTTTATTTCATAGGACACATTTTCTAACATTATTTCACAGTACACACTTTCCAACATTATTTCACAGTACTCAGTTTCTAACTTTATTTCACTGTATAAACTTTCTCACTTTATCTCACAGTATTGTACAAACTTTCTAACTTTATTTCATAGGACACATTTTCTAACATTATTTCACAGTACACACTTTCCAACATTATTTCACAGTACTCAGTTTCTAACTTTATTTCACTGTATAAACTTTCTCACTTTATCTCACAGTATGGTACAAACTTTCTAACTTTATTTCATAGGACACATTTTCTAACATTATTTCACAGTACACACTTTCCAACATTATTTCACAGTACTCAGTTTCTAACTTTATTTCACTGTATAAACTTTCTCACTTTATCTCACAGTATTGTACAAACTTTCTAACTTTATTTCATAGGACACATTTTCTAACATTATTTCACAGTACACACTTTCCAACATTATTTCACAGTACTCAGTTTCTAACTTTATTTCACTGTATAAACTTTCTCACTTTATCTCACAGTATTGTACAAACTTTCTAACTTTATTTCATAGGACACATTTTCTAACATTATTTCACAGTACACACTTTCCAACATTATTTCACAGTACTCAGTTTCTAACTTTATTTCACTGTATAAACTTTCTCACTTTATCTCACAGTATTGTACAAACTTTCTAACTTTATTTCATAGGACACATTTTCTAACATTATTTCACAGTACACACTTTCCAACATTATTTCACAGTACTCAGTTTCTAACTTTATTTCACTGTATAAACTTTCTCACTTTATCTCACAGTATTGTACAAACTTTCTAACTTTATTTCATAGGACACATTTTCTAACATTATTTCACAGTACACACTTTCCAACATTATTTCACAGTACTCAGTTTCTAACTTTATTTCACTGTATAAACTTTCTCACTTTATCTCACAGTATTGTACAAACTTTCTAACTTTATTTCATAGGACACATTTTCTAACATTATTTCACAGTACACACTTTCCAACATTATTTCACAGTACTCAGTTTCTAACTTTATTTCACTGTATAAACTTTCTCACTTTATCTCACAGTATGGTACAAACTTTCTAACTTTATTTCATAGGACACATTTTCTAACATTATTTCACAGTACACACTTTCCAACATTATTTCACAGTACTCAGTTTCTAACTTTATTTCACTGTATAAACTTTCTCACTTTATCTCACAGTATTGTACAAACTTTCTAACTTTATTTCATAGGACACATTTTCTAACATTATTTCACAGTACACACTTTCCAACATTATTTCACAGTACTCAGTTTCTAACTTTATTTCACTGTATAAACTTTCTCACTTTATCTGACAGTATTGCACAAACTTTCTAACTTTATTTCATAGGACACATTTTCTAACATTATTTCACAGTACACACTTTCCAACATTATTTCACAGTACTCAGTTTCTAACTTTATTTCACTGTATAAACTTTCTCACTTTATCTCACAGTATGGTACAAACTTTCTAACTTTATTTCATAGGACACATTTTCTAACATTATTTCACAGTACACACTTTCCAACATTATTTCACAGTACTCAGTTTCTAACTTTATTTCACTGTATAAACTTTCTCACTTTATCTCACAGTATTGTACAAACTTTCTAACTTTATTTCATAGGACACATTTTCTAACATTATTTCACAGTACACACTTTCCAACATTATTTCACAGTACTCAGTTTCTAACTTTATTTCACTGTATAAACTTTCTCACTTTATCTCACAGTATTGTACAAACTTTCTAACTTTATTTCATAGGACACATTTTCTAACATTATTTCACAGTACACACTTTCCAACATTATTTCACAGTACTCAGTTTCTAACTTTATTTCACTGTATAAACTTTCTCACTTTATCTCACAGTATGGTACAAACTTTCTAACTTTATTTCATAGGACACATTTTCTAACATTATTTCACAGTACACACTTTCCAACATTATTTCACAGTACTCAGTTTCTAACTTTATTTCACTGTATAAACTTTCTCACTTTATCTCACAGTATGGTACAAACTTTCTAACTTTATTTCATAGGACACATTTTCTAACATTATTTCACAGTACACACTTTCCAACATTATTTCACAGTACTCAGTTTCTAACTTTATTTCACAGACCTGCGTCTCAAGTTTATGACTGCTCTGATGGTCATCGTTGTGTCCATCAGTATTGCCATCACTGTCATGAGGTTTGGCGGTGGCGTCCTGCAGGACAACTTTGTCTCGGAACTCTCCACAAACTACGAGAACTCTGCTGAATTTGTTTCATTCTATGGTCTGCTCAATTTTTACCTGTACACAATGGCTTTTGTGTACTCACCGTCACCAAATGCCATGTTTGGTAAGTAGGTCGAAACATCTAAATATATCATGACTTGATTTTTTGGTCTGATGATTATTCTAGAAGGCTTTAACTATTTACCTTTTTTCTTTTCAACCTGGACCGCTCAGAAATTTTACACAGGTGAAATCCCAGCCGATTTGGATGAACTTCATGAAGAACCTAGATTGTTTCGGACAAATGTTTAAAATTTATTTTGTAATATGTTTACATGAAATTAAGTGAATTACAGTACAGATAGATTGCTTGCTCCATGTCTTTTACTATATAATTTTTCAATGCTTTTGCTGTAAACATTATTAAATATCAAAATTTGAAAAATGTGCTAAAATACTCACCATTGACCCCATCAAAAGATAAAGCCACTATTAAAAAAAATTAATTCTCATCACCAGATGCATATAATAACACAATATATATGTTATGTAGTGGCATAGTGGTTCTCATCCTTTTAGTGACATGACCCCTTGATAACATTTGCCAAGTTGATGCGGCACAGGACCAGTTTTATGCTTAGATTTTATTTGAGAGCAGGTGTTTAGAGGTTTGAAGGGGGTGGGTATTGACTTTATAGATTTTAAAAATAAATTATTATTTTTTTCCCCTAAAATAATTTTTTTCTACTTCAGTAGCTATGTTGATTTATTGGGTTATTGTAGCATGGGAATATTCTATGAGTATGTTACTGTAAATCCATTTAGTTAAACTCAAGGGCTTAGTTGTTTTAAGGAGAAGCACCAGATACTATAAATTATTGATTTAAACATATGCCTTACCATTGAGCTTTAATTTGTCATACATGTTAAGTATCATGAATGCAAATGTAGTTACGATAACATAAATTTAAATAACATTCACAGTATTCCTAGTGGTGATTCAAATAAGAAGCATATATTACAAATGATTATTTTTCCAGCAAGATTCGACAGGGTAATGGACATTAGTTTGTTTTCTCACCTTTATGCAGTTACAGTTGTGTTTATTGTGAAAAAAAATATTTTGTTTATTTAACAATTTGGCAAATTTTTGAATTGAATTAAAAATTTTTTTTTTTTTTTTTACTTAAAGTGATCACGTGACTTTGGCCAATAATGATCTCAATTTAAGTTACATATTTTCAACATTTTTTAAAACTCTCTGCTGCTGGCCTTAAAAAAATTACTCAGATTTGACAATTTCGGTTGGTCATAAGAAAAAAAAAATAATATGCAGAAATCCTCTGTCATAGTTTGAAACAATTTGAAATTAATTTAATTTGTATTATTATGTAAGTTTAATCAAAACTGCATTTTATATTTTGCTGCTTTTATTAAGTTTCTTGTCAATATTTTCTAATGTAATTTTCAGGGCAACTTATGCAGCCTGCAACTATTTAATTAGTCTTATAACTTTAAGTGACCCATAATCACCCACTTTTCCCTCATACAGAAACTCATTTCAAAGATAACCCTGCCCTTTCTATGCTGAATGACTCGGATGAAGAAATCCAGTACTCGTAAGTTCCTTATATATGTAAGAATAATTCCTCGGAAGAAAACAACATTTATTATAACAGCACAAAAATCACTTTTGATGTTTATTGAGCTGTTTTCAAGTTAGAACAAATTTTTCATGAGCTATCAATAAAGGTCAGGAAATATAATTTATCTCAATCCACCCCTGTGGTACCACAGCCCATGTAGGGTTTCTGCCTCACCACATCCTTCTATTATTATTATTATTATGGGTAGTTTTCTATAGCGTGGTACCCCAGCCTAGGGCAGGGCTCACCACGCTGTACATGCAAATTAAAATGAACTTAAAAAATATAAATTAAAAACCAACCATTCCATAACAATTTACATGTGAAGCCATGGACGGCACTCAGCAGCATCGTTTAACTTTCAGAGGGGGAATCAGTCAGGATAGTAAAGTTTAAAGAGGTGTGTTTTGAGTGCAGTTTTGAAGGCTGTGATGGTTGATATATTTCTGATGTGTAGTGGAAGAGAATTCCATTGTTTGGGGGCACAGTACTCAGACCCTCCATCAATCCCTGTGGCGCTACAGCCCATGTAGGGCTTTGGCCTGCCTCACCACATCCTTCTACTCAGACCATCCATCCATCCCTCTGGCACTACAGCCCTTGTAGGGCTTTGGCCTGCCTCACCACATCCTTCTACTCAGACCATCCATCCATCCCTCTGGCGCTACAGCCCATGTAGGACTTTTGGTCTTCCCCTCAGACTTAACTGATGCTTTTCTGTTCCATGATCAGATTCCCAGTTACTTTAGATCCCTCTCCACATCATTCATCCATCTAAGCCTTGGTTGGCATTTGAGCCCTTTTCCTCTGGTGTTTTGGTGATGCACTCTCTTCACTCCCCTGTCATTTGGCATTTTTTCTAAGTGTCCAGCCAAGCATAGAATTTTTCTGAAATGCTCTTGTAAATGTGAAATGATTGAAATTCTCTTGTAAATGTGAAATGTTTGAAATGCTCTTGTAAATGTGAAATGATTGAAATGCTCTTGTAAATGTGAAATGATCGAAATGCTCTTGTAAATGTGAAATGATTAAAATGCTCTTGTAAATGTGAAATGATTGATATGCTCTTGTAAATGTGAAATGATTGAAATGTTCTTGTTTATCAATAATTGAAGGGCTGAGTAGAAAAAGTACTTAAGTTACAATTTTTCAAAAAATGAGTTAAGACATGCATTATATTTGAGTACTTCCCCTGAATCATCCTTGTAAGTATCATTCATTGATACAGAGCCACCTCGAACAGATTTTAATGTATCTAAATAAGAATTTTAAAAATTTAAACTCAATTTTCTCAAAACTTCAAATATACACTTAAGTACTTTTTCTACTCGGCCCTCCAAATGGAGGTTAACAAACCCGGTTTTCAACTCTCACCACTACTAATATACACTTAAGTACTTTTTCTACCGGCCCTCCAATTGGAGGTTAACAAACCCGGTTTTCAACTCTCACCACTACTAATATACACTTAAGTACTTTTTCTACCCGGCCCTCCAATTGGAGGTTAACAAACCCGGTTTTCAACTCTCACCACTACTATGTTAAGGCTACTTGAGGCCACTCTAGAATATACTCTGGTCCTCCTTGTGAGGGCTCGAGCCACTGGCCTAGAAAGAAGGGGCCCTTGTTTTGGGGCAGTAGTTTTAATTTTCATTCCACTTTATATTCTTTACTTAAAATTTATGTGTAATCTGCAAGCATGGTAGTTTTCATGAATTGTGTGTAACTAAGTCTAGGACTGCCCTGGGGATCACAAACTCTAGCTGCCCCACAGGCTCCTACATGTATTTAATGAAAAGCCCTGATCTACATAATACCTGTTTTATGTTAACCTCAACAAGAACTTCTTTATATTTTATTATTTCTGCACTGATTCGTTAGTGTGTCAAGAAATGAATCCATCAGAATGACTTTATCTTATCAGTGTTTTCACATCATTTTTTTGTTTGTTTATGGTAAGATCATGTCAGTAGCAGTGACGGCTGTTGTGTATTAACAATATATGCCTCCATCCATCTGAGCTAGTGATGTGACAGCTGCCAATCTGTTGCATGGGCACAACCCATCAATAATACGATATGATGTTTAAACTATTTCCTTTTTGACGGTGGAGAAATTGATTCAAGTCTATTTTCGGAACAGTTGTACTAGAATTTAATTGATTTCACCCTTGTTAACAACGTGACATGTGCAACATGTTGCATGTACGGCCGGGTTGTTCAGGAACAAAATATTCACCCTTGGTTCAGCATAACTTTTTATTCTTCGTTTTTCTTGCTAATTCTTTCAATGCTTTGGGCAGCATCAGTGATTGCGCCACTTGGCTGTTCCTAATGCAACAGATGTCTGTTAGAATGACACAAAATATTTTTGGTCACTTTTCTTCCTAGTGAGTGTGATGCTTAATATAAAATTTTTAGACCTGGTATCAGAGAGCAGGAAAATATTAGACACGATAGAAAAGCACACAATGTGGGTTTTTTTTACGGCATCCCTCACATTGAACGAATTGCAACCGGCACTAGATAAGTGCAAGTCAGCCAAAGCACCAGGTCCAGACAAAGACCCACAATGAATTGATCACCCACCTTGGTAGAAAAACAAGACAAAAACTGTTGGATTTCATAAACAAACCCGGACAACAGGCGTCCTGCTGAAGGTGTGGAAAAAGGCAACAATAATCCCTATTCCCAAAATGATAAAACCAGGTGACCTTACGTTGAGCTATCGCCCAAAATCCCTTAAATTGTGCTTGGGGGAAATTGCAGAACACATAGTAAATGCACGACTCTTTTGGTCTTTTAATAAAATAACAACTTAACCGCTGACACAAGGCGGCTTTCGCTAGGGACACTAGCAGATGGACAAAGTTATCCACTTTTTCAAAACCATTATCAATGCACTACAAAGGAGAAATCACACCATGGCAAGATTCTTTGACATCCAGCAAGGTATAGGAAAAAGTATGGTGTGACAGAGTAAGAGGGGACCCATGGCAGAAACCGACACACACAAAGCCGTATTACTCAGATGCCAACCAAGCACTGTCTGACCTGTAGCTACCTACATAGAATCGACTCACAAAAGTTTTATAACTATTGACTCTGTCACCATGCCGCTAAATCATTAGAACACCTAATTGCACTGTGCCCCGATACCATGCACCATGCCCTGATACCATGCACCGTGCCCCGATACCATACACTGTGCCCCGATACCATGCACTGTGCCCCGATACCAAAGGTGCTTTTGACAGGTCATACCTTGAAACCTGTGTTTATCTTTTAATTTATGGTGATGCCCACTTGATGAGGCTTGCCTGTGGTGAGACTTGCCTGTGCTGAGGCTTGCCTGTGGTGATGCTTGCCTGTGGTGAGGCTTGCCTGTGGTCAGACTTGCCTGTGATGATGCTTGCCTTATGGTGAGGCTTGCCTGTGGTGAGACTTGCCAGTAATGAGGCTTGCCTGTGGTGAGACTTGCCTGTAATGAGGCTTGCCTGTGGTGAGACTTGCCTGTAATGAGGCTTGCCTGTGGTGAGACTTGCCTGTAATGAGGCTTGCCTGTGGTGAGACTAGCCTGTGATGATGCTTGCCTTATGGTGAGGCTTGCCTGTGGTGAGACTTGCCTGTAATGAGGCTTGTTGGTGGTGAGGCGTGCCTGTGGTGAGGCTTGCCTGTGGTGAGGCTTGACTATCATGGTCTAACCAAGGTTAGAAGAGTTTAACCTCAATCTTACAAGAGAAAAAAGTGCTAACAGTATTCTTTGGAACACATATTGTTGTCTCTCCCTAATGATTTCTGTTTCTGAAATTAATTTTGGTTCTGTTGTTTTTTGCCCCTGCAAAGTAATTGATAAGATAATTATTTATGAGTCCTTGGTACAGAATGGCTTCCCTTTATGAAACAAAATCTCTATGACAATGCTTAAGACTAATTTACAAGGGATTTTTTTTGTAAGGCTTATTGGGTGGGGCTAATTTGGTGAGGTTAATTTGGTGAGGTTAATTTGGTGAGGTTAATTTGGTGAGGTTGATTTGGTGAGGTAAATTTGGTGAGGTTAATTTGGAGAGGTTAATTTGGTGAGGTTAATTTGGTGAGGTGAATTTGGTGAGGTTAATTTGGTGAGGTTAATTTGGTGAGGTTAATTTGGTGAGGTTAATTTGGTGAGGTTAATTTGGTGAGGTTGATTTGGTGAGGTTGATTTGGTGAGGTTGATTTGGTGAGGTTAATTTGGTGAGGTTGATTTGGTGAGGTTAATTTGGTGAGGTTAATTTGGTGAGGTTAATTTGGTTGGGATAATGTGTTACGGCTAATTTGGTAAGTTTAATTTGAAGGGCCGCGTAGAAAAAGTACTTAAGTGTATTTTTGAAGTTTTGAGAAAATTGAGTTTAAAATTTTTAAATTCTTATTTAGATACATAAAAATCTGTTCGAGGTAAATCTGAATCAAACACTTACGAACATTTTTCATGAATGATATTTACAGGAAGGATTCAGGGGAAGTAATCAAATTTAATGCCTGTCTTAACTCATTTTTGAAAAATTGTAACTTAAGTACTTTTTCTACTCAGCCCTTCATTTGGTAGTGCTAACTTGGTAATGATAATTAGGTAATGATAATTAGGTAAGGTTAATTGTACAATTAAAGACTACATTTAAATTTCTATGCAGTCTTAAAATCCTGGTTTATTTAAATCTAGAACTTACATTTTATTTCACACAGCTCAGACACAGAGGAGACAACTCTTAGCAGAACAAGGAACACACTGGCAGACAGTGATGAGGACTTTAGGTAGCTCCACCCTCCCCCCTGAAATTCACCGGCCAGTTTGTCCTATTTCTTCACAAGGACTTCCAGTCTCCTGATTTCTCTCAACTTATTTTTATTTTGATCTAATGTAGAATATTTATTGACATGTTTGCTAAAAGTGTATTCATCTGCCACTTTTTTTAAAAGGTATTTACAAAGTCATGTATCTGGTCGACTCGTGAGTTTTATGAAATGAAATATGACATGTTAATTTATTGCATATAATTGTTCATGCTTAGAATACTTTGCTTTGATTAATTTAAGGACATAATGAATCGTATCTTAAGCTCTCAGAGATTTCCTTTCTGTTTGTTGAATGTGAAGAATAGGATTTTACAGATCTGCTTTTATGATTTGTAGTGATAAATGTTAAGTTCCCCATCATGGTCAACGATGTCAGACTTGGTACAACTCACCATGTCTGATTTACTTTCAGTTCATTTGTACCGGGCTTGTTTCTCATTTGTACTTTAGACATTGGTTCATTTTGGTTAGCTATGGTGCCTGCTTTGTCCAGTTTTGTAAGTGGTTTACAACTTTGTATATATAAATGGGGGATTTTCGTTTTTGATGAAGTCATAATTTTGATATTGAGGGATTGAAGAACAAATTTTCTATTCATCATCCTAACATCCATCTCCATTGCACCCATGAAGGGTCATTTTTTATCATTTATCATTTGCCATGATATATTGCCATTTCTTGTCAACAAATATTTTTTTCAAACTAGCATTTGTAAACTAACCATCAGAAGAAAAAAATTGTTATCATTTTATTTTTGTTATTTCTTTAGATCCCTATCCTCTTAGATCCCTATCCTCTTAGATCCCTATCCTCTTAGATCCCTATCCTCAACAACAGAAAATGGCATCAGTCTTTTTTTTATTTTTGCAGTGAAACTATGGGTCGTATGTCTTATGTCATATTTTCTAAGTATCTTATCTCAGTGTCTTTTTAAGTGCTGTGGAAGAAGATGAACATCGTTAGTTTCAGCAAGAAGTAATCTACCAATAAACCTGATAGGATTTAAAGGAAGAAAAGAATGAAAGAAGAAAAGATGTTCCTGTCAAAAGTACTGGAGAAATAACAATGAGCATGATGTAAATAAAGGAAAGAAGAAAAAAATAGCACAAATTTTATGATGACATCAGCTCACTGTCTAAATATTGCTGTCAGGTTGTCAGAAGTACACTGTGCTGGAGTATCATATGAGTTTCTGTTAAAGGTTGGTATTTGATTTAATTCATTACTCTTGCAACAA
The DNA here is from genome assembly GCA_964017045.1 of Omphiscola glabra. Taxonomy (NCBI): domain Eukaryota; kingdom Metazoa; phylum Mollusca; class Gastropoda; family Lymnaeidae; genus Omphiscola; species Omphiscola glabra. The sequence goes on along the minus strand of OZ024798.1, from coordinate 30,216,961 downwards.
CAGCCTCCTCATTTGTCTGATGGGTAGGATAATGTTAACAGTATCAGCTGCTGGGAGAATGTTAACAATATCAGCTGGTGGGAGAATGCTAACAGTATCAGCTGGTAGGAGAATGCTAACAGTATCAGCTGGTAGGAGAATGCTAACAGTATCAGCTGGTAGGAGAATGCTAACAGTATCAGCTGGTAGGAGAATGCTACAGTATCAGCTGGTAGGAGAATGCTAACAGTATCAGCTGGAAGGAGAATGCTAACAGTATCAGTTGGTAGGAGAATGCTAACAGTATCAACTGGAAGGAGAATGCTAACAGTATCAGCTGGTAGGAGAATGCTACAGTATCAGCTGGTAGGAGAATGCTAACAGTATCAGCTGGTAGGAGAATGTTAACAGTATCAGCTGGTAAGAGAATGCTACAGTATCAGCTGGTAGGAGAATGCTAACAGTATCAGCTGGTAGGAGAATGTTAACAGTATCAGCTGGTAAGAGAATGCTACAGCATCAGCTGGTAGGAGAATGCTAACAGTATCAGCTGGTAGGAGAATGTTAACAGTATCAGCTGGTAGGAGAATGCTACAGTTTAAGCCCATAGAACAAATTATAATTTTGATATAACTGAAGGTCCTGAAGAAAGGAAAAAACACTAAATATCCAAAGATTTCAAACTGAATGAAATTGTAAACAATCAGATATTGAAGTATTTTGTTTTGATATGAACATTCTCTTTCTGTTCATCAAATTTTGAAACTCATCTTTACAACTTACACAGACATATTTTATGTTCATTTACATCATTTACACCGTTCACAAGATATTTTATGTACATTCATTTTTGTAAAGATAACCTCATCTCATTAAAATGTACACTGCAGTTTATAATGTAGACGTTTCAAGCAAGTATAAATGACAATGCAACCTTTAATTTATATCACTTAATGCAGGGGTGGGCAAACTTTTTGTGCGGTGGGCCACACTGACAAATTTAAAGCTATTGAGGGGGCAGCATGTATATTATGTCCAATTTTTACATGTCGATAAACATTTCTCTAAATTAAAATCGGTAAATCCGCATTTTACAATTACATTGACAAAAGTCAAAGACTGTTTAAAACAGTATCAGCTGTCCAATTTTTACATGTCGATAAACATTTCTCTAAATTAAAATCGGTAAATCCGCATTTTACAATTACATTGACAAAAGTCAAAGACTGTTTAAAAAAAAAAGAAAATTAGAAAGAAATTTGATAAAAAATGTTAAAACAATCATAATGGTTCAAGAAATTCTGTAAAATTCAACAAAATAACTTAAAGACAAAGTATTTTTTAAAATTTCTAAATGCCTTTGAGGTTTGCATAGTATCAATTGCAGGGCCTCATGCGGGCCCACAGGCCATAGTTTGCCCACCCCTGACTCAATGCACAACTGCGTACCTTGACTCTGTGGATTTTAAATCAACCAGTAGGTATGTAATACTGGACCTTACAACGCCTGCCTGCAAGTGGGCTGAAACTCATATTTGATGTCACTTCCTGTTTACCTGTGCCAATGGCTGCTAGCTAGGGATTGTTTTGTTACATCATGTCTGAGGCGTCATTTGACCATATGTGAGGGGGCCATGACCAGTAACGGCAGCTAGACCAGGTTCGGCAATTAGACCAGGTTCTACATAATTAGACCAGGTTCTTTCAACAAGACCAGGTTCAGCATCTAGACCAGGTTCTGTCAACTAGACCAGGTTCTGCAATTAGAAAAGGTTCTACATAATAAGACCAGGTCCTACATAATTAGACCAGGTTCTACATAATTAGACCAGGTTCTCTCAACTAGACCAGGTTCTCCAACTAGACCAGGTCAGCAACTAGACCAAGTTCTGTCAACTAGACCAGGTTCTGTCAACTAGAACAGGTTCTGTCAACTAGACCAGGTTAGGCAACTAGACCAGGTTCTGTCAACATTTTGTAGAGTGCAATCAAGAACACCAGCAACATGTCAATGAATAGGGAAAACCCTTTTTGAGATGATTTACCCTCAACCTATTATTTTTGTGGATGGATTCACTTGTTTTATGGATTACCTCATAATGTTGATTACCTCTTTGGATGGATTAAATAGTCTTGTGAATTCACAGATTAGGTGAATTAACTCATTGCATGGCTCGGCTGCTCTTCAATGATTATGAACTGATGCCTACATTTGTACTATATTGTCATCGACCTTTGCACTTCAATAACTTTGTTTATCAAACTGTTATGGTTTTTGACTTGATTAAGTCATGTTAAATATTGTTGTGAATGTTGCTGCTTTTCCTGGTTGATCATGTAACTGTTGACATTTGTTCATGTAACTGTTGACATTTCTGTCAAGGGGGAAAAAAGGCTTGCATAATTTTGGACTAAATTATTTTTTATAGACTCTACAGTTTACAGTTTTGTTACTAATATTTACAAAGCTTTACTTTTATCCACCACAGGGCTGTGATTGTTTTACTTCAGTTTGGCAGATAAAATGGAGTTTGAGAAACACCATTAGCAAAATGTTCACATACAATAGTTAAGATGAAACGCTGAATCGTGTTGAGATGATGGTGAAAATCCCTTTCAATTTTTTATATCTAGTCCCACATTCTAATGTGCTTGTGTATTACAGTTATTTAGTTATGTCCCATGAAAGGAATACACATGATCCACAGCATCATTAGATGGTTGAAACCATAAGTCTGTGTAAGAACTTGTATTTACTCTGTCAGTGTGTTATATTGGGGATATTTAATTACGGTAGAAAAGAGGGGGAAAATTGCATCTTTTAATAAACTCTTTTACGTCTCACCTTCAGGTGTCCTACACATCAGGTCTTCTCCACATCAGGTCTTCTCCACATTAGGTCTTCTCCATATTAGGTCTTCTCCACATTAGGTCTCCTACACATCAGGTCTTCTCCACATTAGGTCTACTCCACATTAGGTCTTCTCTACTTCATTTCTTTGCTATAATTTGTTACAAATGTCCCCTTGGTTTTAACAGAACCCAAAGCTGTACGGTTTGGGTACCTGTTGATTTATTCCACTGGCTCATTCCTTCTGTTCATTCCCTCTATTTGTTCATTCCCTCTGTTCATTCCCTCTATTTGTTTATTCCTTATTTATAAACGGTTCTTTTTTATAAATTTTGTTTTGCTGAGACTCACAGCAACACTGGTAATTTTGCAAGTTTATTGTTTAAGACAGACTGTAGTCTGTCTGTACATGTAATCAGACAGACAAGAGTCTGCCTGTACATGTTATCATGTCTATAATAACAATAAGTGAAAATTGTCAAACCGACTCATCCATCTGAGTTTGATGAGTAAAATATATCGTCTGATGTGTCTGTCTTGTCTCATCATGTGCAATTGTGTCATCATTCCGGTATGGTTACGTACATACCCTTCTATTTACGTATTATATTGTATATACTCCCTTAGCTCATCTACTGCATTTACCCTGTAGATTAGAATCTCGTATAACCGCCACATAACCGTTTCATTTAGTTTGATATGTATCATATGCATCACTATTATTGCCCTATATTGTGTCCTTGACCTATCCCATGTACTTGACCTATCTCATGTCCTTGAGCTATTTCATGTCCTTGACTTACATTTCTTGTCTCTTTAGTCTGATCTGCACACCCCTCCCCCCCCCACCCCGAAGGTGTGACATGAATGCTGTAGCAAGTAAAGCCACAGTGAGGTGTCACTGAAATGTGCCCCCCCCCTCACCCACCACCTTGTATTTTCCTCATAGAAAAAAATTGTTATGGGAGGGGGGGGGGGGGGGGGGGTGGTCAGTCCCCTGTTTGTCTCTAGTTGATGAAACAACTCTGTATTATGATTGTTCAATGACTTGTCAATATTCTTTAGGGTCATAATAGGTTTAAGTGCTAAATGGCCATCTTGTGAAGTGAAACTGCATTATGAAATAAGATCTTTGCATGAAATCCAGTGCTGTTGATCACTATTGAGGGCCTGTGGGCAGTCAGCTTTCTGCAACAATCAGGTTGTGATCACACGAGACCATCATCAGTACCAGTCAGTAATGTGACATGACTGTGATGGAACATATTGGGCCACACATGGCTCTGTTAAAGCCTTGCAGTGAAATTGTACTATGCCATGTGGAAATTTAGTTCCCCCATGCCCGGCCTACCTTAGAGTCACTGCCCACCTCACAGTTACGATATTTTTCACTTTTTTAAATTTTCATTGTCATTTCTTTTTATGATGCAATTCCATTGAATGATGTAGTGATTCATTTCATTCATGTACTATGTTGGTGCAATATAATTTAACTGATTGTCATTGGATTTTGTGGATTGTATTACTGACACACTGTGGGGCTGGGTAAAGCCTGCCATGTACTTTCATTAATCAGGGAGATTAGAAGACCGATCATGTCACAACCATTTAGATCATGTCACAACCATTTAGATCATGTCACAACCATTTAGATCATGTCACAACCATTTAGATCATGTCACAACCATTTAGATCATGTCACAACCATTTAGATCATGTCACAACCATTTAGATCATGTCACAACCATTTAGATCATGTCACAACCATTTAGATCATGTCACAACCATTTAGATCATGTCACAACCATTTATTGTCAAGTGCAAACATTTTTTGGTATGTTTTTTTTGGTATCAACTTTTTTTGTTCCAAATGTCTAAATACTTTCTTCATTCTATTAGTATTAGATTTGGAGATATAACAATGACCTACAGAATAATTTGGTTCAAAAAATGGTTTGAAATGTGTTGGCATTTTTTGGGGGTGTTATAATATGTGTCCATTTCATGTGAATCGCTGCAGGTGTTCTCAACTTGTTGTGAGCTGAAAATTGAATTTTAAAATAGTTACCCTTAAAAGTTAATTGATTAAAAAAAAATGTTGATTAGCCTTTGAAAAAAAAGTTGTTGTTTTTTTTTTCCTGAAAATACTTATTGAGTACCTTCACCATTAGGTTTATTGTCAAATGCCAGATCCTATCTTGTATGGATACTACTTGATAAAAGAACAGTTATTTCTTTAATCATCATTTTAAAACTGGATAACCAAAATTTAAAAAAACATGCTGTAGAAACATTTCTAAAAAAAAATTGTTTTATCTAAGGCATCTTCTGGTAGGGATTTAATTTTCATTGTTCTGTCCTAACCATTTTCAAGCATTCTATCAGGAGTTAAAACATTTTTTGATGTGTTTGGTCACTGTAGACCCCATGTGATGTGTTTGGTCACTGTAGACCCCATGTGATGTGTTTGGTCACTGTACACCCCATGTGATGTGGTAGTCTGCGTGATCTGTTGGTCAGTCCAAACCCCTATTGTGATGTGGTAGTTTGTGTGGTGATTTGTAAGTGACAGGTATTGTAAAACACCCTGTATTCATGTTCCTACAATGATTTCAGTTGATCAATAAAGTGGATCTATTTCAATTTGTTTTGTTTACATTTTTCAAAGTTCTTGGTTTTTAGGTATTGAATCATTAAGAAAATGGTCTTTGATTTTTAAAAATTAACATCTGACTCCAACGCAGCCCCTCTTTATAAACCGAGTACTTCAAGAGCGCTTAAATTTTGGGGCAATAATTCCAGAAGAATCTTTAAGGTTGAAGAGGAGGGGAAGATAATTCCTGTATGCTCTTATTACCAAAGAATTTCAAGAGTTTTCTCTCTTTTATCACGTTTTCTCTTGACGGTTTAAACATAAATGATAAGAGGTAAACTTCCTACACCAACAATATTATTCTTTTACTTAATTTTAAAATCTACTTATTTTTAAATCTTAACGAAAATAATTTTTTTAAATCCCATACAAGCAGACATCAATTCATGTCTTCAAATGGTGTGACGTTATGATAAAATGCTAGATAAGTCCATTAAAAAAATCTATCTTTGAATTAGTTCATTATAAAGGGTCACATTCTTATTGTAAACGTAGTAGGCTGTTGTGATATTTTCATTAACCATCTCCTAACAGGGGGGGACAGGGATAATTGATTAAAGGCTTTCTATAGACAACATGTCTAATAATACTCTTGCAACGTCTAAGTCCGTCTAAGGCATACCCCAGAGGGTCCCGATGTTGGCCCAGTATTCACGAGGGATCTTTTTTGCCCCCCCCCCTTTTTTTTTTTTACCCCACAGGCCCCAGTCACTCGGTACAATGTTTAGCCCATAGCAAACCTTTCTGGCGGCCATGTCCTACAACAATTGGTTAAACACTGCACTATACGTAAGTTTTGCATGATTACTTCCCTTTGGCCATTTCTTTCTGTGATGTTTGATTATTATTATATTACAGAGGTGGGCAGTCATGGAGAAAGGCGGGCGTGGAAGATTAAATTGTAAATGTGACTGATTCTTTGAGTTTCCATTTTATGCACGCTCCCTTATCCCACGCCCTAACAAGAAACCAGAGGTTCTTTCCTGTGAATGTGCTCCGTGGACGCCCCCTGGGCGATACACTGGTGTTGAGATAAGAGCTTTCTTCTTTATTAAACGCCAGACGTTTGGTTATGTGAGGATAATCGAATAATTTTATCTCCGTGATGTCAAGGGTTATCTCCTCATTACCAACTGCTCTAACTCTGTAAGCTCGTCAATTTCCCGCAATCTTCCACATCTTTTACTATAACAAATAAAAGCGTCGCAGCACTTGCCTGGTACTTCACGTGAAATTGATTCAATCTCGTGTTTGTTCTTCGGGGCGTCTAAATTAGGAGCTCCCCAGTGCTCATGTATAAATGATTCATCGAGGAGCGGGGGAGGGGGGTTTGCACCACATCGCCCTTTACGTAACAGATGTGGCCGGGCTTATTGTGACCACATGGCCGGACTGCTCGTGTTGGGTTGCCACGGACCAGGGCACACCAACACGCTGCACACGCGACGACATCAAAGAACGCGCTGATAGCCGCTCACTCCAGCCAGCTGTTAGACGTGATGCCGGACGGCAGGCTCCATGCATGATATCCACTATCACAACGTTTGTATTCGTGGTATTTCAGTAGTACAATTGGTGGGGGGGGGGGCTTGTCTCGCCCTCCAAACAACCTATAGACAGACAGACAGACAGTGATAGAGGATATCAATTTAGTTTAGTTTTGACAAAAGGCACTCTCATTGTAAATAAATAATTGAGACTATTATTCTGGCTTTTTCTCTTAATGGAGGTGAAAATAATTTTAAAGAAAAAAAAAAGGTTACGATATATATTTTTTGTCTTCACTTATCAGTTTGAAAGTCTTAATTATCTTCAAGTTATTTTTTTGTCTCCCAGTTACGATAAGTCATGACACACACACACACACACACGCACACGCTTCCAATGACCACACGACCTTTAACCTTTGAATCTTTAGAACTCGTGGAGAGAGGTTGCCCATCGGCTCTATCTGCAGAGACCCTGGCTGGTTGCATCCGCGACATCTGACAAGTCAATACAATCTAAACTGCTGTTGAAGCGGATTTTCTTGTTACAATAACTTATTTTGTTAACTAATAGAGAGCAGAAGACGACTTACAAATTAAAATTCCAAACTCTGTCTTTACCAGTGGCGTAGGAAGAGGGGTGCGCATGGGTGATCCACCCCGTGCGGCATTTTTCTTTCTTAATAAAAAAATGTGTGTGTGTGGGGGGGGGGGGGGGGGAAGACACTTTCATCCAACTACAAAGTGTTTTTTTTTTTTCGTGAAAAGGTGTTGCGAAATTCTCAGCCCAGCCCGGTCTGCACAACTCTAGCAACGCCACTGTTCGTTTCTTCTTAGTCATCAGTGGCGTTGGATGGGGTGCGAGGGGGACTGTACCAACCCTTAGTAATGTATCCTTTGGACCGTTGGGTTGACATCGCAGCAGACATGAAAGGTAGATGAAAAAGTAGAACGAGGTGTGATGAAGCTTGAATCAATAGACAGGACAATAAGATTCAAAGCAGTCTCTTCACATTTCAACAGAGAGCAACAGAAAGGTGAATTAGATGTATTCAGTTCGGCACTAATTTCCTGCACAAACACACCAGAGAGAATTAAAATGGAATACAAATTTACTCAGCTTTGCGGCACCATATCTCCACAAGGTATTAATCAAATACTTTCCTACTAATTTCTTTCAATTTCCCTGTATGTCTTCTTTTTTTTTTTTTTTATTCCTTAGATTTTATGTATCCCTAAATATTTTGGTCCGTTAAGATTCTCTACCTTATTCTTCACAGTATCAATATTGATATTCTTTCACTTCCTGTTATCCTACTTTCGGCAACAACAAAGGAGATCTCTACTAAACTCTGTTTCTTGTCTTACTTCTATTTATCTTGTTCGCTGAAGAAGGCTCTAAGCCGAAACGTTCAAATCTTATTGTCCTGTCTATTGATTCAAGCTTCAGCATACCTTGTTCTTCTATTTCATTTACACAGCTTGAATGCAGTTCATCAATTATTATCTTTTTTGAAAGATCAAGTCTTTATTTCAAAACTCGGACTCTGGATATTGTAAATAAAATACTTTGAACGTTTAGTTTAGATCTGGGGACCGTGAAAATATTTTTTTCTTTTCCTCCCCTTTCTAAAGTTTTGACGCGTGGATGTCTGGCCCGGTGTTTTAATCCAACTGAGAACTCACCTAATTTGACGTCAGTAGAAGTGTCTTTAAACACGTTCATTGCATTTAACTCCCTCATGCATTTTGTGAGGTGTCTTTTGCAGTGTTTCTGGTTTCCATTGTTCAGGATCAGACAACTCTATCTCCAATCTGTAATGGTATGCAGTTAGGCCGTAAACGCAAAACGTTTGGAAGCACTGATGCAGATCAGCATATGCTAAGAGTATTATTGTGATTAATTATGTATGCACCTATGTATAAGCACAAATGCATGTTGTACGCTATGAAGCATCCAGACCAAAAAAATGACAAGGGCTACAGGCCAGTGGTTGAATAAACACCCGATTAATTCTGTTTTAAACATCACAAATTTGACAGATGTCACTCGAAAAGTGTGTACCATTATATCATTTTGATAATACAGTGAGGCCTGGAAATAACGCAATCTCAAAAGTGGTGTTGTTTGCAGGTGTGGTACTATTTGCAGGCTGAGCCAGAATGTTTATTTACAATACATCGATCCTTGTCAGGTTTATTTTGTGCAATTGCGATAGGCAACGCTATTTTAAGGTTCGCTATATCCAGGTTTCACTTTATTGAAATTTATAGTTAGCTCTTATTTATTTAACTGTGAAGACTGCACAGAGGTATGGTGATGAACACACATATTTTTAAAAGTCCATAAAGTTTGTTTTTTTGTTAAAGATTTGAACATCCGTAAAACCAAACAAATGATACATATTTTTATTTTTTTTAAACATATATATAGTTTTTAATTTATATATGTATATAGTTTTAAATTTTTTAAATCATAAAAAACTGTATTGTTGTCGGACACCATAAATGAGCACATTGGTTGGCTTCTAATATATTTATTCATTTCAGATTCAACCCAACTCATCACACCAGTATTTAATGGACTCATAGATAAAACTCACAAACATATTAATCATGAACTTCGTAAATAACTCTCCACCCCCCCCCCCCAACAAACACGTACACGGGATATCTCCCGCGTCATCTTCCCCTTGATTACCCCCGCCCCCCTTCCCCATTTTTTTTTTTTGCCGTGCAGAATTGATGAGGTCCAGGAGTGGACACGGTTGTCATGCAATGCAAACGACCCCGGCCCTGACGGTCCGAGGAATGTAAACACGATAACCAGGCAGGCAGGGCATCCCCCAGGGCATCCCCCAGTGCACATAATTTGTCTCGGCGCACCAAGTGCAGTGGCCTTTCTAGGAAAGGAATGTCTGGGTGAGTCCCGTCCCGTCCGCACGGGAGCAAAACCACTGGAGCATTGGAGTGAGTGCTCTTCCTTACTTACAGCACCAGTGGGGGAAGGGGCGTAAAATAAATGAAAATTACTCATCTAGTCTGGTATTGAAATTCAATGCAAAGTTATCATACCCTTTGTGTCATTCAGTTTTACATTTCGTCACCGGAGTTGGATAAATAATTTAGTATTAGGCTGAAAGCAATTGGTTTATCGAGAGATTTATGCTGACGGCAACTCCCTAACACGAGATTTAGGCTGATGGATACTGGCGTAGGGCAGAAGACCGAGAGGACTGGAGAAGAATTAGTGTACATGTCATCTGTGTCGCCCCAACGGTCGAAGGACTACGGGACTTGATGATGATGATACTGGATAATCATGAGATTTAGGCTAACGAAAATTGCCTAACATGAGATTTAGGATAACGGCAACAGGCTATCATGACATTTACGCTGATGGCAACTGGATATCATTTACACAAACCTTTATCGTTTATTCATTGTTGGTCGTAAGCGGCGGTTATCTATCTATCTGTCTGTCTGTCTATCTATCTATCTATCTATCTATCTATCTATCTATCTATCTATCTATCTATCTATCTATCTATCTATCTATCTATCTATCTATCTATCTATCTATCTATCTATCTATCTATCTATCTATCTATCTATCTATCTATCTATCTATCTATCTATCTATCTATCTATCTATCTATCTATCTATCTATCTATCTATCTATCTATCTATCTATCTATCTATCTATCTATCTATCTATCTATCTATCTATCTATCTATCTATCTATCTATCTGTCTGTGTGCCTGCCTATCTATCTATCTATCTATCTATCTATCATCTATCTATCTATCTATCTATCTATCTATCTATCTATCTATCTATCTATCTATCTATCTATCTATATGTCTATCTATCTCTCTATCTCTCTATCTCCATCTCAACTCATGTAGATTATCCAACATACTCAGAATATAATTGATCTTCAATTTACATTAAGTCGTCTGTCATGGCCACCAACACAATTTCTGATAACATTAAAAAAAAAATTCCACCGCCATGGTGATTGAGCTGGGCAGTGCTGCTGCACTTTATGGAGTTGGGAAGTGCTGCTGCACTTTATGGAGTTGGGAAGTGCTGCTGCACTTTATGGAGTTGGGAAGTGTTGCTGCACTTTATGCCCAACATACTGCATACTGAAAGCAATGTTCAAACAGCCTCTACGTCATCATGGTACACTATACCTGCACCTACAAAGCGATCCATCCTACTGCACATTAGCTACTTCAGGATAGTACACTATTTGCTCCTCTCAAGTACCCCATCTTAACTTGCACAGTCCATGCGTTGAAATGCATTAAGTTCGCGATCTTAACCCGGTTTGTAAACCCATTCCTCAAATATCCGGACGTTGGAAAAAATAAAAGAGCGACTCCAAGTTGAACTCCGGACCACACATTTTCAGATTTGTGATCACTATATGGGGTCACGTGGTAGTTAATTGATTTAAAGTTAAAGAAATCTACTGGGAACAAACAAAAGAGGAGAGTGTGGGGGGTGGGGGTGGTGAGGGGATTCCGAAGTCAAATTTCGGACATTTTGTTTTGAAGGCTGTGACGTTGCTAAGACGTTGGAAATTAATCGAATTCGTCTACAGTCAGAAAGGCTCTACTCAACTCACGGGGCCGGCTGAACAGCCTTTCAACATATACGGGCCTTAACTTGTCTGAGTGTAGCAGCGAAAGCTGGGCCCTTTCATCTCTGCACTTATCTAAAGTGCCAAAGCCTTGTTTGTAGTGGAATTAGAAAACCCACTTTGATTGTGGCTACGGACGCCCAGAAACAGGTGTAACTGGGAAATTAGGTTGAGGTGAGTCCAGGTAATGATTTGTGTGTGGGGGGGGGGGGGGGTGAGGTTGTGGAGTTGGATGGAGCTAGCAAGCAAAGATAGTTAGGCTAAATGGATGCGCATAGCTTAAATGGATGCGCATAGCTTAGTCATGAGAGGATGGTGGATAAGTCATGGGGAGGTATGAAGGTTATAATAATGGGGGGGGGTAGGTTGGGTAGTTTGTTGGAGGAGGTCGAAAAATGGGGAGGATGAGGGATACTTGTAGCCATAGTTTCCCGTGCTGGCCTGTACTCCTGCAGACTTAACGTTTTAAGCGCACGAGTCTCGCAGGTGCCTACTTAAAAAATGCGCACCCAGTCCGCACTACCGTAAGTGTGGGACCCCTCAGCGCTGCTTGTGTTTATTTCAAGTTTCTCTCCCAGGCAGCCAACCAGAGGAAGCCTGCTCGTCACCCACATGTAATATTTGTTTCCTTTCATCGATGGTCTACAAAGGGTTGGGCGGCCGGTGGGGGGGAGGGGTCTATTCAACCCACTTTAAATTAAACGTTTTACACTATTGTCGTATTAGGCTGGCCCTGCGGGGGAGAGGCGGTTGGCTGGATGACAAGTCTTGTAAGGTCATCGTCAGCTGCAGTAACGTAGACGTTGTATTAATTTAAACAATTATAAATTATTGGAAACATTGTAACAAAAAGCGCGATTACATTTGATGGTAAGCTCGGGGCTTCCCATCAGTCCCATCACGACTAACATCAGTAGTCGTGATAAGATAATGATAATTAGTTCTACACTGATGTGCTCCTACTTTATGTAAGTTCTGAGTCACGAATGTATACAACTTAACAGCATATATTATTATCATGTTAGATTATCTGGATTTTTTTTTCCATATCTATAGCCGTTGGACTTCACCTTACCTATGAAACTAGCTGAAATAGTGGTTCATTTACACAAACCTTTATCGTTTATTCATTGTTGGTCGTTAGCGGTTGTTTTTTAACTGCTACAAAAGTGTTAAAATATCTTGACCCTCTCCCTTTTTTTCCAACAGACTGCCCCCCTTTATTTCAACGAATTGTCCCCCTTTATTTCCAAAATTTGCCCCCTTTATTTCAACGAATTGCCTCACTTCCATATTCAAATTTATAATCCCCCCCCCCCCCTCTTTTTTTTCGCCCTCTTTTTTTCTAATTTCCTAAAGTAATTTGCTCACAAATATTTTTTTTTTATATACGTAAATTCGAAATAAATACGTAAATCAACATCAGTATGAAATAGTCTATTGTTAAGAATACACGTACAAACCAAAGTCATTAAGTGTAGTACTATCAATCTATTACATTATATTGAACAATTTCTTCTGAGATAATTTTTGTGTTTGTAAATCTTCAGTAGCCCCCCCCCCAACCCAATTATCCTGCCCACCATAAGTCCACCCAATTTTTCTATGTCTGAAAAATGCGTCCTTTGTCTACTAATAACTGTAACCGCGCGACACATATGCTACTTTAGCTTCTAATCCTACTTTAGCCTCTAAACCGACTTAAGCTCCTAAATCTACTCAAGCTTATAAACAGACTTAAGCTTATAAATAGACTTTAGCTCATAAACAGACTTAGCTTATAAATAGACTTTAGCTCATAAACAGACTCTAACTCCCAATCTTACTTTATCTTATAAACAGACTTTAGCTTATAAACAGACTTTAACTTCCAATCTTTCTTTATCTTATAAATATACTTTAGCTTATAAACAGACTTTAGCTTATTAATAGACTTTAGCTCAAAACAGACTTTATCTTATAAACAGACTTTAGCTTATAAACAGACTTGAACTTCCAATCTTACTTTATCTTATAAATATACTTTAGCTTATAAACCGACTTTAACTTCCAATCTTACTTTATCTTAAAAATATACTTTAGCTTATAAACAGACTTTAGCTTATAAATAGACTTTAGCTCATAAACAGACTTTAGCTTATAAACCTACTCTAGCTTATTGACAGACTTTAGCTTTTAAATCTACTTAAGCTCATAAATAGACTTTAGCTTAGGAACAGACTTTAGCTTATAAACGGACATTAACTTATAAACCTACTTTAGCTTATAAACAGACTTTAGCGAATGGGTACCTGCCCGTAGCACCTTCTTCACATGCCGCCAAAATCGTTTTTTTTTCTTACGACACATGAGAATTAATATATACTTTTTGGGGGAAGAGGGTGCCTAAATTTTAAGCTTTGCCCTGCAGATGTCATGTCCTCCCAGTGCCCATCAACATGCTTTTATTATCTAGGCGTTATAATCTGACACCCACTGTCATAGTCTTTGATTCTATTTAGTCTTTACAACACGTACTGCGTTTTTAAGCAAGTCCAAGTGTTCTACAATTACCGAGGTCTCTCAGATTAGCGAGGAAAAAGGATTGAATCCAGCCCCGCATATCATTAAATCCCTTTTGTAAACTCTTCTGGGCAAGATCGATCTGTAGCACACACAAAAAAGTACTGTAAAAAATAATACAATAATTAATTATAAATATTTCGCCATTATTCAGCAGTTTTGATTACCCGGATGTTGTGTACGAGGTCCTCGTCGCGAGGTACGCTGTAAAGTGGTACAGCACACGAAATGTGGCACTCACAAAGTGAGGCCCGGGTTTGCACACCTGTGCAGCTTGATGTGACAACTTGGTGTAAGTCAAATTTACCTATCGCGGCCACCCTGGGCCTGATGTCTGCCCTCAGATGTGTCTAGAAATGTCATCAAACACGGTGTGAGATAATAAAACAGATGCCGAGATAATCAAAACCGCGCCAGTCGAGATAACACATGCTAAGACGTGTGATAAAGGGCGGGTCTAAAATATCGTATACAAGAGATGGGGAATATGGGAAAAGAACTGAAGAAAATAAAAACAAGCTGAAGATTTATATTGTTCAAAACGGTTTAAATATTGTATACGAGTTGCCGTGTGGTATGCAAAGTGTCAGTGGCGTAGCTATGGTAAGTGCCGCCCGGCTCGGGTCAAGGTGTATGCCACCCCCTCTTCCACGAAAAACGCTGCAGGTGCGGGCGAAAATGTAAAACGACAAAATTGCCGCCCGTGGCTCTCTGTACACTCCACACTCCCCTTCCCACGTCACTGCACTGTGTAACCCGTCTGTGTTTTTGAACTCCCCTGTCCAGAGTTGAAAACGTTGCACAAATGTTACCACAGCAGGCGCAAATTTATTAAATATATATAACAAATCAAATGTAAGAGATATACAAACAATGGCTGACTTGCTAAATGAAACATAAGAATAAAGCATGCTAGACTTGAATTCATAGCTAGGTCAAAAGATGTTGACGTTTCAGGCGAAGGCTCCAACTCGAAACGTGAAAAAAAGCTGTTCATTAGATACAGTAACATAAAAAAATGCGGGCTATTTTTGTTTCAATTAAAGAGCAACAATTTGAATACAGTCATCGGGGTTCAGTTAATTTCAATGATTTGATTTGATGTTCATTAGAGAGGAGAGACCATCTGGTCAAAGATATGGATTCTTGCGAAAGGCAAATTGAACCACGGTATCAGACGTTAATGATAATGCCATGTGCGCAAATGTGTTAATTTAAGATCTGCAATAAATTCAAAATTTATGTTGATTTTCAATTTGATGCAAAAGTAACACAAAGTAATACAGTGTAACAAAATGTAATACAAAGTAACACAAAGCAATACAAAGTAACAAAATTAATACAAAGTAACAAAATTAATACAAAGTAACAAAAAAATAATACAAAGTAACAAAGTTAATACAAAGTAGCACAAAGTAATACAAAGTAACACAGCGTAATGCAACGTAGCACGAAGTAACACAAACAAATACAAAGTAGCACAATTTTGGATTTTGAAAGAAAAAATCTATTGATTTATCTATATGGTGTGAAAAACTATTGAACTTGAATGATGAAGTTCTTGTTTATTTCCACACCAAAATTTCTGTTTGTTTGATAATTCTCGCAGTCACCGCCAGATTTCTATTTGCATGATAAATCTCAGACAGTCCCAACTTTAGTCCTGCCGGGGCTACTAAATAACGTAGCTAGGCTTGTGCGAAAGGGGCGATCGTCCAGGGTAGCACCTACGGGTTTTCTATATTTAAACCGATGTGTCTATTTAGGAGGCGCATCTTTTTGAGTTCATTAAGCCTCAGTTCACACCATCAAATTTTCTATCATGTATTTGATGCGATTTTTGTATGAAGTCTTGTCACAACTTTCAAATTACTATTTGATCAAATTCCCATTTTTGTCAAAAAAGAAACCACGCACAAAATAGTGCGTTCATACAAAAATTTGACGCGAAATTTGAAACTAATTTGATCGTGTGAACTGACGCTTAGTCAAAGTGTATCATTACGTCTCCATCCAGCATATGATCCATTCTCTTGCAGTTAACTTTTTTTGAAAGATCACCACAGACAAATGTATGTCTTTTTTTCACAATTGTGTCGTCTTTTCCAATGACCCCATAATCTGACATGGCACTTTTGATTTCTATCCATTCAATCTGTCATCAACAGATGACATCACAATATCCTAACTTCGATGATTACAGTTAAGCAGTGACAATGTCTCTGTTACTCGTATTGTTTCCCCTTTCATCCTATATACAGGTAATGTCCGACATGTCCATCACTACAATACATCAAGACAAATCAAGTACGTTCAAGAGTAGGGCTACACTAGTTAGCTAGAGTGTTAGTCAACACGCTGTCATCTAAGATTCACCACCACAGCTATAAGCGTTATGCCATCTTAGATTCACCACCACAGCTGTAAGCGTTCTGCCATCTTAGATTCACCACCACAGCTGTAAGCGTTCTGCCATCTTAGATTCACCACCACAGCTGTAAGCGTTCTGCCTTCTTAGATTCACCACCACAGCTTTAGGCGTTCTGCCATCTTAGATTCAACAACGCGGCTTGCTTTCTGCCATATTAGATTTACCACCACGGCGGCGTTCGGCCATCTTAGATTTACCATCACGGCCAGCGTTCTGCCATCTTAGATTTACCATCACGGCCAGCGTTCTGCCATCTGAGATTTACCACCACGGCCAGCGTTCTGCCATCTTAGATTTACCACCACGGCCAGCGTTCTGCCATCTTAGATTTACCACAACGGCCAGCGTTCGGCCATCTTAGATTTACCACCACGGCCAGCGTTCGGCCATCTTAGATTTACCACCACGGCCAGCGTTCGGCCATCTTAGATTTACCACCACGGCCAGCGTTCTGCCATCTTAGATTTACCACCACGGCCAGCGTTCTGCCATCTTAGATTTACCACCACGGCCAGCGTTCTGCCATCTTAGATTTACCACCATGGCCAGCGTTCTGCCATCTTAGATTTACCACCACGGCCAGCGTTCTGCCATCTTAGATTTACCACCACGGCCAGCGTTCTGCCATCTTAGATTTACCACCACGGCCAGCGTTCTGCCATCTTAGATTTACCACCACGGCCAGCGTTCTGCCATCTTAGATTTACCACCGCGGCCAGCGTTATGCCATCTTAGATTTACCACCACGGCCAGCGTTCTGCCATCTTAGATTTACCACCACGGCCAGCGTTCTGCCATCTTAGATTTACCACCACGGCCAGCGTTCTGCCATCTTAGATTTACCACCACGGCCAGCGTTCTGCCATCTTAGATTTACCACCACGGCCAACGTTCTGCCATCTTAGATTTACCACCACGGCCAGCGTTCTGCCATCTTAGATTTACCACCACGGCCAGCGTTCTGCCATCTTAGATTTACCACCACGGCCAGCATTCTGCCATCTTAGATTTACCACCACGGCCAGCGTTCTGCCATCTTAGATTTACCACCGCGGCCAGCGTTCTGCCATCTTAGATTTACCACCGCGGCCAGCGTTCGGCCATCTGAGATTTACCACCACGGCCAGCGTTCTGCCATCTTAGATTTACCACCACGGCCAGCGTTCTGCCATCTTAGATTTACCACCACGGCCAGCGTTCTGCCATCTTAGATTTACCACCACTGCCAGCGTTCTGCCATCTTAGATTTACCACCACGGCCAGCGTTCTGCCATCTTAGATTTACCACCACGGCCAGCGTTCGGCCATCTGAGATTTACCACCACGGCCAGCGTTCTGCCATCTTAGATTTACCACCACGGCCAGCGTTCGGCCATCTTAGATTTACCACCACGGCCAGCGTTCTGCCATCTTAGATTTACTACCACGGCCAGCGTTCTGCCATCTTAGATTTACCACCACGGCCAGCGTTCGGCCATCTTAGATTTACCACCACGGCCAGCGTTCGGCCATCTTAGATTTACCACCACGGCCAGCGTTCTGCCATCTTAGATTTACCACCACGGCCAGCGTTCTGCCATCTTAGATTTACCACCACGGCCAGCGTTCTGCCATCTTAGATTTACCACCGCGGCCAGCGTTCTGCCATCTTAGATTTACCACCACGGCCAGCGTTCTGCCATCTTAGATTTACCACCACGGCCAGCGTTCTGCCATCTTAGATTTACCACCACGGCCAGCGTTCGGCCATCTGAGATTTACCACCACGGCCAGCGTTCTGCCATCTTAGATTTACCACCACGGCCAGCGTTCTGCCATCTTAGATTTACCACCACGGCCAGCGTTCTGCCATCTTAGATTTACCACCACGGCCAGCGTTCTGCCATCTTAGATTTACCACCACGGCCAGCGTTCTGCCATCTTAGATTTACCACCACGGCCAGCGTTCTGCCATCTTAGATTTACCACCACGGCCAGCGTTCGGCCATCTGAGATTTACCACCACGGCCAGCGTTCTGCCATCTGAGATTTACCACCACGGCCAGCGTTCTGCCATCTTAGATTTACCACCACGGCCAACGTTCGGCCATCTGAGATTTACCACCACGGCCAGCGTTCTGCCATCTGAGATTTACCACCACGGCCAGCGTTCTGCCATCTGAGATTTACCACCACGGCCAGCGTTCGGCCATCTGAGATTTACCACCACGGCCAGCGTTCTGCCATCTTAGATTTACCACCACGGCCAGCGTTCTGCCATCTTAGATTTACCACCGCGGCCAGCGTTCGGCCATCTGAGATTTACCACCACGGCCAGCGTTCTGCCATCTTAGATTTACCACTACGGCCAGCGTTCTGCCATCTTAGATTTACCACCACGGCCAGCGTTCTGCCATCTTAGATTTACCACCACGGCCAGCGTTCTGCCATCTGAGATTTACCACCACGGCCAGCGTTCTGCCATCTTAGATTTACCACCACGGCCAGCGTTCTGCCATCTTAGATTTACCACCGCGGCCAGCGTTCGGCCATCTGAGATTTACCACCACGGCCAGCGTTCTGCCATCTTAGATTTACCACCACGGCCAGCGTTCTGCCATCTTAGATTTACCACCACGGCCAGTGTTCTGCCATCTTAGATTTACCACCACGGCCAGCGTTCTGCCATCTGAGATTTACCACCACGGCCAGCGTTCTGCCATCTTAGATTTACCACCACGTCTAACGAAATAAAAAGTTTTATAGACCTTCTATTTTTCTTTCTATTACTTCAAAATAGAATGATGCCATAATAATTTCGCCAGACTTGTAAAATCTCAAGGACTTTTTGTTATTTCGGAATCAATCCCCAAGATGATCGTGAGCGCTCATGCAGGATTTTCTCTGGGTCTGATCGCACTATTCCCATTTCCTAGATGCACAAAGATTTGTTGCCAGATGGTCCAAACAATTATGGAGCCTAGGAGCGTGCCCAAGTGACACATCAAGTTGTATTTTTTTTTTTTTTTTTTTTTTCAAGTTGTAGGTTTTGAGAAACATATTGCACCTATAATGGGTAATCGATTAGTCTAATTACATATTTTTAAGTAGAATACATTTAAAGTTTTAATTTGATTTCATTTTATAATTATAAAATTTAGAAATTCATTTATTGTACCTCAATTGTGTTGTTGATTTTGTTTGTTTACACATTGTCTACAAATATAAATTAGTTGATACTAGTTTTATTGTTTTAAAAAATCCTTAATAAAAAAAAAATATATAAACAAGCAAAGTCGTTTCCCTTGGAAAAAAAACACATAGACAAATCATGTCCCTTTATTTTTTTAATGACATTTGGCAATGCAAATTTCGAACTCACTACATAATTTATTTTTTATTAGTACTCCAACCCACTACATCCTCAATTTTTATTTAAATGTCCATTCCTGTCATTGCCTATTTGATTTCGGTGGATTTATTGTGTTTGTACGTGGTGACGAAAGTATTCTTTGCATGGTAACGTTATGAGAAAATAAACTATAAATTGTTTAACGGTTGATCTCTGCCAACAGCTACAACAAAAGTAAGCAACACATTTTTAAACAATGTCATCTTTTTATTTAACTTTAAAATTATATACGCTGAATTTCCAATTGCTGACAACAATCAGTTGTATCTAAGGAACATGGTCGTGATAGAAGGTGAGAAGCTGTCGGTATGTTAAAACAACACACTTGGGACAATCCAATTCTGTGCGCCATTTTTGCATTTTTTTTTCCTTTACATGACCCAAACAAATAACAAAAAAAGTTCCAGATGGTTCACAAACAGAAACACGTACATACGACACATATCAACAGCAGTGCTGGAATAAAGGTTTCAGTTCGAATGTGAGTGAATGTCGATATAGGGCATATATTTACTGTCACATCATGTGTGAATGTCGATATAGGGCATACATTTACTGTCACATCATGTGTGAATGTCGATATAGGGCATATATTTACCGTCACATCATGTGTGAATGTCGATATAGGGCATATATTTACCGTCACATCATGTGTGAATGTCGATATAGGGCATATATTTACCGTCACATTATGTGTGAATGTCGATATAGGGCATATATTTACTGTCACATCATGTGTGAATGTCGATATAGGGCATATATTTACTGTCACATCATGTGTGAATGTCGATATAGGGCATATATTTACCGTCACATCATGTGTGAATGTCGATATAGGGCATATATTTACTGTCACATCATGTATGAATGTCGATATAGGACATATATTTACTGTCACATTATGTGTGAATGTCGATATAGGGCATATATTTACTGTCACATCATGTGTGAATGTCGATATAGGGCATATATTTACCGTCACATCATGTGTGAATGTCGATATAGGGCATATATTTACCGTCACATCATGTGTGAATGTCGATATAGGGCATATATTTACCGTCACATCATGTGTGAATGTCGATATAGGGCATATATTTACCGTCACATCATGTGTGAATGTCGATATAGGACATATATTTACCGTCACATCATGTGTGAATGTCGATATAGGACATATATTTACCGTCACATCATGTGTGAATGTCGATATAGGGCATATATTTACCGTCACATCATGTGTGAATGTCGATATAGGGCATATATTTACCGTCACATCATGTGTGAATGTCGATATAGGGCATATATTTACCGTCACATCATGTGTGAATGTCGATATAGGGCATATATTTACCGTCACATCATGTGTGAATGTCGATATAGGACATATATTTACCGTCACATCATGTGTGAATGTCGATATAGGGCATATATTTACCGTCACATCATGTGTGAATGTCGATATAGGACATATATTTACCGTCACATCAATTCAATTTCAAGATAATTTAGAACACTGTATTCTCTAAAGAAAATAAATATGCTGATACGGTCATGTAATCAGTGCACGTCATGTAATCAGTGTATGTCATGTAGTTAGTGCACGTCATGTAATCATTGTACGTCTTGTAATCAGTGTATGTCATTTAGTGCAGCGTATGTCATGTAATCAGTATACGTATTGTAATCATTGTATGTCATGTAATCATTGTACGTCTTGTAATCAGTGTATGTCATGTAGTCAGTGTACGTCATGTAATCAGTGTACGTCATGTAGTCAGTGTACGTCATGTAATCAGTGTACGTCATGTAGTCAGTGTATGTCATGTAATCAGTGTACGTCATGTAGTCAGTGTACGTCATGTAATCAGTGTACGTCATGTAGTCAGTGTACGTCATGTAATCAGTGTACGTCATGTAGTCAGTGTATGTCATGTAATCAGTATACGTATTGTAATCATTGTATGTCATGCAATCAGTGTATGTCATGTAGTCAGTGTACGTCATGTAATCAGTGTACGTCATGTAATCATTGTACGGCATGTAATCAGTGTACCTCATGTAAGCAGTGTATGTCATGTAATCAGTGTACGGCATGGAATCAGTGTACGTCATGGAATGAGTGTACGTCATGTTTAATTTTGTACAGATGGGGTGATGATTACTAAAGCTTGTCTCAAAATGTCGCAATCAATCAAATTTGAAGCTAAAACTTGTTTCAATGTCTGTTGCTACGTCCTTACTATTTATGCATATTAGCATACACTCTATTCTTTACCGGCCCAAGAAGAGAGCCATCAGCCAGTACCGGCCCAAGTAGAGAGCCATCAGCCAGTACCGGCCCAAGTAGAGAGCCATCAGCCAGTACCGCCCGAGTAGAGAGCCATCAGCCAGTATCGGCCCAAGTAGAGAGCCATCAGCCAGTACTGGCCCGAGGTGAGAGCCATCAGACAACATGATGCACACTGTCAAATAATATGTAAATGATCTCGTGCCCTCTAGATGTGACTAGTGTTTGCACGAGGTCTAAGTGATGCTAGATAACGCTGTATGTGTTTGTTCAATGGTAGATGACGCGTATGCCCATCTGATTATAAAGATAGAACGTTTATTTGTCCATGGACGCACCTGAACACATGCATGAAATACTTAATACCTATTGTTAAACAATGATAATAACAATTATCACCTTTCAATAAATTCCAATTCACGTTTCTTACAATTTTCTTGTTACATTACAAATAAATATAAAAATCAGATCGATATACTTAAGGTATAGGCCTATTAAAACAGTGATGGATTTCAAGAGAGTTATACTGTGAGTCAACATACATCATGAAGACATCTGGAGGCGGGACATTAAGAAATATAGATATCATTAAATGGTATATTATATATCTTTTTAACATCCAGATGTTTCTTCCGGAATATTCAGTTTAACTGACAGGGTGACAACTTTGATTTTATTTTGAAATAATGTATTGGCTGAGACAAAATGGAAAGGCCGCGCCACGTCTGCCGACTTCGGTGGTAGAGGATTTTTCCCTCATTCATGATTTACTATTTATACAAATGAATAGTCACAAATGGTTAAGGGAAAATGTTTATTGGTGCTATGGTTAAATACAATATTTTTGTATCATCCCTTCATGGTGACAGCTAAAAAAAACAAAAACATTATGTATCACCTATGCAGGCTGTTTGCATATGGATCTGCTCGGTATTTTTGTCTAGGATACCAGATTACTTTATTGTATCCAATGACGTCAATGTTACTTTATTGTATCCAATGACATCAGTGTTACTTTATGCTAGGATTAGATAAGTCGGAGGAGTGGCGTAGTGAGGGGGGGGCAAGGGGGCATCATGCCCCGGGCGCTACTCACAAAGGGGCGCCAAATGGTATATTTTACTATAATATTGTATGGTTTTCGAATAGGGGGGGCGCTAAAAAGGTATTGGGGGCGCTAAAAAGGTATTGTGCCCCGGGCGCGAGTTAAGCTCGCTACGCCACTGAGTCAGAGGAACATATTTGCTGCAGTCACCAGTTACTGTGTGCGTCATGCCACTCACAAATCCCACTGTCCCCCACCCAGTCGTACCCACTAAAAAAGGATGGGGCACTTGTGTGTGTGGAAGAGGATGAAGGTGTATGGGGTGGCGGTTAAAATGTAAACTATGTAATTCTTAATTCCTTATTGTCATTTGATTAAGTTTCATTAATTTTTACGTTAATGTCCCATAGTTCAGGGGTTCCTTTATTTTTATTTTGTATTCCATTATACTTTTTTTTATGGGGACGGTGCTGTTACAATGTATGGGGATGGTGCTGTTACAATGTATGGGGTCGGTGCTGTTACAATGTATGGGGTCGGTGCTGTTACAATGTATGGGGTCGGTGCTGTTACAATGTATGGGGTCGGTGCTGTTACAATGTATGGGGTCGGTGCTGTTACAATGTATGGGGTCGGTGCTGTTACAATGTATGGGGTCGGTGCTGTTACAATGTATGGGGACGGTGCTGTTACAATGTATGGGGTCGGTGCTGTTACAATGTATATTTAAAATGACTTTATCAAAGAAGCAGTAGCTTGGGTTTTTTTTCAATTGGTTATGAAATGTAAAAATTGTAACAGATTCGTTGTCATGGCAACTTGATAAATATTATTATTATTACTATTATTAGGTGGTTTTATTTAGCGCAATACCCCAGCCTAGGGCTAGGCTCACTGCCAGTACCCCAGGATGTGGCGTAGTGAGGGGGGGCAAGGGGGGCATCATGCCCGGGCGCTACTCACAAAGGGGCGCCAAATGGTATATTTTACTATAATATTGTATGGTTTTCGAATGGGGGGGGGGGGCACTACAAAGGTATTGGGGTGCTAAAAAGTATTGTGCCCCGGGCGCGAGTTAAGCTCGCTACGCCACTGACCCCAGCCTAGGGCTAGGCTCACTGGATTGTAGGAAAAAAAGTCACAGGAAAATAAAGTCACAGAAATAAAGTCACAGGAAAAAAAGTCACAGGAAAAAAGTCACAAGAAAAAAAGTCACAGGAAAAAAAGTCACAGAAAAAAGTCACAAAATATGTATCATATAAACTCCTAATTTTCAGTGTTTATCATATAAATCATATATCATATCATATATAACAGTGAATGTTTTTGGGTTTGTGGATTTGTGGGTGGCTCTGTTCCACCAAGGCTTTTACATGGGGTCGGGATCCCAATGGGGTCGGGATCCCAATGGCGTCGAGATCCCAATGGGGTTGTGATACCAATGAGATCCTTTTCTGGAAAGGGATACCAATCGGGTATGGGACCCAAATGGGGTTGTGATCCCAATGGCGTCAAAATCTCAAACAGGATCGGTATCCCAATGTGGTCGGGATTTCAATGGAGTCAGAATCCCCATTTGGATCCCATTTGGAACCGGGATCCCAATCTGGATCAGAATCCCAATGGGATACCAATCGGGATCGGTATCCCAATGCTGTTGGGATTCCAATGGGATCGAGATCCAAATGGGATCCCAAATTCCAATGGGGTTGGGATCCGATTTGGAAACGGGATCCCGATTGGGTTGTCAATCTAGATCTGTAACCCAATTGGGTCGGGATCCGATTAGGGTTGGGATTAAAATGGGATATGGGATAACATTTGGGGTGGGGAGCCCGATGGGATATGGGATACCATTAGGAAACGGGATCCCACCACACTTTTCAGAATTTATTTACGATATCTGATGACTGAATGCTTCTGTGACTTTTTTTCCTGTGACTTTTTTTCCTGTGACTTTTTTTCCTGTGACTTTATTTCCTGTGACTTTTTTTCCTGTGACTTTTTTTCCTGTGACTTTTTTTCCTGTGACTTTTTTTCCTGTGACTTTTTTTCCTGTGACTTTTTTTCCTGTGACTTTTTTTCCTGTGACTTTTTTTCCTGTGACTTTTTTTCCTGTGACTTTTTTTCCTGTGACTTTTTTTCCTGTGACTTTTTTTCCTAGCAAAATTTGTGACTTTTTTTCCTGTGACTTTTTTTTCTTGTGACTTTTTTTCCGCTGACCGCTCACTGCCAGTACCCTAGCCTGGGGCGAGGCTCACTGCGCTTCACATAAAAATTAGCAATGTTGGTCGCAGAGATTAACAAAAAAGGAGAGACTCTTCTTATGTCAAGACAGTTCAGTTACAACTAAAATAAATAAACACAATCGCAATCATAATTTCATCCTATCTCACGTGGCCACAGAACAAAGCTATTCATTAACAACACTCCTACACTCCAAGTCTATCCGGCCATCTTTCAAGTCGGTACCTAAGTCTTTGAAAAAAACCTCCTGCACTACACTAAAGTCAACAAACACATCACGTACCTTTTTGTAACGGTGGAGTGTTTGAGAGACAAGGGGTTATGAGAGGGCCATGTTTTGGGGGTCCGTTCCGATGGGAGATAAGCGTAGCGTGTTGACACAAGGGTGAACTATCTGCTCTCTGGGACCTGCTATCTCTACCAGAGCTCGGGCTCAGTGTTTACCTACCGAAGTATCGTATTTTGCCACGAGTTCACACAACTAACCATTAAAACCTATTGTTTGAGTTCTTTCATCTTCATTTTAGAACGAGAAATTGCAATTTGCATTTCAAGTAGAGAACTATATCGGACCGAACCATATAACAGATGACGCCCGAACCCAGTTATAGATGACGCCCGATCCCAGATGACACCCAAATCTAGATGACGCCCGATCCCATTTGACACCAGAACACAGATGACGCCCGAACCCAATTGACGCCCGAATCCAGATGACGCCAGAGCCTAGATGACGCCCGAACCTAGATGACGCCCGATCCCAGATGACGCCCGAACCCAGATGACGCCCGAACCCAGATGATCCCAGAGCCTAGATGACGCCCGAACCTAGATGACTCCCGATCCCAGATAAAGCCCGAAGCTAGATGACGTCCGAAACCGGATGACGTCCGAACCCGAAACAACATTCTATCACAAACATATTAGAACTGACTTACGAATTTGACACATCAGAGAGGATTATATTTTAATAAAATGTAGAAACCCCATTTTAAAAAAAAAACTCTTTTTTGTTTTAAAATGGGTTATCTACTTTTATCTTTAAATAAAAGTAGAAAACCCATTAAAAAAAACAACAACACAACACTTAGCTGTAATGTAGTATCCGAAAGGACATTTGTGACAAATATTTCGGCAGTTTTGAATGAGGTTGCAAAACTGATTTAAACGCAGACAACTTATTCGTGGAGGCTGTAAGTAAGTATACATGTTATTGATTATGACTAAAAGGCTCGCCGCTTCAACACAGAAATCAACATTGAAAGTTGAAAGGCCGATTAAATTTTTATTGAGTGAGATTAAGCTTGGAGACTGCTTTCCTGTTTTAAATCTCTGTATACCTCTTATAGCCTACCTACAAGCCAAACTGGCAGGGTGGTTGACGCGTGATTGACCCTCGCATTTATTTAATGTCATTCTTAAACCGAGGATGGAGATAATTAAATACTGAATCAGCCACACTTTTTAATAATGTGCTATGCTAGAAGATCTTTCATTTAACAGCATGCCAGTGTGCATGATTATATTTAACGTACATTTTTGTGTGAGATTAATTTTTGCAAATTTTTTAAATTTTAATTTGTTTATTTTTTTTATTAGTTTTTTTTTTCTTCTTTATTTTTTAAGCGCAGCAAACTACGAAATGTGGATTTTTAAATTTGAGCGCCTCCCTCCCCTTGATTATGTTGGCCCTAGTCTTAAGCCTACACAGCCAACTGCAGAGTCCTATAGTGGAATCCGGCATTACTCCTCTTCACTGGTTCGGTAAAAACAAGAGCCATGAATTGTGTCTAGAAACAAAGTTATTAAAATTCCTCTTTTTTTTTACATTTTATTCAGAAGCGTCCCCCCCCCTTTTTGTAAGTGATACTATTTACACTTATTTGTTTTATATGAATATGGTGACACCTCTGAATTCAAAAACGATTTTAACTCGAATCTACAATTATTATCTAGCGATCTTTGCCAAGATATCACTTTCTAAATCATACGTAACATTCGCCCCATGACTCTCAGATTCAGGTGGATTGGCGTCACATGACCCCGACTGGCGTCACAAGCCCCCAAGTCTCAGTCGTACAGTACATCAAGCGCGTCTGACAGGTAGTTTACAAGCAACACGCACCACTGACTCGATTTCGCGTCACGAAACATGCCACGCGTGTACGCCCCATTCAACACTGCACGCCCCTGTGCACACACCCAGTACTGTCAACCCATTTCCCCACATGACACTTTTATCCAAACACAATCAGCGAGGTAACATGTCACCCCTATCATCAGGCAATCAGACGCGGTAAAAAATAATAATAATAATTATTATTATTTTTTTCATATATATAAAATCCTTTGTGATAAATACAAGTCTCAATGGCAGGTTGATCCATCCCTACGGAAGACGCATCCATCCTATCCCCACGATTCCAACCCTTCTTTACGAGTCATACCCATCTCCACGAATCCAACCCACCCTCCACGAATCAAACCATCCCCCACGAATCCAACCCATTCCTATGAATGCAACCATCTCTTTAAAAAAAAAATCAGTGAACCTTTATTTCAGTGTTTAATTAAAATGTGGAAACATTAACACATATTATAAAGAAAAAGAATACATGTAGATATTTTTGTTTTTAGCCTACTGTTCAATGTTGACCCTTCCCCCCCCCCCCCCCCCCCCCCAACAAAGGTTTAACACACTAACAAAAAACGATGCGATCAGTGATAAATTTAATAACGGTTCATTTCCGTTGGGCTGAAACCATCGACAGGTGTCCCAC
Source organism: Omphiscola glabra (assembly GCA_964017045.1). Taxonomy (NCBI): domain Eukaryota; kingdom Metazoa; phylum Mollusca; class Gastropoda; family Lymnaeidae; genus Omphiscola; species Omphiscola glabra. The sequence continues at coordinate 30,188,592 of OZ024798.1, read as the reverse complement.
GAGCCGATGGCGTGGATTGGACGGACGAGGAGTTTCCCACGCTGCGAGCACCCGCCATTTGTCGTTATAGTAACAGACGCGTTCGTCGCGGACCAATCGTAGGCCGGGGTTTTCCTCCTTCGTAGAGGAAAAAGTCAGTACCGTGTGACACAACTTTCAAAGTTACCGGCGTCAAAAACTGAGCCACGTCACGAATGACACTAGCACCTCTCCTTAATTGAAGGTTTTGCTTGTGAGGGCTTTTTGTAAGGGAAAAAAATGTCGGGAGGGGGGAATCTAATTTTACAGAAATGTTACAGAAAAGATCAATGCTTTAAGTTGACGTTACCGGCTGCTCGGTGTTCGGACAAGGCTTGTGTCACCATCACCTGCTGTCAATTGATTATTCCACAGAATAAAAATGTTCCTCGTTATTGGGCCAAGTACATCTTAAAACATCACGAGGTAAAGGGCCATTACCCCCCGATGCCCCATCGCAAGATCAAGTTGGCGACACCATCGTCCCATTATACTCATTACCTCCCCGACCGGATGACAAAAGGGTGGCACCTCTGACATTTGACCTCATGCGGCGGTTAGCACCTACATCAATATGTTGGTCCCCAACTCAAAGTGAATAACGCGTGCTTCGACTCTTGGCAAATCAATGAACTCCGTGGCTCCACTTAGCCTGAGTCTATTGTGCCCGACAGTTGACAGAATTAATTGCAAAACGAATAGGTTGGTGTGCCTGACATGGGGGACATCTATCCGAGCTTGTCTCTATTTCGATCAGATGAAGTTACCAGTATGTCGGTCCATGATTTGGGAAATTTAGGCTTGTTAAAAAGAAAATGTCACTTGGGTCAATATTTCCCCCATCCTTGTTCACATGTGACTATACTATAATAGACGATAATGGGGAAAAAAAGTAAAAGGGAGGGGGGGCAACTAATGTGGTAGCAATTTACAGACGTTCCGCTCAAATTGTGACGTCATTGGCTATTTTGCCAATAACTCAGTTGTTAGCGCCCAGTGAAAGGTGGACACAAATTTTTAGCTACCATAGATAATATATAGTGTAATGGCACTAATAATAATAGTGTAACTTTATTTTGGGGGTGGGGGGGCTCTCATTTATTAGACCCTCCAAATTTGGAGCCACTCCTTAAAACGTTATAAGTTATAAATATAAATATATCTTATATATATATATATCGTTACGTACTGTTATCCGTATGGAGAAATTAATCTCTTATTTAAGTATATTGCTCGTTCTAAAACAGTGCACAACAAAAGACGATACCATAGGTTAAATACAATAACAAAGAGAACGATACCCAAACTAGGGCTAATTACAATTAATGCATTTTATTCAGTTGATAATAAATTACAACAATCAATAAGAAATAAATTAAAGTTATTGATTTAAATATAATGATTGTCTTGTACCGGTACAATGTTGAACAAAATACAATGTTGTAAAAGGGTACAATAATGAAATGGAATCTACACACACACAGCTAACGTTAGTAAACAAAATTCTGTCTCGTATAGCAAACCGCTAGCGTAATAGCGGTTCGTGAATCCTCCAAAAATACCTATCTCTTCCTTTTATAGTCTGTTTTACTGATATTTCTGGAAAGGACTTACACATTGTTTTCCTTTCCTGATTTCCATAGATTTTTCTACAGAATTCTAATAATAATACAGGCTATACATTTTATTTAATCGTAAACCATGTCAAAAACTATTTTTAGTTAGCCACACCGTAAATGCGGTTCCGTACTTGGTGTCAGCTAGAGTTCATTCATGGAGAGAAAGATGACGTAAACACGTCGTCTACATAGCAATATATTACGCTGCAGGTGTGACTGCTTCCATTTTCGGCTGCTTTCTAACAAGCTGGCTGCTTCCTACTCAACGTGTTTGGTACTGAGATTATTTTCGTAATTTTTGCTATATGCTTTTAATTTTGTGATAGTATATCTGGGTATGGGAAATGGCGCTGATAATATTGTTATGTTTTAGCAGGAGCAGCAGTGGTGGCGTAGTTAGTGTGTTAGTAAAAAAGTTCTTTATTTAATATTGCTATATGAATTATTGGTTTGCTAAATAATTAATAATTATTTGAAAGAAAGTATGGTTCAATAGTGAATTCAAAAGAGCAAAGATAGAATTCTCGATAGCTACTCTAAATGTTGTTTGTTTGTTATTTTAATAACGCAACTGCGTTTGGTGCGTAAAATTATATTTTTTTGGAAAATGAAATCTTCTCCTAAATAAGGTGTAATAAATATTCGGTTTAAAAGTGGTTGGGATATCAGAATATTTAATATAGTTTATGGACGTGGAATAAAAAAGTGTGCAGTGACGTATCTTGGGAGGAAGGGGCGTAGCAAAATTTGAAATTCTTGTTTTGGGATGTTTTGCCAAATAACTTTAGTAGATAGCACGTTCACGCATTGCCGTCGGCAATGTTTGGCGAGCTATAACTCGTGTATATATATATATATATATATATATATATATATTAAACGTTCAACGACATATTATGGTATTGTTATCTTCCTTATATAATTGTGCTAACTTCTGCCCTGAATAAAAAAGGAGGTCGTTAGGTATGGGCTTGTGTTGTTGGGTGCCTGAATTACTTTTCTTAGAACCACTGTTACAGATTATGATGTGATAAGTTCTGAAACACAGATTATAAATTTATGAAATAATGTCAACACCGACGTTAAAGAAAAAAGAAGGTATCTGACAGATCTAATTCAAGAAATCCCTGCTAGTAAAACTAACAGTGTTAGTATACCCCTGTAAGTATACCCCTGTAGTATACCCCTGCTAGCAATGGCGTAGCAAAGGGGGTCTGGACCGCACCAGGTGACACCATCCCAGGGGTTGACACCAAAAGTAAAAAAATGCATATTTACAGAGCACAAACTGCTCGGTCTAATCGAATTTCATTATAGGGAAACCACCCACACTTGCATTTTTCACAAATGTAACCAGTCCAAATGTAACCAGTCCAAATGTTTGCTTTATTTAGAAACCAATGAACGCACAGGGAGTTCGATCGTCTCGGGCCTGGGGAGTCACTTACCAGGCCCTTGTCAGAGAGGCTCGATCCTATGGTACTGGGCTGGGGAGTCACTCTCTCTCCCTCCCCCTCTCTCCCTCCCCCTCTCTCCCTCCTTCTCTCTCCCTCTCTCTTCTTACCCCTCTCTCTCCCTCTCTCACCTTCTCTCTCCCTCCGTAACCAATCCACATGCCTGCTTTATTAAGAGTTCAAGGTTGATGCCTCATAAATGGGGTGATCTTATAATTATGACAGAAAAACACCGTTTTGACCATGATTGAACTGTTCGGTAACTTTCGTAAGTGACAGGAAGTTATATTATTTATCTAAATTCTGAGAACTATAGCTTTCCATTGACACCAAATACGATGTGGTCCAGCGATTCTCACTACACGAATCGAATCGGTAAAAATTAAATTCTTTCAAAAATTACACTTTACCCATTTATAGAGTTAACAGAATAATGTTTTACAAAATTTTCTAATTTCTTTTATTTAAATGTAAAGAAAAAATGGTTTTTGAATCAAAATGTATTAAAATTATAAAGAAATACTAAAAAAAAAAATATCTTTTCGCCGATTCGCCACTAGCACCGCCCTATAACATTTGAGCACTATTGTCATACAGGACAAGGTCTTTTACATGCTTTCTTTAATTTTACTTTTATGTGCTACATTTCCATTTGGGCCCATCTACTTAAGGACGCTATATTATACAGCAGTATCTGCAGACCAAAGGCTTTACACTTGACAAAGTGGTGACCAACCTAGAGGCCTCAAGATTGTTTCTCCACGCGAAGCTCTGTAACTTGGTTGTGCATGCTAATGAAAAGGCACTTTGAAAATAAGACAAATATGGAATTTATGTAGATACAAGATTAAAGGTTTAAGAAGAGAATTACATGAGAACCGTTAATAGATGCTGGACGCTCTCTGCCTGAAGAGAACAATATGATGGATATGCTAGAATGTATTGATATAGCTTTCATTCTGAACCCCAGATCAGATCATCTACGTCAAGAAAGAAGCCCATATGCTTTGGGCTGTTCAACCCAAGAGTCTACTATCAGCAAGGACAGAAGAGTTATTCATGTCCGTTCTAAAATTAACCTCTTTTTTTTTATGAATTATCAGCAGATGAGCTTTTAAAAGAAATATTAAGGCTTAGAAGACACCTAAAGGCCTGTAAATTTGAAATTCACAAAGTCATGGACTGGTCAGTATTTGAGGTTTTTAAATTCATAGCTGAATGGGACTTCCTAGAATCTCTTCCAGTACTCTCGCCAAGCCTTCAATTGTTTCTTACGATCTGTGTGTCTGTGGCTTCATGTGATCAGAGCTTTTCAAAATAAAGGCTTATCAAGAACTATTTACGATCCACCATGGTACAGTCAAGGAGTTTTTATGGCTCTAAATAGATACGGTGAAGGATGTTGATAATGATCAAGTGATTGACAGGTTTGCAGCTTTGAAAACCAGCAAATGAAAATGTTTAATAAAATAAATTTAATGTAAAAATAACGATACCGTAACGTTATTACAGTTCTGAAAATTATTTAATTTCATTTTTTTTCCTTGTCATTGTTATACTGTGGACTTATTTTAAAAGGATAATCCATTGTGGAAGTCAGGTTGGGGGGGGGGGTGACACCATGAATTTACCGCATAGGGTGAACCCTAGCTAGTAAATCCTTATTAGCATACTCATGCTAGTAAACCCCTAAAGTTATACCCTAGCTAGTATACCCTTACTAGGGATACCCCTGCTATAGTAGTTTACCCCTGGTAGTTGTCTATTTCATTTTTTGTGTGTTAAAAATTAGGTTTTAATTCTTTGTCTCAAAACAACAATAAAGAAATTTAGCCTATCTATATGTTTCAGATTTGTCCAACTACAAGGTCGTTGGAAACGATTCGATGCGTGATATGGAAGTAAAAATAGTTTTACTTTTTCAATTCTGACTGTGCAATCGAAAATGACAGTTGGGGGCAAAAATATGTGACAGACCGAAGCACGTAAACAAACATGTCACGTGTGCACACGCCCATCAAATGCCATTTAAATTTAGAAACTCATTCAGCCCCGAGTCCCCGAAAGGGAAATGAATCAGTGATCTTAATTACAGCTCACTTTTGGGGCAAACACCTCGACGTAAGGTGAAACATGCAGGTGACGCATAACCACCCCCATCCCACCCCCACCTCCCGTTGAGTCAGCGTCTCAGGTGCAACGTGACTCAGAAACTTAACGTTAAGGTCGCGTTTAATGACTTCCAGATCAGATAATGGGCACGTCTCCCGTGTCTGTCCTGAGAACCTCCACCCCCCCCCCCCCAAAACACACACACCCCTTCCCTCTCCCTCTCAAAACCCATAAAATCCTTCACCAATAGTCCGTCGCTTTGTGATCACGCCAGGGGCTCCTAGTTTCACCCTGACACTTGTTGAAGGCTCTGATACTAGGATCACCAATGGTTCTCTTTCTGACACGCTGATGGCGTCCGATTGCGACAGTGGTTCTCCAACTGACACGACGACGGTTCTGTTACTTAGATCACCAATGGTTCACATACTGTCACCCCGCACACGCTGGTGGTAGGATGGCCAAAGATCGTTGCTCTGACCATTGTTGAAGGCCCTCTTACAAGGATCACCAATGATCCTCAAACTGGACACGCTGATGGCGCCAATACGCGAATCTGGTTCTCCTACTGAAACGCTGAAAGCGCTGATACTAGAATCATCCACGGTTTTCACCATGCAGTGCTCTTTGTAATTTTGGATATCCACAAATATGGCAACAAGATCACACGTTTTTTTATTACATACAATAAGATGTTGTCGGACAAAGATTATAGATGAATATCAATAATTTTTAAAAAAATTAATGGAAACTCGTATTCTTTATCAAAACCATTAAACTCCTAAAACTAAGTTTTCTTTCCTATAAATCCTTTATTATTTTATGTTCTACTAATATTCGAAAGTCCCACCCGCTTTAGCAGATTTATTATACCAACTATTAAGGTGAAAAAAAAATAAGAAAAAAAAAAATATTACGCTCCCAATGCACTTGCGATATTTTTTTATGGCAGTAATCGGGAATTTTAAATCCTGAAATCAGTGCGTATTGTTTTCACCTTCCCTTTAAAAATAAAACAGGAAAAACTGATTTTGGTTCGTTGGGGTTAGGGCACCGAACTGAAAATATGAGATGATATGTATTGTCGTCAGCAATGAGTCTGTGTGCCAAGTTTCAGCTCGATAGTTTGGCGGGAAATCGGGTCAATTAGGCGTTCGAAGATTTTTGCCAGCCAGACACAAACAAAAGCGAATTTACTATAAAGGATTTAAGAATCTGCCTGCAATGGTAACCCTTGCATCTTACCCTTGCATCTTACCCTTGCATCTTACCCTTGCATCTTACCCTTGCATCTTACCCTTGCATCTTACCCTTGCATCTTACCCTTGCATCTTACCCTTGCATCTTACCCTTGCATCTTACCCTTGCATCTTATACTAGGCATTATATACTTTATATAAATAGATATACGACAAACATCAACAATTCTTTTCTTTTTTTAATGTAAATATTTAGAGCTCAGAATGTCAATGACAACTTAAACTCCTGTAATGTCCTCGACTCCACGTGATCTCATTGTGAAGGTAGACAATCGCCTGCTAAACATGTGCCTTGAATTTTTTTTAACAGAGTGGTACATTTGCACTGCAGGTTGAATGCCGTTAAAACGAATCGGATTTTCCCCATTAATGGCCGGGTATTAGCAAAAAGTGCACAGCTGATATTTTTTTTAAAATAGACACAAATCTGACTACGTCAGAGAGTGAAAAACTGAAGGTTCTTGCGCATGTATATGAAAATAATGAACCATGGACTCAGCCATTAGGATTGTTATGGTTAAAAGGAATCCAGTGAAAGCATGAGCATATTGTTATAACCAAGTAAAGATAACAGCCGTTGAAAAAACACCGTTTCTCAAAGATGGTCATGGCATATGGTTCCTGGGTACTACAACATAGTTCCGGGGGGGGGGGGGGGGGGATAGAGAAAACTTCAAAGAAGGCTTCGTGTATGTAAATTAACAACATTTTTTTTAGATAACAGAAAAGAAGGCCATTGTCACCATGGTGGTAAATATAAAAATAAAATATGGCCAGGAGTAAAAAAAATAATTAAAAATGGTTGAGAAACCAAATCTAGAAATAACAATACCGTCGCCATCTTGATGAAATCAGTCCTCATTCCTTCCGTTTTCGATATGATAATAAAGGGTTTCCCCATACCTTCTTTTCGACATCATTGTAGAGTGTGTGAATTTAGCGAGTACTCATTTTTTAATAGTCCAATAACCCATGGCGGAAAAAAATATAACATGTACATTAGTAATTATTTCTGAGATTCCAACTTGAGCTAAATTGTTGAAATCCAATACTTAAATATTATTATGACATGTGCTAATCGTCGGGTTTTGAATTTCCGATTCTTAAATTAAAGGAAACGTGTGGCTATTTTTCCGTGACATGTCGCTGAACTTGATACATAAAAAAAAACAAAATCATAAAATGGTTAAGTTTCATTTGGGTATTAACGGTTATTATTTATGTTTGATAGCTTATTTATGAGTCAATTTTTAAAAGGAAAAATTGGGTTGTGTACTGCAGTAATCTTCTTTGGGTTGTGTACTGCAGTAATCTTCTTTGGGTTGTGTACTGCAGTAATCTTCTTTGGGTTGTGTACTGCAGTAATCTTCTTTGGGTTGTGTACTGCAGTAATCTTCTTTGGGTTGTGTACTGCAGTAATCTTCTTTGGGTTGTGTACTGCAGTAATCTTCTTTGGGTTGTGTACTGCAGTATTCTTCTTCTATATTTTTAAGGGCCTACGATCAATGACAATGTATTGATCATTCTGATTCCCATGAATGTAGAGGGGATTCATAATGTTTGTGTGCCTGGTGTTGATGAGGATATTTCACTGGTTGCAAGGGCTACAACAAGAATTAAGGGTTGACCGGCCTGAGACAATAGACCCAAATGTGTCAAGTGTTGTCGCCTCAACTGTTCCTTTTGGAATCTTGTTTCAGTCCCTGATTGTCTTTGGCGGGAATGAGCAGTTTCTATATACTGTGTTCTTGTTTTTATGAGCCGGAACTGCCTGTCACGACTTATGTAATGATGAGGACTTAATTTATTTTTTATATTGTTTTTTGTTTTTATTTGTTTGTTTGTTCGCATGATTTTTTAAATAATTTTTTGAAATGTTTAAAAAAAATATTTTAAGAATGAGCTAATAGTTTTAAAAGTCATTTATAACGAAAAAAACTATATATAGTGGGGATAACGTTTTTATTTCTCAGAAAAAGTAGCTTATTGGGTAGGTATTACTTTTATAACCAGACTTTTTAGCAACATCCATTACGAAATATTGTTTTTGAATGTCAGATTCTACTGATACGGAAACAGAGGGATCAAATACTACTGATACGGAAACAGAGGGATCAAATACTACTGATACGGAAACAGGGGGATCAAATACTACTGATACGGAAACAGGGGGATCAAATACTACTGATACGGAAACAGGGGGATCAAATACTACTGATACGGAAACAGGGGGATCAAATACTACTGATACGGAAACAGAGGGATCAAATACTACTGCTACGGAAACAGAGGGATCAAGTACTACTGATACGGAAACAGAGGGATCAAATACTACTGATACGGAAACAGAGGGATCAAGTACTACTGATACGGAAACAGAGGGATCAAGTACTACTGATACGGAAACAGAGGGATCAAATACTACTGATACGGAAACAGAGGGATCAAGTACTACTGATACGGAAACAGAGGGATCAAGTACTACTGATACGGAAACAGAGGGATCAAATACTACTGATACGGAAACAGATGGATCAAGTACTACTGATACGGAAACAGAGGGATCAAATACTACTGATACGGAAACAGAGGGTTCAAATACTAAGATTTTTTTGTTTTTTAAAGTACGGAAATTAAAAAGTAAAAATGTCAAAAAATCAAAACTAGACAGCTGTGTGCTGCTGCATGAAGAACAAAATAACCGGTTCGATGTCAAATTATTCGTATTTTTAGGGCCTTTTTGTTTATGTATTATTTTGATATGTTTGACAATCGGTGAGCTAAGACTGTTACAATTTAACAATCGGTTCAAGTATTGAGAACTTAACCCACTCCCCTACCCCACTCCTCCCCCACTTTTGTGCCCCAAACATTGTAACAAACAATGGGTCGCTTCGAACATTCAAGCACAACATCTCAGTTGTTTAAACACGTAAACGCTGACAGCATATATACATCGACACACTAAAATGCAACACATACATTGAGAAACTAAAATGCAACACATACATTGAGAAACTAAAATGCAACACATACATTGACACACTAAAATGTTACAAATACATACACGGGCACACCAAAATGTTACAAATACATACACGGGCACACCAAAATGTTACAAATACATACACGGGCACACCAAAATGTTACAAATACATACACGGGCACACCAAAATGTTACAAATACATACACGGGCACACCAAAATGTTACAAATACAAACATTGACACACTAAAATGTTACAAATACATACACGGGCACACCAAAATGTTACAAATACATACACGGGCACACCAAAATGTTACAAATACATACACGGGCACACCAAAATGTTACAAATACATACACGGGCACACCAAAATGTTATAAATACATACAAGGACACACTAAATTGTTACAAATACATACACGGATACACTAAAATGCTACAAATACATACACGGACACACTAAAATGCTACAAATACATACACGGACACACTAAAATGCTACAAATACATACACGGACACACTAAAATGCTACAAATACATACACGGACACACTAAAATGCTTTAGTTGATGTATTTTGTTCGTTCGGTATGTCTGTCCAATCTTTGTTGCATATTAATCTTATTGTGATATGACAAACATTTGACCACAGCTCGGATTAAGCTTACAGTTGTAACGAGTGGCAAGGGTTTCAACGACAATCATGATTGGGTAAGTGACGAATGTCAAGGATTTCAACGACAATCATGATTAGGTAAGTAACGGGTGTCAAAGGTTTCAACGACAATCATGATTGGGTAAGTAACACCTGTCAAGAGTCAAGGTTTTCAACGACAATCATGATTGGGTAAGTAAAACCTGTCAAGAGTCAAGGTTTTCAACGACAATCACGATTGGGTAAGTAACGCTTGTCAAGAGTCAAGGTTTTCAACGACAATCATGATTGGGTAAGTAACGCTTGTCAAGGGTTTCAACGACAATTATGATTGGGTAAGTAACGCTTGTCAAAGGTTTCAACGACAATCATGATTGGGTAAGTAACACCAATCAAGAGTCAAGGTTTTCAACGACAATCATCATTGATTGGGTAAGTGACGAATGTCAAGGATTTCAACGACAGTCGTTTGGGTAATACAAACAAAATGTTCTGTTTTATAAGTTATATACTTTGTATCATCAGCTACTCAGTACCATTAGTAAATGATACCAGACAATCCATGATAAGAAGTACCTCATTGCCGTTAGTAAATGGTACACGGCACTCCACGATAAGAAGTACCTTAACGGAACAGCTAAGTGTGTTACGGAACAGCTAAGTGTGTTACGGAACAGCTAAGTGTGTTACGGAACAGCTAAGTGTGTTACGGAACAGCTAAGTGTGTTACGGAACAGCTAAGTGTGTTACAGACTCAACAAAGAGATTGGGGTGGCTTGGTGAGGACGAGGGCATTACGAGAAGTGAGGCGGACGCATCTTCCACAGAGACTCATTGTTACAAGTCATCCCCTGACGGGGTGGACGGTCGATGACCAGAGCTGAGGTCAAAAGTATACAACATAAAGGGCTTTTCCCCTTTAAGGTACCTGCGTTAGAAGGTAGGGAATGGGGGCGAGTTTAAAGAGGAGAGAGGGCGGACTCGGATTGGAGAAGGAAGATTAAGTTTATTTTTATCCCTCAAACAAGTTAAAAGCCCCCCCCCCCCCCCCCCACGCAAAACCACCACCATTTTTCTGAAGGAGCATGGTGACAACAGAACGGCTTCAAACTAATTGTGGGTGTTTTGAGACGATTTTTTCTTGGGGGAGGGGGGGTGATGGTAGGGGTGGGATAGATCAAATGATGTTGGGGTGGGACGGGATAGATCTAATGGTAATGGGGTGGCGCTGGCCACGTGTACTCGGATCTCACGAGGCCCAAACACCCTTCCCAGGGGAAAACACATTTCTTTTTGTCTCTTGGTGTCCCCCTTCACAAAAGGGGTTCTCAGTCTATACGTATAAAGTGTTCCATTTTTCAAGTTACTTAAATAATTAATAAAAGTTTTAATGAAAAAAGTGAGTTGGTTTTTTTTTCGGTTCTTTTAAATAGGGGGTAGGGGGTAATTAAATCGCCATTGCAAATCCAGAATTTGTTTTCAATTCATAATTTCTTGCCTAACAATATCTTGGTGCGTGTATAAAACACGTTTGTATTTTATAGTTCATAAAATGTAAAATATCGTACCCATAAAGACGGTATGTGTTGTCTCAATTTCAACTTAAATTGCAATAAACTATAAGCAACAACCTCATAAAATTTTTTGGTGTGAAGGAAACGAATTTTACAAATGTATTTGTTTGTCTTTGAACTTCGTTCTTCCCGTCTGCTCCAAAAATGATCAATTTCTAAAACCTAATTTTTTAAATAAATTACTATTAAAAAAAGGTGGCTATTTTATATTTCAATGTGTTTACAACATGTATATATTTAAATGTGAATTGCATGTGTATTTATCAATGTTATTTCACTGCGCCCATAATGTGACTTCTCGTAGTTAAACGATGTCCCAGTTAAAAAGCTAACGAACTACCCTAACCTAACATTTGAACTAAACACACTATAATTAAAATGTAAACTTCTTATTCGGTTCAAACTGACACTTTGTCAAAAGTGAATTAAGATAACTTTTATCTCCGGAAGTTCATCCGTGAACAAATCGAAATAAAATCTTTAGAAACGTGAACCATTAACTTGGTCTCTACGCGTCATTGTCGAAAGAAACAAGAAAAAAAAACAGCCAAACATCCCCATAAAATGGTGTGGGAACCACTGACCAAAGACACCTGTTTCTTCCTACCTGTTCGCTTAACTTACCAAGCCCCCCACCCCTGGCCACGCTCGCTTCTTTGTCCTGCTGCACGTCCCCCCGCCACTGGTCAGCGGGCACAGCTCACAAGGTCACACACATTGTCAAAGGTGAGATGGGCAAGAGGTGTACTGCTTCCTTCCGGGTGAGTTTGTTGCCACCCCTCCCCTGACCCGGCTTCCACCCGACGTGGCCTTGACAAATTTCGGTGATTTCGACACTAGCGTCATCTTTCTGTCAGCAATCTCTTAAGTTATGGTCTCTTTCTCTTTCATTTGGAATTGTTTCTACATTGCCGTTTAAACCAAAACATTCCTTATTCAGCCAGCAGATCGTGTCCACCAATATCTCATTCACCAATATCTAATTCAGCCAGATCGTATCCCCCAATATCTCATTCACCAATATCTAATTCAGCCAGATCGTATCCACCAATATCTCATCCACCAATATCTAATTCAGCCAGATCGTATCCACCAATATCTCATCCACCAATATCTAATTCAGCCAGATCGTATCCACCAATATCTCATTCACGAATATCTAATTCAGCCAGATCGTATCCACCAATATCTCATTCACCAATATCTAATTCAGCCAGATCGTATCCACCAATATCTTGTTCACCATATATCTACAGTTTTGCGTTCCTTTAGTTTAATTAACTCGTTGCTCCTCCATAACTCATTGCATGAGTATTGCTACTTCTTACAAGAGTAGTTAGTGGCGTTAATTCTTACCCCGTCGCAAAAAATTTCTTCTCCACCTGTCCATTTTGCCTCCTCATTTTTCTAAAAGTTTTTTTTGTGGTCATTTTTAGTGTCAAGTGGTTAACCCACTGCTCATAATGTTTTGTTCACAACTAGGTCAACCCACGTCTCATAATGTGTTGTTCACAACTAGGTCAACCCACGTCTCATAATGTGTTGTTCACAACTAGGTCAACCCACGTTTCATAATGTGTTGTTCACAATTAGGCGATACTATAAAACTCAACAGTATTGTTAAGTTCCCGTCAACTCAAGAGTATGCACTCAAAGAGTCGAGCCTGTGATGTTTTACATGTGCGTACTGTAATGTTTAACATGTGCGTGTGTACGGGCCGTCCAGGAACTATTAATGAATCTTATCACATTAGCCCTGGCCTTGAGACAAGTTCTTTCAAATTCGTAGGCGATTCAGAATACACTTCATTGAGTCCCTATCTAACTTTAATTGTCACAGTAAACCATTTCTTGTTTACAGAAAGCTAAATATTCCTTTTTGTTCGACTTAATTATTAGTCACATGTCAATTAATAAATACATTAACCTGATTTTAAAGTCTGATTAAATAAGACGTTGTGTTGAGATGTTCATTAATTGATTTTTTTCTCGGAGCTTAAGTCTGCAAAGGAAAAACAAAATTTCGCTGACTTATTCATTGTCACGGTTATGGAACTACCCACAATGTGTATTATTTAAAGGGTATATATTTTACTTTTAGAAGTAGCCTACTTAGTGTTAGGTAAAGTTATCTGATTATCTGACATAACAGCTCATCCCAGGACCATGCGATATCCCCAGGAGACAAGACATCAGGACGTTCTTTCAAACAGCCGAACACCGATACAATAGGGCTTGTCATTTAATGGCGGAAATCTATAAATAGAACTGCTGTAATCATCCGGGTAATTATGCGGACAAAATGCCAAGACTGTTCAGTACTGCTATGTTAGCGAAGCGACTCTTAACCTAAATCAAAACTTTGTTTTCAACTATATTTAATGAAATATTTACACCACTTTAAAAAATCCACAATCTCAATAATAAAATGACATAATACTTTTTGAGAGAGATCGAGAGAAACACACTAATTAGTGGTGTTAGGGGATTGGGATCATCCGAACGCAGGTCCAAAATTCATAACACTAGTAGTAGTAGTTAGTTACTAGAAAGTATGCCTAATTCAAAACACTAGTAGTAGTAGGCCTAATTCATAACACTAGTAGTTAGTAGGCCTAATTCATAACACTAGTAGTTAGTCTAAGTAGGCCTAATTCATAACACTAGTAGTTAGTAGGCCTAATTCATAACACTAGTACTAGTAGTTAGTAGGCCTAATTCATAACACTAGTAGTTAGTAGGCCTAATTGATAACACTAGTAGTTAGTAGGCCTAATTCATAACACTAGTAGTTAGTAGGCCTAATTCATAACACTAGTAGTAAGTAGGCTTAATTCATAACACTAGTAGTAGTAGTAGGCCTAAATCGAATGTCAGTTTAATAATGTTTTACCATTAGTAAATGGTCAAATGTGATAAAAGTCACTTAACAACTGTCGGAAACACGTTCAAGTTTTGTATGTCTCTCTCTTTCTTACTCTCTCTCTCTCTGTGTTGGGGTGTGGGTGGGTGGGTGGGTTTGTAGTTTGGAAACAGGCCAATTTACGCTTGACCTGCACCCAAAGTCCATCAATAGTATTTGTGTAGATTCCTGGATGAAAGGGTGTATGAAATCTTGGGTATCTTTTAACATATAGCACGAACACTTACAAAAATTGATATTTTAAAAACAAAAATTAAGAATTTAACGTGTTCTTACAAATAGGGCACTTTTCATCGATTATTATTGTGTTATTTGTGTTTTCTTCAAATTTGCTAATTGTGTAACACAGTTTCCTAAATTACATAGTTAAAAAAAAATCTTAGCCTATAGTATAGTTATTAAATTGCCGACTGTTTTTTATCTTTTTATTTTCAGAATAATAAACAATCTGCCCCGCCCATTTGCATTCATTTCTATTTTAATGATTTCTTTTTAGATGGGAATCTAGTAGAAAGCTAAAAGAAAGCCAAAAAAGTTTGTGAACTAACATTTTGATTATCATTCCAATTTCAATTTTTGTTTAGTGTTGGGTACCAGTTGTAGAAAAAATTCTTTGTTGTATACAGTGTTTTCAGATTTATTTGTCCGCCGTTCTAAAAATAGTAACATTACGTAGTGCGCTATGACGTTTTCCGGTCTGAGAAATGACAAGCCCTATTCCCCTTCGCAAAGACCGCGCAAACCTCCAACACAATAACTCACCAAACTTTCCCACACTCGTAGCACGCGCAAACAAGTTGTTGTCCCTTTCGGGGGTGAGTACCTGTCGGTCTTGCATTCCTGAACACAATGCCTCCCTAAAGTACTGGGGGGAGGGGGGGCAAAACCTCTTTTCACAGTTCTTGCATTTTCCCGCGCTCTCCTCTGACCTTCTCAAGGCCGTGTCACTCATTAAGCTGCTCACCTTCCCGTAGAGCACACACATCCACTACATTCCTTCCCATGAGCCATTGTCAACAAGACATGGGGTGGGGTTGGGACCCCAAACGTGGGATCTATTGGTGCGTCCAGGACAAAAAGAGGAAGAACCAGAGCGAGACAACTGATCCTGAAAAAAGAGCTAAAAACTGAATCACTCATACGGCCCGTTTTTTCCGCTCACCCCGAGCTTCACCCATTTTCCACTCTTAAAGTACACCCCACACCTCTTAAATCTGCAAAGAACAAAAAAAAATCCATTGGGAAATGTTGAAAGGCCAGGTAACTGTCGCGCCAAAACATTTCACGTCCGTTAGACCTCACGGGTCCATCTGTCGACTCACTGAGCGTGAGAGAGTTAGCTCCCCCGCTCACCGTCAACCCGTTGGTGACATTGGTACGATCAGGGTTATGGGACCTTGGAGTCACAACACGCGCACCTGTTGAAAAGGTGGTCAACGTTAATGAAGAAAGAAGTAGGGGAGGGGAGGGGGGCTACAGACTGCAGATATTTGGGAGAGTGGCGTGGGGTAGAGGTGTTCAAAATGAATGTCATTCACATTCGTGTCGGCGCGCGCAAATGAATGAGCAAAGCTCGTGAGAATTCCCGCGTTTTTTCAGATGGTTAAATTTAGCAACAGGTAGTTGACACACATACGATGGGTGCGGCTTTGTAACGGGTTTGGGGGCGGGGGGGGGGGGGTGCATGGCAGTGGAAAGATAATGAAATAAAATGGGAGGAAGGGAATCGGATATAATTAAAATAGGGATTTTCATGCCTTATAATGTGACTTCATTCTTTCCCAATAGGCTGACTTTCTCATAAAAAGAAAACCACGCCTGAACGTTAGGGAAATATGTTTTATGTAAAAAAGATTTAGTTTTCAACACTATGTTTATACATTTGGTTTCCCTTCATTGCTCTTGTGTGAATGAAATGATTTTCAATGATACCCCATATTTTATGTCGTTATAAGTGCAATTTTAAGACGAAAGTATGTCGTTGCTCGGAAATGTCCACAGTCTGCCATAGTGTTTTGTTTTGTTTTTTCTTTTTGCAGATACGGGATGGATCATTGTTCTGTAACAGCCAAATTATAAATATTCCTTCCACATTATGATTATTTTTTTTTTAAATGAAAGCCAAATTCGCATGTCTCGTGGTGTTAAGATAATGTAATCGAGCAATGACTTCAAGAGCCACACATGTTAATTCTTCATTCTCAATCTGTGAATATGTACGTAAAAAAAGCCAACATACATGACAGTGTGAGGCCATCTCCCATAGGCAAAACAAAGAGGTGAAAGTGATTTCGAATTTCTTTGTTCGTGTCTTGGCGCCGCTTAGAGCAACCAGTGAATGTTCCTTTTCTTCTCTAACTGTTCTTGCTTATGAAAATGTAAACCCGAAAGGCATTGTTCCCCAAACGGTGGGGATAGGCGGGGCTGGTTAAAAGCGATAAAGAGAGAGAGAGGGGGGGGGGGGAGAGAAAGAGAGAGAAAGAAGGAGAAAGAGAGAGAGAGAGCGACAGAGAAAAGAAAGATAAGGAGAGAAAGAAAGGGAGAGAAAGAGAGAGAGAGAGAGAGCAAGAAAGAGAAAGATAGAGAATGAGGCTTAGGAAGGGACGCGTCAAAAGTACTTAGTGAAATACATTCATACACTTATTTCACCTCACTGGATCCAATTCATTTTTTAAAAAAACTTAGATATAGACTAGAAGAACATTTAACAACAAGAAAGATAAACAACGTTACGGCCCGGGGGGAGGGGGGCGTGGGGGGGGATTTGAAATAAAATAAATGAACATGAAAATAGGAATATTTGTATGGTTTCTTTAAGAAAGAGTTATCTTCATCACTAACCCGGCCCCCCCCCCCCCCCCCACGTCCCAACAATTCGACTACACCGACTCAACCCCTGGGGTCATCGGTTGGGTCCAGTTTTCTAGCGGGTTTCTTGAACAAAGGATGAGCAAAGGAAGACGGCCGCCTGACAATATCTTTTCGCGCGTGCTACAGGTTAGCCTCAAGTTATAATCCATTCTGCCGCAAGTGTTACCCCCCCCCCCCACCCCTTTACTGTTACCCCCCTTACCACCTTTGCCAAGATGGACCAGTGGGCGTGTGGACAGCCCAGGTGTGCGTCGTGGGCTCTGCGTCCGTCCCCCCCCCCACCTCGGATCCCGCTTTGTTTGCACAGGTTTCATGTCACGCGCGGGTCACCCATTGTTGCTCTCACCTACTCCCCCTCCCTTACCACCACCCCACTCCGAACCAACAGGTATCTCAAGACAAGGGAAAGGGTGGGGGGATACGTATAATGGGGTAGCGGGAGGACAGGTGGAACATCTGTTGATGAAATCCTTCATCTCGCGCTAGCCAACTCGTGCCGGGCTGGGTAGGGGCGGCAGTCCATTGGATTGGTATGGGGAGCGGGGATTGGGGATGGTGTGCACTGACGGTTAGATTAATAGTTTAATAGCAGGAGAAAGTAGTCGAGAGTAATAAAGAAGATGAAAGTCGTGTAAGAAGACACCTTGCCGCCAAGACATGGCCATAACTTCAAGTGAAGTCTAGATAGTCCATTACTGGAGACTTTTTTTAAAAACGATTTTTTGCTGTCTCGTCAATTTTTTTTAAATTTTCCTATCCATCCATTTTTCACAATGAACCTGTCGTGCTCTCAATTTTATTGGTTCTTTTTAAAAAAAAAAAAAAAAACATCTTTGTTGACAATAGTGTTTTTGGAAATCAAGCATTAGTCATTTTTTTTTGGGGGGGGGGGGGGGGGGGACAACCTTAAGAATATATATATATATTTTTAAAAAATTTTTTTTTTTGGCCAACTGCAGAATTTTTTTGAGGGGCAAAAATCATGGCCAGTCTCGAGTGGCACTAACTCCTAACTACGCAAACTCTGTTTGAATCCAGTGGCGTAAATAGCGGAGCGTTGGTCGGATCTCCACGCAGCGTATTTTTAATATGTATCGAGCATTAAATGCAAACTACAGAATGATGTGCAGGTTTTTTTTTTTTAAAAACCAGTCATTTTTTTTTGGGGGGGGGGGGGGGGGTTTCCAAATAAAAGTTACTAATTATATCTAATTTCAAAACATGGCTACACCAAATGTTTCACTTATCAAACCCTGGTATTCTTTTTTTTCTGTCACATAATATGTGTCATTGGAAACAAGCAAGTCTTTAAATCATATTTCTCTGTAGGATCTCTAAAGAAATGGTTTTCCATGACTGTTCATTTCTCCCATTCATCGATCTCTGATGGCCGCCAAACACTGTATTTTTCCAATGTTGTCAATCTAAAGCTTCAATTTGGCAGCCATAGAGATTATGTATTCTATTCTCTTTATTGACTTTTTTTTTTTTTTTTTAAAAAGGAAAGAAAAGCTTATAGAAATAGAGGGTTAACCCCATTGCTAGGGGTCATATTCTTTTACCGTATCTCGAGCCTGGACTTGAATGACATCATTAAATCTCGACATAAATTAACTTGAAATTGTTTTACAGAAAAAAGTAAATCTCCCCCTAGACAATCGGTGGTCCTGTTATGTGCCGAGAACCAATATTATTTATTCAGTTGTAATTTGTGGGGGGGGGGGGGGGGGGGATTGTGTGCGCGAGCTGTTCCCCCCCCCCCCTTTTTTTTCCCTTCACTTTTTAAAAATAAATTGCCTGCTAACGACAGAATCCATTCTAACGTGTAATTAATGACGAATCACTGGTCGACTTGTAAGAGAGTGCCTGACACAGTCATTCTGGTTTATTGCTCACATTTTTCATTTGCATACCCAATGGCGTCATTTGGAGTCACGTCTAGCCCTGCAGTAAACAAACTCGTCTGTTCTTGTTGATAAACTCGTTGTCGCTGTTCTATGTGTTGACCCCTCTTCCGCATGTGTACACAGTCACATCAAAGCCATAGTTGTACACAGTCACATCAAAGCCTTAGTTGTACACAGTCACAAATTCTTAGTTGTACACAGTCACAAAGTCTTAGTTATACACAGTCACAAAGTATTAGTTGTACACAGTCACAAAGTCTTAGTTGTACACAGTCACAAAGTCTTAGTTGTACACAGTCACAAAGCCTTAGTTGTACACAGTCACAAAGCCTTAGTTGTACACAGTCACAAAGTCTTAGTTGTACAGAGTCACAAAGTCTTAGTTGTACACAGTCACAAAGCCTAAGTTGTATACAGTCACAAAGCCTTAGTTGTACACAGTCACAAAGTCTTAGTTGTACACAGTCACAAAGCCTAAGTTGTACACAGTCACAAAGTCTTAGTTGTACACAGTCACAAAACCTTAGGTGTACACATTCACAAAGTCTTAGTTGTACACAGTCACAAAGCCTTAGTTGTACACAGTCACAAAGTCTTAGCTGTACACAGTCACAAAGCCTTAGATGTACACAGTCACAAAGTCTTAGTTGTACACAGTCACACAGTCTTAGTTGTACACAGTCACAAAGCCTAAGTTGTACACAGTCACAAAGTCTTACTTGTACACAGTCACAAAGCTTTAGTTGTACACAGTCACAAAGCCTTAGTTGTACACAGTTACAAAGTCTTAGTTGTACACAGTCACAAAGCCTAAGTTGTACACAGTCACAAAGCCTAAGTTGTACACAGTCACAAAGCCTTAGTTGTACACAGTCACAAAGTCTTAGTTGTACACAGTCACAAAGCCTAAGTTTTACACAGTCACAAAGACTAAGTTGTACACAGTCACAAAGCCTAAGTTGTACACAGTCACAAAGCCTTAGTTGTACACAGTCACAAAGCCTAAGTTGTACACAGTCACAAAGCATAAGTTGCACACAGTCACAAAGCCTAAGTTGTACACAGTCACAAGTCTTAGTTGTACACAGTCACAAAGCCTAAGTTGTACAAAGTAACAAAGTCTTAGTTGTACACAGTCACAAAGCCTAAGTTGTACACAGTCACAAAGCCTAAGTTGTACACAGTCATAAAGTCTTATTTGTACACAGTCACAAAGTCTTAGTTGTACACAGTAACAAAGCCTAAGTTGTACACAGTCACAAAGCCTAAGTTGTACACAGTCACAAAGTCTTAGTTGTACACAGTCACAAAGCCTTAGTTGTACACAGTCACAAAGTCTTAGTTGTACACAGTCACAAAGCCTTAGTTGTACACAGTCACAAAGTCTTAGTTGTACACAGTCTTAGTTGTACACAGTCACAAAGCCTTAGTTGTACACAGTCACAAAGTCTTAGTTGTACAGAGTCACAAAGTCTTAGTTGTACACAGTCACAAAGCCTAAGTTGTATACAGTCACAAAGCCTTAGTTGTACACAGTCACAAAGTCTTAGTTGTACACAGTCACAAAGCCTAAGTTGTACACAGTCACAAAGTCTTAGTTGTACACAGTCACAAAGTATTAGTTGTACACAGTCACAAAGTCTTAGGTGTACACAGTCACAAATCCTAAGGTGTACACAGTCACAAAGTCTTAGTTGTACACAGTCACAAAGCCTAAGTTGTACACAGTCACAAAGCCTAAGGTATACACAGTCACAAAGCCTTAGTTGTACACAGTCACAAAGTCTTAGTTGTACACAGTCACAAAGCCTAAGTTGTACACAGTCACAAAGCCTAAGTTGTACACAGTCACAAAGTCTTAGTTGTACACAGTCACAAAGTCTTAGTTGTACACAGTCACAAAGTCTTAGTTGTACACATTCACAAATCCTAAGTTGTACACAGTCACAAAGCCTTAGTTGTACACAGTCACAAAGCCTTAGTTGTACACAGTCATAAAGCCTAAGTTGTACACAGTCACAAAGTCTTAGTTGTACACAGTCACAAAGCCTAAGTTGTACACATTCACAAAGTCTTAGTTGTACACAGTCACAAAGCCTAAGTTGTACACAGTCACAAAGCCTTAGTTGTACACAGTCACAAAGTCTTAGTTGTACACATTCACAAAGTCTAAGTTGTACACAGTCACAAAGTCTTAGTTGTACACAGTCACAAAGCCTAAGTTTTACACAGTCACAAAGTCTTAGTTGTACACAGTCACAAAGTCTTAACGTCAACTTGATGCTTTTTTTTTTGTTTGCACCTTTAAATTCATTTTTAAACTGTTTTTTTTATTGGATGACCTTCGAAATTTGACTCACAAACATCAGCAAGTGTCTGAGACTGACGATCTATATTCCTATTGCTATGATACTCCCCCCCCCCCTGGATACCTACAAAGAGATAGATGGCTCTTCTGTATTCAGTGACCTAGGTAAGGAAAGCGGAGGGGCGGTCCTCCCCAGGCGGAACTTTTTTCTTCATATGGACGGGTCCATATTCCTATAGTCCCCATATTCCTATAATCCCCATAGTCCCCATATTCCTATAGGCCCCATAGTCCCCATATTCCTATAGTCCTCATATTCCTCATAGTCCCCATAGTCCTCATAGTCCCCATAGTCCTCATATTCCTCATAGTCCCCATAGTCCCCATAGTCCCCATATTCCTCATAGTCCCCATAATCCCCATAGTCCCCATAGTCCCATAATCCCCATAATCCCCATAGTTCCCATAGTCCCCATAGTTCTTATAGTCCCCATAGTCCCCATAATCCCCATAGCTCTTATAGTCCCCATAGTCCCAATAATCCCCATAGTCCCCATAATCCCCATAGTCCCCATAGTTCTTATAGTCCCCATAGTTCTTATAGTCCCCATAGTCCCCATAGTTCTTATATTCCCCATAGCTCTTATAGTCCCCATAGTTCTTATAGTCCCCATAATCCCCATAGTCCCCATAGTCCCCATAGTCTGATAATAACCATAGTCCCCATAATCCTTATAGTCCCCATAGTCCCCATAGATATAAGAAAATAATGTGCCTCTCTAAATCCTAGTATGTTAAAAATATAAGTCTAGCAATCTAGTCCGAGCAATATAGTCCGAGCAATCTAGTCCGAGCAATCTAGGCCGTGCATTCTAGTCTGAGCAATCTATGCCGTGCATTCTAGTCCGAGCAATCTAGGCCGTGCATTCTAGTCCGAGCAATCTAGTCCGAGCAATCTAGTCCGAGCAATCTAGTCCGAGCAATCTAGTCCGAGCAAATTAGTCGGAGCACTCTAGTGCGAGCAATTTGGGTCGTGCAATCTAGTACGAGCAATTTAGACCATGCAATGTAGTCCGACAATCTAGCCTGACCAATCTAGTCCGATCACGAGCAATCTAGTCCGAATACGAACAATTTAGTCCGAGCAACCTAGTCCGAGCAGTCTTGGTCGTGCAATATGCGTTTTGCCAACTAAGCCGTGCAGAGGATTTTTGGGCCCCGAGAAAACTAAATTTGGGGCCCCCACAAATCCATACTGCAGTAAGTGGATGTAATGTGGCATCAGTGGGGAGATGGCGGTAATTATGTTTTTGGATATAGGTGTTCCTGATATTTTGGAGGGTGGAATAAACGCCTTTCGGGCCTTGGGAAATGCCTGGATCCGAAGATCCACGTTCGTGTTTTTTTTTCTTATTTACTAAAGCAAAACAAATTAAAAAAATATCATGATTTTGCACTGAGGCAAGGCGGGCCATGAAACGTTTAATGTAAATTTTATTGGTGTACAAAAAGGAGCGTCATTCCTATGCGCGGTGCGTAAGATAGAAGAAATAGGTCTGTGGAAGCTAGACATAAAAAGACAGGACAATAAAAGAAGAGCATTTCGAAGGAGAGCCTTCCTCAGCAGACGGGACAATTGAAGAAATAACAAGAAATAGAAAGTATTGTTTAAAAAACATAAAGTGTTCGCCATGTTCATGTTATTGCCGGAGGTTGGGTTTTCAAAAATCAAGATTACAGGATGTAAAAGACTGTATGTATTATTGCTGTGAAAAATAAGATTTTAACGGACAAATATATTTTGGAAATTTTCAAAATATAAGAAATAAGAAAAGACTTCATTCAGAGCTCCATTTATTTCAGGCAAGTGGTTAAAAAAAAAAAAAAAAAGGTCAAACACTAAGATGTCTTTCAGTCCAGTGAGACCCAGAAAGTCCATGGAGCGAAACACCACCAAACATACTCTTAAGCATATCACAGGGCTATGGACGTGCTGAAAAGATGGTGTACATAGTTCGAACAAATCCAAAATATGTTGTACAGCTTGGATCTGCATTCAATCCCCATAAATTCAGTGATGATAATGATTGAATACTTTTATAGCTCTTGTGTCCATGCTGTTTTAGCATGCCCACAGTGCTCTGATGTCCTAAAATCTATATAAACATAAAAGTATTTAAATGGCTCTTAAATGAATTTTTATCATTTTCAATGTCCCTCAAAGATTGAGGCAAACTCTTCCACAATTGAGGCGCAATAGCTTCACAAGAGCGCAATACGTATGACTTCTTTATGTGTCCACCCACTCCGCATTCCACATGACTTCATTTATTTATACTTGGGTGAGGAAAAGCACTTCCGGTTAGCAGTTTCGTATCGATGGACAAAATGCAAATACTTCCGTCCTTTCGGGGCCATGGGCTCCGAGTTCTTTACTCGGTTGCCTCGGCCTCTCCACTTTTACATTCAATATCTCAGTGTAGTCTGATTTTATGATAAACGTTTTGATCCATTTAACTAATTGAAAAACAGCGTGTAGTCTGACCCACTTGACCAACCCACTTGTCCAACGCATTTGTAAAACCCACTTGTCAAACCCTCGTGACCAACCCATTTGTCCAGCCCACTTGTCCTTGTCAAACCCTCATGTCCGAACCACTTGTCTGACCCACCTTACTAACCCACTTGTCAAACCCACGTGCTCTCTTATAAACCCGGCTAATAAATAGGCTAACAACTCCATCTGTTGAGCCGAGCCATACAATATTTTCCTCACGTAAGGTTCCCCAACCGCCCTGGCTTCCCCCCGAGAGATCCAGGGATGGACATTCAGTCAACAGATGCGCTAGCGTCTCCGGGCACAGGCTGCAATGCCGGCAGGTAGGATCCCTGTTGCTGGCTAGCCGGCAGAGGTGAGTGCCTATAGGGCAATGATCGGTGTGCATTTGTGTCACTAAGCTCTGCTGTTTGCGGCCTAACCCCCACTATGGGTCTTTTTTGCTAGGAGTGGGCAAATTTGAAAAGACGCCTCTCGCGGTCGTATTGTCCGCCCACAGCCTGTACCACTTCGTCATGAAGTTGTCTGTCAGCCAGTTCTTTATTCCCAAATAAGTAATTGGTACTTCTGGCTGAGGCTGGGCAGCCTCGGTTTTCGCCAGTGTCCGCTTTCTCATTGCCACTCACGTTGACATGGCCTGGGATCCATTGCACTGTTACCTTGCCTCTTATTTTGTCGATTTTGCACACGTCACCAATGATGACGTCAACTAGGTGAGTGGTACCCTGTCTCTTCCCCAAGATCTCGAAAGAGTCCGAGAACACGATCACATCGCGCCCCACAAGCCAGTTTTCCTTCAATGTGTGGTGCACGCTCTTTTAGGCCCTGTGTATAGCCTCAAGTATGATGCTGCTTTCCCACAGGTCCCCAAGGGCTCCTGACTTTGTGGCCCCCCCTGCTTGGTATAGTATGAGCGCACCCTCCCAGCAGTATCTTCTCTCAGGTTGAATAACTAACACACATATTCTGCTGAAGGTCTGAGATTACTCTCTTATGACCCCGGCTCGTAAGGGTGAGCGGAAAAAAAGTCACAGGAAAAAAAGTCACGGAAAAAAGTCACAAATTTTGCTAGGAAAAAAAGTCACAGGAAAAAAGTCACAGGAAATAAAGTCACAGGACAAAAAGTCACAGGAAATAAAGTCACAGGAAATAAAGTCACAGGAAAAAAAGTCACAGGAAAAAGTCACAGGAAAAAAAGTCACAGGAAATAAAGTCACAGGAAAAAAAGTCACAGGAAATAAAGTCACAGAAAAAAAGTCATAGGAAAAAAAGTCACAGGAAAAAAGTCACAGGAAATAAAGTCACAGAAAAAAAGTCAAAGGAAAAAAAAGGCACAGGAAATAAAGTCACAGGAAATGCCCCCCCTTCACCCAGCCCCAGAAGAATGAATATTATGAGTTAAGTAACTTTTGGCATTTGAATGTGGATAATCAACTTTATGTATACTAAGTTTGATCAAGAGCCATTTATTCGTGTAGGAGTATTTGTTGTTAATTTTATTTTTAGAGCTTATATAGGAAAAACCGACATTTTGGGCCCTCGGCCCCAAACGGAATGTTATAAAAAGTTAATCCCCCCCTCCGTATTTGATTCTGGATAATTATGGATAATGTGCCAAGTTTGGTCAAGATCCATCAATCCATGTACAGCCTTTGTGGAACCAGTGTTTCTTTCAGAAATTTTCCCCCGAGGGGGCACTTTTGACGCTCGGGGGGGGGGAGGGGGGGCAGTGCCAGTTTTTCAGTGGCCAGAGGCGTAGCTAAGGGGTGGCAGATGGGACATATGTCCCCGGGCGCCAGACTAGCGGGGGCATCTAATGGGCTATAGTGTTAATGGATGAAAATAATAGGTTTCAGAGTTTAGCCAGGGGGGGGGGGGTGTAAAAATGAATCTTGTCCCCTGTCATCAAAGACTCACGTCAGTGACGTAGAAGTGGGGGGGGGGCGCGAACATTTGGTCTTCCCAGGTGTCATTTTTATCTTTAGATAGAGCGACGGGATTTTCGGCCATCTGCAGAGTTTCTATCGAGAAAGTTAACCCAACTAGGGTGGCGCTAACACTAGGCACGCCGCTGGGCAGTGTATATATCAGCACCAAATTTGGCTGTCATGGCAAGTAATTTTTATCGGGAAGTAGGGCAGCAGAAAATGTGTGATTGTTTAACAATCAAAAGGTGCATTTTGGAGTATACATGATTCGAATGTTTTGATAAGACTTTCATTTGATCGGGGAGGCATTATGGCGACCAGTGCCAGATACAAACTAAATTCATTTTTGTTGTGGTGTGCCGAAGAAAATCATTTGACACAAGATTAGATTCAACCCGTTAGTCACATTGATCGACGTCAAGGAAAAAAAAGGGGGGGGGGGGTAGCAGAAATTGAGGAATCCGAAGAGTTTGAGCAAAAGTGGGGGCAGGGGTCACCTTAATTTAAAAATAATAAATTCAAAATGCAGTGATGCATTGTGGTGCAAATTTTTCTTCTTCTTTTTGTGTCTTTTAAGGGCCCACGATCAATTTATTGATCATTACGGCTCCTATGAATGTAGATGGGATTTGCAATGTTTCTGTGCCTTGTGTTGATGCGGATATTTCACTGGTAACAAGAGTTACCTAGTGAGGGTATCATGCACTGTATTCAACGTATCTTTAAGACAATGTGTGAAGGAGCATTTCAAACGTTCATATATTTACTGTTAGATGTCTCGTAGAAAATGCTAAGAATACATCAACATACACAAACTATATGTGCACTTAAATCAGGTTATGATAGCATAGACAGGAAATACATGAACGATGCTGTGTTGGAACTTGGAGTCCTTAACAAACTTACCCGACTCATACATATGACGATGGATAACTACAAAAGTAGAATCAAAGTACAGAGGGAGTAGTTGAGGGAGTTCCCAATCAATCTGGGCCTCAGACAAGGAAATCCGTGTATCATTTTCAACATCACTTTAGAAAAAAGCATTAGAAACATACGTGTGAGCATCTGAGAGGTGGTACAGAACAACCATAAGGAACTTTATAAAGCCAGCCACTGCAATACCTGGCCTACACAGACGATATAGCGCTACTTGGTAGAAACAGCATTGATGATATAATTAAAACTTTCAGGGAACTTGAAGATGTGACGGTCAAAGCTGGTCTTGATGTAAATAAAGCGAAGGCAATATTTATGATAATGTCAGGAAATACGCACTGATGACTTCATCAATATGAACATCTACGCCTTTGAGAGGGTAGCTACTTTCAAATATCTAGGGATGACTATAAATAAGCAAGAGGAAATAAAATCGGATGTACAAGAAAGAATAACAGCATGAAACCGTTCTTATTTCAATTTACAAAAGCTACTTCAAAGCAAAAATCTCGATAAGGGAACAAAGAAGGAAGTATACACCACTGTCACAAGACCAGTAGTGAGACTTGGTTCCTACCAGAAAAGCAGAGAACCTGCTAAATATATGACCCGATGATAGACAATTTTGTTTTGGGAATCCGTACAAACTAAGAGCTATATCAATTGTACAAATACCCATCCATAGTCCCAACAATATAAAAAAAATGGCAGACTGCCCCAGGCAGGACACATTGAAAGAATGCCGGATTCTGGAGCAACAAAACTATCCACAGGCAGAAACCTAGGGGCAGACGGCTCACCGGTCGACCAAGATTGAGATGGATTGACGATGTAGAGAAGGGCTTACAAAGGTTGGGGTTCGCACATGGAGGTGTAAAGCGATGGATCGATCCCAATGGAAGAATGGGGTGGAGCAGGCCAGGGCCCTAAATGGGATGAAGCGCCACTGATGTAAACATTTCAGACATTTGGGTGGGAAGCGCTAGAAATAACGATAATAACAGGACATCACTAACTCTTCCACCAGCACAATATTAAATAAATTCAGTCCAATTGGGATCCCTTAGGGTATGTTTTTTTATCGAGAGATACTCCTTAGCTTAGACTCGCCCCTTAAAACTTTATAGGCCCCGGAAATTTTTTGATAAATTCAAAATGCAAGAATGCAATTTTTTAAAATACCGTAGTTAAATTTAGTTTCGCATCATTAAACACTTAACTGCAGAGCAACGGGAGAGATGCTATTTAAGATTTTATGTGTCATTTGACATAAGAGCCATCGTACAAGCGACGTCTCTGCTTGACTAAGTGTGGTATGCAAACATTTTTTTAAAATTGAAAAGTAATGTATTTTTAAAGTTATTATTTTAAAATATTTTTGGGATCAACTACATAAAAATAATGAATTTACTATAAAATATTTGTAAAATTAAGAAAAAAGACTTCCTTCCAAAAAAAGGTATCCATCCCAAAAAAGATATGCTAAAATAGTTTTACATTTTGAACGAAAAAGAAAAACCAAAAACATACGTTTATTTCAAAATATTTCCAAGTTTCACCAAAGTCAAAAAGAAAAAAAGCTTTTCTGTAGAAAAGGCTATAGAATATATCTTTATGGGTTTTCAAAATTGGTATTTATTTATAAATCATATGTAACCGATGTAATTGTTTAGAAGTCAAGAATTGTTTACAAAAGTCTCATATATAATTTATTAATGTGTGATTTTTTTTTCGTATAAATTATTAAAGTTTCAATTCTCAATATTCAGTTGATTTAAATGTTAATTTAGAAATTTAGACTACTATATTTTGCTTCAGATCATTACAACTTGCCTCTTTGATATTATACTTGAAAACAATTTTTTTACCAATTCCATA
Source organism: Omphiscola glabra (assembly GCA_964017045.1). NCBI lineage: Eukaryota > Metazoa > Mollusca > Gastropoda > Lymnaeidae > Omphiscola > Omphiscola glabra. The sequence goes on along the minus strand of OZ024798.1, from coordinate 30,159,602 downwards.
TAATTTTTTTTTAACTACTACCAAAAATGGCATTTACAAGATAATCGAAATACTCAATTTTTTTGTATTCGTTGTTTAAATATATATTATATTCTTTCTACTGGATTATCATCTTAAAATATATTTTTTAAATAGTTCAAACAGCTGGGGAAGATTGTTTATTATTATTATATTAACAGAGAAAAGTCATTGGTGATTTAATAAATAAAGACTTTTTTTAAAAATAATTTTACTCTGTTCCCGAAACTGTGTTAAAAAATTAGAAACACTCGATTTAATAATTATGATGAAATGTCCACTATTTGTATGTAACCGCTAAATTCCTAATTTTTTGTTTTAAAATTATTATTATTATTATTTTTAAATTTTCATTTTATCTATGTCAGCATACATCTATGGAATCTATGACATTAAAATGTTTGCTAAAAATGATTTTTTAAAGCATGATGCTATTATTCAATATAATTTAAAAACAGATTGCACATGTTTATTTATTAGCAAGAACTATATTTAAAAAGTCTTTCAACTTTTGCAGCTGCAAAATGTAATTAAATAAAAGATACCGATATTTGCGAATCAGAAAAATTAAGATTTAGCTTATGATCAGGAGCGGCCAATTTTCAAAACAATACCATATTTATAATCGATTTCTGCGAGCCTGTAACAAGATTAACCTGAACGCTATGGATCATCAATATATATCGAACAAAGCGTTATTTTATTTGTTCCAATAATTGTAATCGATTAAAGGCACACATTTCAATAACTTTTAAAAATTTTATAAAAATTAAATTTAGAGTAGTTTTATTTTTATTATTATCTTTTCTTACACATTTTCCCCAGGGGGGGCACTTGACTTGCCCCCCCCCCCCCCCGGAGGTATGGCTGAAATAAACACTGTTGTGGAACAAAGCCACAAACCCACACATTTTCACTTATATGATATGATATATATGATAAACACTAAAAATTAGGAGTTTATATGGAACATATTTTTTGACTTTTTTCTATGACTTTTTTTCCTGTGACTTTTTTTTTTACTGTGACTTTATTTCTGTGACTTTTTTTCCTGTGACTTTTTTCCCTACAATCCTAGTAAATTGGCAACCAGTTCTATCTTGAGCAAATCTCAAGTTGATGGTCTGGAGTTCAATCCCCACCAAAGCCCAGTCAAGCCCGGGTGGATGGGACTCGTTAACCTTGGACGGCACCCCGGGTGGATGGGACTCGTTAACCTTGGACGGCACCCCGGGTGGATGGGACTCGTTAACCTTGGACGGCAACTCATCTAAGAGAAGGAAACTCTGAATTCAAACCCGAGATGCAGTCCCGACAGGCGGATAACATTGATACAATGAAACATTCCGGCAACTCCCGGATGGGGACTCGCTAGCCTTGGACGGCAACTCGCGGGCCCTCAAACATAAGAAGAAGAAGAAGATCTGCTGAGCTGTTCCTCAAAAAAGGGTTCCCCAACCGCGTCCCCCGGCGACATTCGGTTATCATGCGCTCCGGGTCCAGGTTGCAATGCCTCAGATTGACTAAATTACCTGACCAGTTATGAAAGCTAATATAACATTAAGAAACTTCATCTATCATAATTCATGATGAAGTCTCCATTTCTCGGCTTGATTTGATGATCTCTGTGGCTGAAGTGTAAACATTATTAAAAAACGCTCTAGTGGAAAAAGACAACTTGACATGGGATTTGAACAGACTCTCCGCCGATGGAAGATGAGGGTGCTCTGCGGGATCTTAGGTGGGAAAGTCATTGAAAAAAGTCAAAGGAATAGGTCACAGAAAAAAGTCACATTTAAAGTCATAGGAATAAGTCAAAGAAAAGAGTCAGAGGAATAGGTCACAGAAAAAAGTCAGAGGAATAGATCACAACAAATTTACAGAAAAAAAGTCACTGAATAAGACACACAAAAGTAAGTCTATACAATTTTATTACTGTAGACTAAAAATGGAACTAAAAGTAGCAAAAAGAAAAGTGACAGGAAGAAAAAACAAAAATCAGACGTTTTACACATTGATGGGATCACCTTAATTGGGGGAACAAATGAATTTTTATAGTTTTCTGTCCAACACGGCATGGACCACATTGGGGGCTATTGATGTAGTGTCTGGATAGTGTTATCACTACTGTGATGTGTCGGAGAGATCAGATGCAGTGTCTGGATAGTGTTATCACTACTGTGATGTGTCGGAGAGATCAGATGGAGTGTCTGGATAGTGTTATCACTACTGTGATGTGTCGGAGAGATCAGATGTAGTGTCTGGATAGTGTTATCACTACTGTGATGTGTCGGAGAGATCAGATGCAGTGTCTGGATAGTGTTATCACTACTGTTATGTGTCGGGTCAACCAGATGCAGTGTCTGGATAGTGTTATCACTACTGTGATGTGTCGGAGAGATCAGATGTAGTGTCTGGATAGTGTTATCACTACTGTGATGTGTCGGAGAGATCAGATGTAGTGTCTGGATAGTGTTATCACTACTGTTATGTGTCGGGTCAACCAGATGCAGTGTCTGGATAGTGTTATCACTACTGTGATGTGTCGGAGAGATCAGATGCAGTGTCTGGATAGTGTTATCACTACTGTGATGTGTCGGAGAGATCATATGTAGTGTCTGGATAGTGTTATCACTACTGTTATGTGTCGGGTCAACCAGATGCAGTGTCTGGATAGTGTTATCACTACTGTGATGTGTCGGAGAGATCAGATGCAGTGTCTGGATAGTGTTATCACTACTGTGATGTGTCGGAGAGAGCAGATGTAGTGTCTGGATAGTGTTATCACTACTGTTATGTGTCGGGTCAACCAGATGCAGTGTCTGGATAGTGTTATCACTACTGTTATGTGTCGGGTCAACCAGATGCAGTGTCTGGATAGTGTTATCACTACTGTGATGTGTCGGAGAGATCAGATGCAGTGTCTGGATAGTGTTATCACTACTGTGATGTGTCGGAGATATCAGATGCAGTGTCTGGATAGTGTTATCACTACTGTGATGTGTCGGAGAGATCAGATGCAGTGTCTGGATAGTGTTATCACTACTGTGATGTGTCGGAGAGAGCAGATGCAGTGTCTGGATAGTGTTATCACTACTGTGATGTGTCGGAGAGATCAGATGTAGTGTCTGGATAGTGTTATCACTACTGTTATGTGTCGGGTCAACCAGATGCAGTGTCTGGATAGTGTTATCACTACTGTGATGTGTCGGAGAGATCAGATGCAGTGTCTGGATAGTGTTATCACTACTGTGATGTGTCGGAGAGATCAGATGTAGTTTCTGGATAGTGTTATCACTACTGTGATGTGTCGGAGAGATCAGATGTAGTGTCTGGATAGTGTTATCCCTAATATGATGTGTCGGAGAGATCAGATGTAGTGTCTGGATAGTGTTATCACTACTGTGATGTGTCGGAGAGATCAGATGTAGTGTCTGGATAGTGTTATCACTACTGTGATGTGTCGGAGAGAGCAGATGTAGTGTCTGGATAGTGTTATCACTAGTGTGATGTGTCGGAGAGATCAGATGCAGTGTCTGGATGTTATCACTACTGTGATGTGTCGGAGAGATCAGATGCAGTGTCTGGATAGTGTTATCACTACTATAATGTGTCGGAGAGATCAGATGCAGTGTCTGGATAGTGTTATCACTGCTATAATGTGTCGGAGAGATCAGATGCAGTGTCTGGATAGTGTTATCACTACTGTGATGTGTCGGAGAGATCAGATGCAGTGTCTGGATAGTGTTATCACTACTATAATGTGTCGGAGAGATCAGATGCAGTGTCTGGATAGTGTTATCACTACTGTGATGTGTCGGAGAGATCAGATGCAGACTCCTTTATATCACAAGCACACACACACCAACAAAGAAAATACATATCTATGTCACCCCGAGGGGTTAATCAAATGACAATCATTTTTGTCGAGTGCTTAATCTCTGCCTAATCACTTGCTACCATTAATGCTATCCAATCTGTAATATTATTACTAATATTAGTGTTAATTGGCTTCGTGCATAATAATGTAACTAACTGTAAATAAATCATAGAGTTAAATGTGTGATTCTAATATGCACATATAATGCAAATAACACACATATTTAATCCCAAGCGAGATTTAAACCACGATCGTAATGAGCCGTCTCTTACTTCCATTAGCTGTTATCTTGTCTAAAATAAACATTTACATGGACACATAAACAAAACTACGGTTAATAAGAAAGTTTTTCTGGGACTTTTTTTCCCGCTCACCTCTCGGCACGACCCTTCTTCTCACTGACACCCCTAACAGAATTGTACACATTTCAACGCTGTGTCACACTGCTCTTGTATCCTTAACCGTTAGATGTATATAAGAGATATCTGCTGTTGGTGTTGTTTCATAAGGCTGGAAATCACTAAGTTAGCGCATCAAAACTGTAAAGCAGTGGTTCTCAACCTTTCTAATGCTGCGACGCTTAAATACAGTGTCTCGTGTTGTGGCGACCCCTAGCCACACAATTATGTTCGTTGCTACTTCATAACTGTAGAGTATATGTGTTTTCAGATGGTCTTAGGTGCGAATCGCGACCCACAGGTTGAGAACCGCTGCTTTAAAGGATAAACTGATATAGACTTCTTTTGTTTTTAAATTTAATGGCATCCGTCCGTCACATAGGACGATGGTGTAGAAGTCATAATGGGACGATGGTGTAGACGTCACAATGGGACGATGGTGTAGACGTGACAATGGGACGATGGTGTAGACGTCACAATGGGACGATGGTGTAGACGTGACAATGGGACGACGGTGTAGACGTGACAATGGGACGATGGTGTAGACGTGACAATGGGACGACGGTGTAGACTTCGCAGCGCGATATCACAAGTCCTTTGATTTTTCTTCAACGAAAATAAAATATCTCGCCGATGAAGTTAATAGAGAATTCGTAGCTGGAACAGACAATGTGTGTTTACCTCAAGGAGCTAGAGCAGACAATGTGCGTTTAGCTCAAGGAGCTAGAGCAGACTATGTGCGTTTAGCTCAAGGAGCTAAAGCAGACAATGTGCGTCTAGCTCAAGGAGCTAAAGCAGACAATGTGCGTCTAGCTCAAGGAGCTAAAGCAGACAATGTGCGATTAGCTCAAGGAGCTAGAGCAGACAATCCGCGTTTAGCTCAAGGAGCTAAAGCAGACAATGTGCGTCTAGCTCAAGGAGCTAGAGCAGACTATGTGCGTTTAGCTCAAGGAGCTAGAGACGACAATTCTTGTTTAGCTCAATGAGCTAGAGCAGACTATGTGCGTTCAGCTTATACTGCACGGCACGGAATGTCGTATGACTGTAAAGTACCTGATTAGTGTTGGTAATTAGCGTAGTGACAGACCAGCGTGATGACAGAGTCCCAGGTGACAGATCAGGGTGTTGAGGTCGCAGGCGTGGGTGAAGTGGAAACGGCGAATGGAAAATTGTTGGGGGCTGGATGATCACGATGTGTTGGGCGGTAAATAGATTGTTGTGTGTTTGTGACGGATAGAAATCAGAGAACTATCACTACCTAATGTCCTTGTCACGTTTTCGTTCAAATAAATGTTATCACATTATGCATCGGCGGAGCCAACTTTTGGCAATGTTTCATCTATAAGTTAGTGGTGGGGTGGGGTATTTTCCTGCAACACATTATGTCTTCGACGTAGAGGAAAATACTCTCCGGATCTCAAATGGCTTTAGAAAGGTGTGGGCAGGGCCGGCCCTAACAATTGCGGGGCCCTATGCGAAACGGATTGCGCGGGGCCCAGTCTGGGTAGGGATAAGGATAATAAGTGAAAATTAAGATTTTGTATTAGAAAATAAATTCGATGCGGGGCCTATGAAAGTGTAGGGCCTACTGCGGCCGCATAGGTTGCCGTGGCCTAAGGCCGGCCCTGGGTGTGGGGGTGGGGTGGGGTGCGTACACCGTTGTAGACCACTGAGAGCCACTCTAGTTGCCACATGTGTACCCAATATAAAACGTATGTAAAATGTAATGATCGCGTGTATATGTGTGTTTATATAGATGTTTGTGTGTGAGAGAGTTTGTGTGTGCGTGATAGAGAGAGAGAAAATGGGTGCCTTCTGAATATGACGTCCAGGTCGATTGCCCCCCCCCCCCCCCCCCGGGCCGTGCCAAGACCCTGTCACCAGCCAAGTACTGAATCACTGCCCAATAACTTGGAAAGCTCCCTCCCAACGCCCAATGTCTAGGATAGTTCCACCCAATGACTTCGTCCATAGGGCTCAAACAAAGACGCCAACCCATGGCTCTGACCCAATATCCTAGACCTCAAGACTCTCTCCATATGAATGTGATTCTTTAGTTGTGGACATCACAAGCATCACTCATACCTACACACAGTGTCTCCCCCTTGTGACCGGCTAAGTACTTTTTAACCCTTAATCTTCCTTATTCTCAAGAACCAAATTAACCTTTTCCTCCACCCCTCTCCCCATAGACCTGAAATTATGATGGAAAAGGGGGTGGTGGGAAATCGGGGTGGGCGGATAATGCGTGTCTCCTGTGTACATAAAATATGGTTTGCCTACCCTGGCAGCCTATGTAATCTACGAGAGTTTGCGTGCGACGGCCACGTGGCTGTGACAACAAAGGTTTTCAAATTGATGAGCATAGCGTCCTACTAATGAGGTCACATTCCTGCGCGGACACCACCATTATGAGCTTCACGTCAAGTCGTCTAGCCCTGCAGCTACGACACAGATTTTAAAAGGACATCAGCTGTTCCTTCTATTTAAAAAAAAAATAGCCTCCTACGCCCCCCCCCCCTCCCCAAGTATTATATTGTCAAAAGTTGTTATGACTTGATGTTGCCAGAAAGAGGTGTTTTTGTTTCTTTCTTCCCCGTATGCGAGTACTTGGTGAAAAGAGCTGGGAAAAAAGCTGGCACCAGGGGAGAAGTCATGTGACTTGGGAAATTGCTGAGTTATAAAAATAAAATTAAAACGTCATATGAAGTATAATGAACTGACACAAAGACACTGTGTATCGCTCTCTGTCCTTCTCTCTCTCTCAATCTCTCTCTCGTTCTCTCTCTCTTCTCTCTCTCTTCTCTCTCTCTCTTCTCTCCCTCTCTCTTCTCTCTCTCTCTTTCTCTCTCTCGCACACACATATATAAACAAACACACACACACACTAATACACACGTGATATTCCCGTCGTAAAATCAGTACTTCTTACCTCTATTTAATACTGGGTGCTCAGTGAGCACACATATATAAACAAACACACACACACACTAATACACACTAATACACACGTGATATTCCCGTCGTAAAATCAGTACTTCTTACCTCTATTTAATACTGGGTGCTCCGTGAGCATTCTTTCACGACCCTCACCCCCCCCCCCCCCCACCACCCTCCCCCCCCCCCCCCAAAATATAATGATTTATAGATTTATAAACACATTTTGCATGAAACAAAATCGATTTTTTGCCATTTCTTAATTTTAGGTTTTCCCATACCTTATTTCCCCATTTCCATTGTTTGAAACAGTGACTATTTCAATACAAAATGTGACAAATTCTATGAACTGTTTGCCGCCTTTACATGTACACCTTAAGCATGAACTGTCTTGCAGCCTCCACTTGTACACCTTAAGCATGAACTGTCTTGCAGCCTCCACTTGCACACCTTAAGCATGAACTGTCTTACCGCCTCCACTTGCACACCTTAAGCATGAACTGTCTTGCAGCCTCCACTTGCACACCTTAAGCATGAACTGTCTTACCGCCTCCACTTGCACACCTTAAGCATGAACTGTTTGCCGCCTTTACTTGCACACCTTAAGCATGAACTGTCTTGCCGCCTCCACTTGCACACCTTAAGCATGAACTGTCTTGCAGCCTCCACTTGTACACCTTAAGCATGAACTGTCTTGCCGCCTCTACTTGTACACCGTAAGCATGAACTGTCTTGCCGCCTCCACTTGTACACCGTAAGCATGAACTGTCTTGCCGCCTTCACTTGTACAACGTAAGCATAAACTGTCTTGCCGCCTCCACTTGCACACCTTGAGCATGAACTTTCTTGCAGCCTCCACTTGCACACCTTGAGAGGCCCAATTTAGGATTGTTTGCATAAGACCATATAATTTATCGTTCTATCGTGGTCACCAGAGAGTGTGTTAGTCAACTCTCTCTCTCTCTCTGTCTCTCTCTATTCAGCCTTTCATTAACTTTATTCATGGTGACAATCTTTTTGCTGACGTACGTACATTTGTATAGTACAATATGATATTTTGTAATGATTACATTATGTAGTAATATTCCACTGTATGTGTCTGCATTGCAATCCACTTTGCTTCTCCAGGATGTTATACATTATGTTAAGATCTCACAAAAAGTGGTCAACACACGACCCCCCTCCCCCCTGTAGTACCGATACAATCATAACATGCACATCGTGAGCCTGGAGTTGAGAATTTTTATTTTTTTTTACTATGTTCATTTACTGAGCTTTTACCACTCCTAACGATCTGGCCACTACATTAAATTACCCCGATGACATATGGAGGAAACAGATGACACGTTGAGATGACACTCGCGTGTTTGTCAACCTGTCATATGTTGCTTATCCCACACATGAACACACAATGTTTGCACTCACGGCAAGGCCAAGAGTTGATCTAATGAGTATTTGTCCCCAGCATATGGCGGCAGGCGTAGTTGGACGAAAGTACAACCTTACAGAAACAATACTAACGGACATTTTCAGATTTGCTTTTTATTAACGGAAATAAAAGGCCCGGGGGGGGGGGGGGGGGTTGTTGTGATTAACATTAACAACAAGAACAACAGAGGTTTCTTGGGGGGGGGGGGGGGGGTTTAAATTGTGATTGCGGACAAAAAAGTTTCAGTCGTATGGACAGCCGGGTAGATGCATCTAAGCCCAGCTACCCCCAACCCAAACGAGTGATTAAAATAGTACATGAAAACTATGACGAATGATTCTTTTTCATTAAGGCCAGATTGACATTTCGGCTCACTGAGAACAACCGAAACAGTGGCATAAACAGGCCTTATGTATATGTCTTATCCATGGATATGGCCATGAAATCACGTCGTACATGTTTAAAGTAGCATGCAGTTAATTGCTGTTTTGTTATTTGCATTCAATCTTTATAACGCTTAATTTTTTTTAAACTTTATCACTATATTTGGAAACCAGACGATAATATATGGTATACTCTGGGGCACTGAAGTCTTGGTGACTGGTATACTCTGTGGCACGGAAGTCTTGGTGACTGGTAGGCTCTGGGGCACTCAAGTCTTGGTGACTGATATACTCTGGGGCACTCAAGTCTTGGTGACCAAGGGTCATTACTATTTTTACATCCTGGTTCCGTTATTTCCAGCACACACACACAAAATTAATTAAAATAAAAATGTATCAATTTCTCCGCCGAAAGAAGAATCTTTTTTTTTTTAAATCTAAACTTTAATGACCGAAACCCTTCCTTTATATTATACATATATACATACACCTATGACAAGTATGTCATTCAGCTTGTCAAAAAAAAAAAAAAAAAAAACCGTTGACTGGCTCGTGGAAATAAGCGTCTTAATTGCAGCCACGTTAAAACCTAGAAGTGACGTCTGTCATATATACCTTTCCGCTGCCAGCCTTAAAGAAGTTAAACAAGAAATGGATGATGTTAACAAAACTCATTTGTAGGATGTCACAGAGTTTACCTTCAACACTTGCAACTAATTTACCAGCCCCCCCCCCCCCCAAAAAAAAAAAAACCCTTTCCCCCCCTACCCTCTGACATGATGAATGACTGGCGTCACTTCAATAAAACTTGTTTCCAGGGCGGCGCCTAACATTTCCGTGACTCTAAGTTCTTAAAACAAATTATAGTGATACCATAGGCGTATGACAGATGGTGGGGACCCTTGCCATGCGAGCGACTTACATTGGAAGGCTTAATCCATGCCCACTGTGTGCCTTAATATTTATATACCTTTATCATTGTCAGCGTTGTTTGTTGACATCTCAGTCGTTTGTGTGTCTGGATCGGCCACTGTTTATGATCATGTGTAGCTGTTTATGATAGTGTGTAGCTGTGTATGATCATGTGTAGCTGTTTATGATCATGTGTAGCTGTTTATGATCATGTGTAGCCTTGGTCGGATGCTGTTTGGGTGGTTTGCAAGTAGCTGGACTCATACGAACACTTAAACTCACAATCTCTCTTTCTCTCTGTCTCGCTCTCTCTCTCTCTCTCTCTCTCACACACACACACAAATATACACAAACAGTCTTACTTGACTACCAGAAGTTTTCCAAATATAAAGAGTCTCGAAATACTATGAACGAGATCAATTAAACATTGTAAACGGGTGTGACGTATACAAATGTCCATTCCTGGTAACATTTCTGCTTTAACCAAAGCAGTCGGCAGCATCAGGGTTTTGTATTACAGTAGAACCCGGTTATGTCGACGGCCTCGGGGTATGCCAAAAAGCTTCGAGATAACCGATGATCGAGATAAACGAAAACCAATATGGCGGCAATATAATAACATGTGTTTGAAATTTCTTGATGTAGGCATACATGATGTGCGTTAATAAATGAGAATGTACATGCACGTGTTTTTGGAGTTGTTTTTTTTTTTACACAACAGCGTTGCGATTATTTGTTTGATGAAGCGATCGGCATGCTATAAAAATGTACATACACGTTTGCTAACAACATGTGCGCAGTTATCGTACGCCCGTATACTATTACTGTAGTGGTAATATTTAACATGACATAGTCACAACACACTGTAGTCCGCCAGCACGTCTTTCCGTGCTGTGACGTCATTATTTCGCTCTACGGAACCAACCTTCCCCCACCCGCAGATAGCTAGTTCACTGTGACACACAAAGAAACAATATGACCATTACGATCAATACCATACGTTGCGGTGATATTTTTATAACCTTTGACACACCTACCAATCCCCCTACCCAGGGCCGAACCTAACAATTGCGGGGCCCTATACGAAACGGATTGCGCGGTGCCCAGTCTGGGTAGGAATAAGGATAATAAGTGAAAATTAAGATTTTGTATTAGAAAATAAATTCGGGGCGGGGCCTATGAAAGTGCGGGGCCCACTGCGGCCGCATAGGTTGCAGTGGCCTAAGGCCGGCCCTGCCCCTACCCATGTGTCTTGTATGCCACAAATTTCATTGACAACCAACAATGCACTGCTAAGATGGGGTTGTTGATACAAACGCGAAAATACGGTAGTGAGATGGTGAAGTGGCATCGATAACTAACTTTTCAAAAGCTGTCGATTGGTCATGGGGATCGAGATAACCAACGTTGAGTGGAAAATTTGACCCTCTTTTGTGCTCGAGATATTAGGGTTCGGCGACATAAAAGAATCGACATAACCGATGAGAAAATGCTAAGACAAAGACAGAATTTGGCGGTTCCACCTCAAAAACGTCGACTTAATAGGGTTGGCGAACTAACCGAGGTCGAGATAAGCGGGTTCGACTGTATTTCACACCATGTCATTTTCCGTGCAATAAATAAAGAACTATATTCGACAAGTTTTTTTTTTATAAACTTTTTTTGAAGTCATTTAAAATATAATTGGCTTAACGGCACGCACAAATATACTTTAACCTATAAAAACAAAACAAAAAAAACCCCACACGAATCATGGATCAGACGAAGGAGATTCTCAAGAGAACCGTACCGGTTCATATTTCCCTGCATGTCATATGTTGACACAGAGAGGCGCCAAACGGGAAAGGTTTTGTGAGATGGCTAATTTTAAAGGTAAGAGGCGAGAAGGTGTTGGTTACATTGATATACATGTATACATGTGACAAGGGTAAAGAACAGGGGGGGGGGCTTGTTGTAAGAGCGGTATTCACTTTAGTGTTAACGTACACAGATTCAGCAGAGCGTAACAGAGCCAGGTCTCGGCATCTCAAAGGGTGGCGTTGCATTGACATGTTGAGTTGTAAGCGGGCTTAGTGAAAACTTCGGGATTCACACAAATGTGACAGGAGTCATGAAGAAAAAAAGAACACTTTATTGTTATAACCGGTAATCAAACATAATAGGTGGGTTCAATATGCGTTAACGTCAACGAAAAAACATGGTGACCCTAAGCCCTGGGTCTAAGTCCAAAGCCATAAGTCCTAATTTAAAGCCCTAAGCCCTAAATATAAACTTCGGATTTTTGTTGTTGTTGTTTTTCGATCACTGTAGTCCAAAGCCATAAGTCCTAATTTAAAGCCCTAAGCCCTAAATATAAACTTCGGATTTTTGTTGTTGTTGTTGTTTTTCGATCACTGTAGTCCAAAGCCATAAGTCCTAATTTAAAGCCCTAAGCCCTAAATATAAACTGCGGATTTTTGTTGTTGTTGTTTTTCGATCACTGTAGTCCAAAGCCATAAGTCCTAATTTAAAGCCCTAAGCCCTAAATATAAACTTCGGATTTTTGTTGTTGTTGTTTTTCGATCACTGTAGACTGTTCTACAACTACAGCAGCTTATCGATTACTCATTTAGTGGTGGACGCGCCCCAAATGGACGACAGACCAAGTTTGTCGGGGCACAACTTACCCAGAATCAGAAGCATAACCCGTTGCGGTTATAATTAAGTGTAATAAGGTACACTAATTATTTTTCTTTAAACCGTGCTCATGCGGTCTTTAAAACATAATGTGTTCTATTCACTAAGAATAAGAAGATAGCATTGTGTTACGTTATTACAAGGAATCATGGAGCCCTTCAGCCCTTTTCGTACCAACCAAATCTAGACCCCGACCCAAAAAAGAAGAAGGGGAAGAGGGTATTTTCTTGTAGAATAAAAGGTGGCTATCATGACGTCTTAATCGATTTCAACTTCTCGAAAAATTTTGATTTCCACCGCTAACCTGATTTCTACGCGCTGAGTTGTGACGGGGCAGATCAAGAGCCTCTGCCGATGTGTCATCACATTACATCGAACGCGCCTCTAGTTCGGTCGCAATGCCCCCTACTGGCCATTCGTGCTCCCCTCCCTAGGGCACTGACCAACAAGCTTCTGAAAGCTATTACGAGGCCGGCCGGCCACCTGTTCTGCGGTAACAATGTGACCTTGTAAAACGAGACCCTGGGTCAGACTGGACAAAGATCTTGGCGGGTTCAAAACGAAACAGCGAACGACGGCCGTGGAGCGGGTCTTTATAAGAATGATGACTCCAAGAAATGGAGCGATAGTGATGTGTCAAGTGTGATGTGTCATTTGTATGTTTAACTCTGAGGGATTATGTGTCACTGTCATTGGTGATGTGTCAGTTGTGATGTGTCATTTGTATGTTTAACTCTGAGGGGTTATGTGTCACTGTCATTGGTGATCGGTCATTGATGCTATATGACAAACACACGGAGATGCTATATGACAAACACACGGAGATGTCACATGACAAACACACGGACGGAGCTGCTACATGCCAAACACATGGAGATGCTACAGGTCAAACACATGGAAATGCCACATGACACACTCACGGAGACGATACATGACAAATACTCGGATAAGCCACATGACAAACACACGGAGATGCTTTAAATGTCATTCGAGACAGCCGCCATCTTGCCTCCACGGAAATACAACAACAAACATATCTCCATTTGACAGTTCTAGATCAGATTCAAGAAATGAAAGACGCAGAGATTCATTTATTTAGTGGCCTGCAGAGACCGATACAATGAATGATGACTTCTACAAAGCTGCTATATCAGCTGTCGGGCGTGGGGGGGGGGGGGGGGTTATACGATAACGATAATAATTGTTAGAGTGTGGAACTAATGGGATTATACATGACATTTTTATATCATATGGCATCCTTGGTTCATTTCCTCCTATTGATATACTTAAAAATGTCATGTCATGTTATCATGCAACGGACAAGAAGACTAGCCTTTGTGCCTATCAAGCCGATGGAGCCTTGTGGTCTAACAACCGGTACGGCTGATCAGTGCTGTCCAAGACACTTTTTGGGTTTCATATCCCTCTGCAAGGCTGGTCATTTTATGAGTGGACAACAGTATCAGGTTTGACATCAGTCATACGCGCGCCGTAATAGAGACACGGGTGGGGGGGGGGGGGGAGAGAGAGATGGCGCAGTTAGTCCAGGGGTGAAAATGACGGGAAGATGGAATGGTAACAATTTACGAATAAAGAGGGTGATGAATAGAGGGCAATTTGATGACATCACAATGGGATTGTCATTATCCAGAACGAAGAGATTATCTGTAACAGGATAGATACAGATTGCTGAGACAAACCTTAGCGGTGAATTCAAAACCATGTATTGAGATTGATTGGATGCCAGCGAGAAGGCGATTTTTTGACAGAGCAATGTACGAAAAGTCTCCATACAAGTATAAGTAGAGGGAACAGAGTGTATCAGAGCAATGTACGAAAAGTCTCCATACAAATATAAGTAGAGGGAACGGAGTGTATCAGAGCAATGTACGAAAAGTCTCCATACAAATATAAGTAGAGGGAACAGAGTGTATCATTATTAGTTTATTTGTTCTTAAATATTTAGCGTAAGATATCAAGCACTATAGCGAGAACAACAAATACTATAAAAACTGACATCACACATATATATAAAGCAAGCTGACTGATCTTAAATAAGCAGAGTGTAAAACATTTGGACGAGAAAAAAAAAATCCATTGCCGATTTTGTAATGCTGCTTGCAATTGCAATAAAAGTATTTCCGGTCATCCGAATTTTGATTCTTCGAGAAAAAGAAATCAGGAATCGCAATTGTCATCATGTCTTCATGAGCTGTTGCCATGATGTCTGTATGAGCAGTTGTCATCATGTCCTTATGAGCAGTTGTCATCATGTCTGTATGAGCAGTTGTCATCATGTCCTTATGAGCAGTTGTCATTATGAGCAAAGGTAAGTAAGTAAATTTCCGTAAACAGAAATACTCAAATTATTTGTGGTGCTTCCTCTATCCAATCGGAGATGGGGAAAACAAAAACAACTACCACCAATAACAAAAACAACAACAACAGCAAAACAACCACCACGAACAACAACAAACCTGTGAGGCCTCACTCGTCTAGGGAAGAGTCTTTTAATCGGAGTAGCGATACCTCTGAGGCCTCACTCTTCTAGTGATGAGTCTTTTAATCGGGGTAGCAAGAAACGTACAAGTTACATTTACGTTCGCGTGCCCTACGCACTAATACACACAAACATTGAAATCAATGGCCAGTTATTAAATGTTACAATATCATCGAGAACATTCTTGAAACTAAGTTTCATTTGTAGAATTAGAGATAAATACTGGAATAACGGCCTGGGCACCTTTAATATATATATTATAATTTATTTGTGGTTAAAAAGATGGTGTTTTCCAAGTTCAGTCACCATTAATACATTTAGAGCAGTTTTCGGATGCTGACTCCAAAAGCTCTGAATAATTTTCTGTATTCTTAACGCGGAAAATGTGCTTAATATAAAGTGTTTAAATGACAAATATTCTGGCGATTTACTCGACCCATATGATTAAATATATGTATTTTTCTTATTCCCCTCCATTGAATCGATGTCAAACAATTATCTGCTTTCTTTGCTTATAGCTGATGGGGCGACCTAAACATGTGCTTAATTATAAAAGATTGTAAAGAAGTACGTGCCCTCTCTGGATCGTGTACATGTCAAACATCAGGTGATGGCAGTAGGAGCCGGCGTCAGGTGATGGCAGTAGGGGCCGGTGTCAGGTGATGGCAGTAGGGGCCGGTGCTTCTTCTTATCCACCGTGCGGGAGTCTAATAGGATAATTAAGGCTTGTGACACACGCCCATCTCAAGCCGACGTGTCGACCAACATTCACCCACTCCAGCGATGCTCAAATCTGGGCCCCAGAATGATTGGGTACTTTTGTAATTATTTTCCGTTGGGCTCTTCTGCTAATGAAAATATCTTTTAAGATGAAGATTTTTAAATAAGCGTGAAGCTTAATTAAACAGTCATGCAAAAAAAAAAATTAAATATAATTTTTCATCTTAATTAAAAGTCATCGTCAAGGGTGAATGTTCCCGCTAAATGGATATACATTTTGAGATTATAGTTGGTTTATCAACAGTAACACAAAATATTGGCGTTACATAGGACATAATGTCGTCTATGCAAATTAATTTAAATGATAAAAACAAAAACATTAATTTCTGTAAAAAAATAATAAAAGTACACATCTTTTAACCCCACAATCTGCTGCCCAACGTTCACAATCTGCTGTCTAAATCCCACAATAAACCGTCCAAATCCCACAATCTGCTGTACAAATCCCACAATCTGCTGTCCAAATCCCATTATCTTCTGTCCTAATCACACAATCTGCTGCCCAAATCACACAATTGGTTGGCTTATCATAATCCACTTAAAAATTACTTGAATCAAATGTTAAATGACACACTGTATCAAGTGCACTGTAACCAGCCACTGTATCAAGTGCACTATGACCAGTCAGTAAAGCACATTTTCTATTTAGTGCAGTTTCATTTATTACTATGTAAAAACGTGACGCTCAATACCCTTGAGTCATAGGATACTCAGCAAGAAATAACTAAGGACCCCCCTCCCAACGCTCGTATGAGGGCGAAAGACCTTATCTGTACTGATGTTCAAGACCTTATCTGTACTGACGTTCAAGACCTTATCTGTACTGACGTTCAAGACCTTATCTGTACTGACGTTCAAGACCTTATCTGTACTGACGTTCAAGACCTTATCTGTACTGACGTTCAAGACCTTATCTGTACTGACGTTCAAGACCTTATCTGTACTGACGTTCGTGCGGGTTGGAAATCTTTGACGTGTCTCCACCTTTCGGTAAAAAGTGCGGGGGTGGGGGGGGGAGGGTCGGGGGGCGATTTCTGGCTCATCAGCCGTCCCTCCCCACTACTTTACCTTATCGTTTTATAAGCTCATCAAGCATGCGATGGTCATCTTTTACTGACCCATCAACTGGCCTCGGCCAACGTTAAATGCCTGATACAGTCCTAGAACGGACGTAAAATGTTAACGAGACGGGGAAAAAATGTCCTTAGTGAGATATCAGAATAATGAGGACGGCCATGGGTTGATGAGCTTCGGAGATAAGATGAGCAACCCAAGCGCCCTTAAAACACTGGGCAGTACTGTCGTCGCAGGTCAAATGCCAGGAAAATAAAACATTTTTTGTAAATTTTGACCAAAATGAAGTAAACTATGTTTATACCTATTTGCAATCTTTTTATGTCGTTGTAGCATAAAGTAAACATTCAGTAACATATTCTGATATATGTCTTGACGGCAGAAGGGATTCCAAATTCGGATTAAAAAAATTTGATTCAACAAAAACCATAAAATGTGAACAGGATACTTGCCTCAATGCACAATTTGACTGTGTTTATTTAATAATTTTTACCTCGTAATATATGTATAGATTGCATATGAGGTATGAAAGATGCATACAAAATGTGTTGAAATGGATTGTGTCGCTTGATAAAACGAGGAAATAATGTGGAAATAGGAAATCAGACAACGAAACTGGAAAGAAAGGGGGGAAAATTATCTACTTTTCTATAGTTCAATTTAAACTTGTATATATATATATATATATATATATATATATATATATATATATATGTATATATGTCACAGCAGAAGTACTTTGCTTAAATGAATTTTATTTTTATGCACGTTCATAGCAATGGCGGCAACAAGCGTCATTATTCCCTCCAGCAAACTTTGCATTTTTGAAATTCCCGAATAATTTTTCAACGACGCGTGGTCTTATCACAGTCAACCACGGAGATGCTCACAGATACTCACGAGTGGGTGGTCAACCCTTGGGTGTAATGGCGTCATTAGAAATACATTCCCCCCACCCTACTTTCTCCTCCATTTAGTCGTTCATCTCCACTTTCCATTCTTTTTATATGACTTATTAGAGAAGTGGGTGCGTGATCTCTTTTTTTCTTTCTCTTTATTTCACTAGGCATTTTCACGCATTTTCCCAAGGAAATTCCAGAGAAGACTTTTCTAGAGTAAAGAGCGTATCTCTCTACTCACAAGCACGGGTCTATCTAAACCTTGCGGCATAGATCAACGTCTAGTACAAACACGCTTTGTGTGGGGCGTAATATTTACGATGTTGACTCCTGAAAAATGAATCTCACCCAAAGCCTCGGTAATGCTGTAAGGACTCAGATAAAACATGTTTACACTTAAGAGCATATTTCTCTTATAAATGTTTAATCTAAGACACAATTTTAGACTCCGACTTTAGACCTATTAGTCCTACTCCAGCCAAAAAGTCAAACTGTTGCTGATTGATGACTCAGAGCGTGGCTTAGACCGTGTCTATAATTATGAAATGACAAGTTTAAGTACGGGTACCCCGTTCTAGTGTACTATCCACGCGGTTACACGCATCGAGCACGGTCCCACATTGTAGTACAACTGGTACGGCTCGGAGCGACCCTGCTGGTGGTACCCGCAGAAGACCGCGAGCCCATCTGCCAACCAGACACCACTTAGTCCAGGAATGTAACCTTTTGTCCGCCGTGCCACCACCAGCTCGATGACAGGTCGTTATGCGAGCACGTGTTTACATGGAGACCGTTAACCCATGACCCCCCCCCCCCCCCCATGTAGGGCAAGCCGGGAGAGCCTGTTAGAAACTTATTGACCTTCTTTCGAGTTCTGGCACCATCCGTTCAGAGGTCCCCGCGGGTGGCATGTCCACTTAACATCAAAATTGGGCTTAGCTAGAGAAAACGACACCACTCAATGAGGTGATGCTGGAATCAGAAGACTTTCAATTGGCTAGTTACCGAACCATATGATTAAAGCAAGGATGTGGCCCTGAAATAGAGAAGTCTTGCTGGGTAATCTAGATGTTAAATGAGATATTAAAACACTTATTTGTGAGAGCCCAGTGAGGATTACAATATCTTTGTGAGAAACAAAATGGTTTCTATATTTGTTCTAAATCTAATTTTCGATTGATAAATAGGCTAAAGATTGCTGTAAGACCCACGATATATTGGGGCCGCGAAGTGAAAATTACACTCAAGTATTTTTTTAAAAAGGAAAATCTATTTATTCAAGTTTTTTTATATTTTTTTACCAATCCTTTACAAATATTTGATTCAAATATTAGAGGACATAATGTATCAGGTGCGCTATATAATGACAGACTATTTGTTTATGTCTCGAGGTCGTAGATCACTTTATTTATTATAGAAGGAGGTCACGACTCCAACAAAAAAAGGATAGGAAATCTTTGATTGAAGAAGTTTTCAATTTTTTAAACAATACATTTTTTAAAAGAATAAGTCTGCTCCTTAAATACACCCTACAATCAATACACCCTACAATCAGTACACCCTACCATCAATACATCCTACCATTAATACACCCTACAATCAATACACCCTACAATCAGTACACCCTACAATCAGTACACCCTACAATCAATACACCCTACCATCAATACACCCTACCATCAATACACCCTACAATCAGTACACCCTACAATCAGTACAAACTACAATCAGTACACCCTACCATCAATACACATTACCATCAATACACCCTACCATCAATACACCCTACAATCAGTAAACCATACAATCAATACACCATACAATCAGTACACCCTACAATCAATACACCCTACAATCAGTACACCCTACAATCAGTAAACTCTACCATAAATACACCATACTATCAACAATGGTACCAGCTATAAACCCTACCATCAATACACCATACCAACATTATCCCTAAAATCAATACACCCTACCATCAATACACCCTACTATCAACAATCCTACCATCAATACACCCTACCATCAATACAACCTACCATCAATACACCATACCATCATTATCTCTACCATCAATACAACTATCATCAATACAACTACCATCAATACACCTACCATCATTTTCCATACCATCAATACACCCTACCATCATTACACCCTACTATCAACAATCCTACAATCAATACACCTTGCCATCATTACACCCTACAATCAATACACCCTAACACCAATACAACCTACCAATCAATACGCCCTCAATCAAATACGCCCTACTATCAGTACACCCTCACTTAAATACGCCCACCACTTCAATTGATGCCCTTTTCGCCCCCAAAACTAATCCACGGTGGAATCTCTGCACCAAATAATGCTCTGAACAGGTTTGTTACAGAAGACATAACAACAGTCTAATAACTGCGTCACGCGCGTCAGGGACTCAGACATGGAGACTGCGATTCCAGTTTCAATGTAATCAGTGCAACACCACACAGACTGACTTATGAAACTTTAATACACATGAGATCAGACATTCATACACATGAGATCAGACTTTCATACACATGAGATAAGACTTTCATACACATCAGATCAGACTTTCATACACATGAGATAAGACTTTCATACACATCAGATCAGACTTTCATACACATGAGATCAGACTTTTATCCTTTGGGATTACAACTTTTCCATTCTTATAGAATATAAAATTAGGAAAATAAGCAAGGGGCGTAGCTAGAATGTTTGGGACCCGAGGACAAGATGGGGATCCAAATCGGATCCCAAATTCCAATTTCTGATTTGGAAACGGGATCCCGATTGGGTTCTCAATCTGGATCTGTAACCCAATGGGGTCGGGATCCGATTGGGGTCGGGATTAAAATGGGATATGGGATATGGGATACCATTTGGGGTGGGGAGCCCGATGGGATATGGGATCCCATTAGGAAACGGAATCCCACCACTCTTTTCAGAATTTATTTAAGATATCTGATGACTGAATGCTTCTGTGACTTTTTTTCCTGTGACTTTTTTCCTGTGACTTTTTTTCCTGTGACTTTTTTTCCGCTCACCGGGGAGGGCAACCCTCCACTAGTTTGGAGTCCTAGAACATGTGTCCCCGTATATCCCCCTAGCTACGTTTCTGCTTCTGAAGCAAGCGAATGGGAGCGGGGGCTAATGAGGGCTAATTTAAAGCTCCAACCACTGCTAAAAGCAAGATATGTAACAATGTGTGCACCCACTGCTAAAAACAAGATATGTAACAATGTGTGCACCCACTGCTAAAAGCAAGATATGTAACAATGTGTGCACCCACTGCTAAAAACAAGATATGTAACAATGTGTGCACCCACTGCTAAAAGCAAGATATGTAACAATGTGTGCACCCACTGCTAAAAGCAAGATATGTAACAATGTGTGCACCCACTACTAAAAACAAGATATGTAAGAACAATGTGTGCACCCACTGCTAAAAACAAGATATGTAACAATGTGTGCACCCACTACTAAAAACAAGATATGTAAGAACAATGTGTGCACCCACTGCTAAAAACAAGATATGTAACAATGTGTGCACCCACTGCTAAAAGCAAGATATGTAACAATGTGTGCACCCACTGCTAAAAGTAAGATTTGTAACAATGTGTGCACCCACTGCTAAAAACAAGATATGTAAGAACAATGTGTGCACCCACTGCTAAAAACAAGATATGTAAGGACAATGTGTGCACCCACTGCTAAAAGTAAGATATGTAACAATGTGTGCACCCACTGCTAAAAGTAAGATATGTAACAATGTGTTGATGTTTCTATTGTAGAAAATATCATAAATGATAGAAAAGAAGCTTTGGTGGGACCCTCTATTTGTTTATGATAATAAATGAGTCAACACGTATCATTTTCCTTTCTTTATGAATCCGCCAAAGCTCAGGGGGGGGGGGGGGCACGTATCAAAGTCAAAGCATTTGCCATCTCCAGGACTTAGTCTTAAGTCAAGTCCTAAGTCTAATCATGGCGAGGCAGTGACACATTACGTCTCTGTTCTTAAGCCCAACCGACCCAAATGTCAATAGTCCGTCTCTGTTATGAAAGAGTGCCCGTATGTTGAATGTTAGCTCTGGCAGGTATTTATTATGATAACAAACACGGGGCCCAAACCTCCAAAACCGCTGCCAGTGGCCTGAGATTCCCAGCGAGCAAAACCTCTGGCCAAGAGCCGCCCCGAGATAATTTTTAGTTCTGTTTACATTGGACGACCGTAAACAATCCGGGGCATTTATTGAGACAGCCGGTTACGAAAATGTATTTTTCATACCGAGGTAAGAAAACATTTGAAAAAAAAAACCAACAACATAGGTGGTGAATTTGCGGTTAGAATCCTGGTGCTAAGAATGTCAACGAATCTACAGCTTACAGCTTGAGAATGATTGCATATTTTATATGCCATATCTCAGCGGATTCCCATTTTTTGAAGCACAACGGACCGATTTTGTGGAAGACAATTTTCCCTTTGACCTTGGGAGGGAAGTTTTGGGGTTTTTTGGGCTCAAATGTCACGACCGTCTTGTCACTGAGCAGTCGAGTCCCATGAGAGCTACGAATCGGTAGTTAGGGGACCGCTGACGTAACGAACACTCTGGGCATTGTATAATTTTCAAGGGAGTGTGTTGCAGGCTTCGGCGAAACCAGATTCTGGTTGACTTTGAGTAGCATCTATGTTTTATGGCATGATTAAATGTACATGTAATGATATGGATATAGATCAAAATTTTAAAAAAAAATTGTCAAGCAATTGGTTTTAGAAATTGTGAAACAATCTGAAAAAATGGGACATATTTTCATTACAAATTGAATTTCGATTTTAAACAAATTTACATCTTTACATTTATAAAGACAATTCTGTTGTAGTCAAGTGATTTTTTAAAATTTCATTGGACCCTTTCACATTTCCAGTAAAGAGAGCAAGCATATAAAAACGAATCATTGACCGAAATAAATATTTTCTACCGATGAAGTTCTAAATGTAAAAATGAATTCAGTTTTCACTTTGAAAGACTGAAATATCGGAATGGTGGAAGACAATTTTTTTAAATATTTTTTTTAGACGACCCATTAGTAGACTCATTAAATTCACATACTAAATTCTTGTGTGTAGAGGCTTCATACTTGCCAAGTGTGCGTACCAATGCCGTACATTGGATGAATGGAAAACATGTCAAGGCCTCATGCCACAATCTAGGGTTATACAACTCTATACCGTGGTTAGTTTCAACCATTTTACTATCGGGCATACTTTATTTCATCATTTGCTACATTTTTTTTTAATGCGGTCTACTTCTAAGTCCACCTTTCTGTTGGTTAAACTCAGTAGTTTCGGCTTACACAGTTACTTCATTCTCTAAAGTTACAATTTCAGATTCAAACTCGTTTTTTTTTCTTCTTTTTCTTTTCAAACAGTTTTAACAAATTAGATCGTATTAGATGCATTAGATGGTATTATATGGTATTACTAAGTCTAACAATTTAAATAAAACTGAAATTATCTAAGTTTTTTTGTTTAACCTTATTTTTTTGCAATCAAACAAATCCAAGTATTAGAGTAGACTATTATTGTGTAAGAGCTTTCAGGACAAAGTGAATGAAGATTTTCATGTCATCGAAATGATTAGCGCAAAAATAAATATTAAAAAAAAAAAAAATGAGACCATTTGAATCACACATCTGCACAAATATAAACAGGAGTGCGTCCCCACCCCTCCCTTACTAAACTACCACATGCGCTTTACCTACACCCCCTCCCCCCAACTGTCTCTACACGTATGTGATTTGATGCAATGCAATTTCCAACACACCATAAATAAGTCAGTGTCTGGCAACATAGCACGAATCTCATGGCTTAAGAGGTCCTTAACTACATAGCAACACTCTCATGGCTTACGAGGTCATTAACAAAATAGCAAGACTCACATGGATTACCAGGTGACGGCATTTACAAACTTTACAATCGGGTGGAAAGCTCTACCATGCTCTGAGAATAGAAGCATCCGCAATCGTCTGCTACGCTGGACTCAACGATCATCTGTCTGACTTTTGGACTTCAAATTAGCCTTGCTCCCCCTTTCTTAAGTTCCCCCCCCCCCACCTTTTTGTTATTTTTACATTAGCATTTTCCTAACAGTGTGGAAAAAAAGGGGGCTGGGGGGGCGCATCACTTTAAAAAAATAATAATGCGGGAAAGCATTAAAGCTGGGCTATTTTAGTGAACCAATTATGTTTGTCTTTTTAAGAATGGTGAACCAATTATGTTTGTCTTTTTAAGAATGGTGAACCAATTATGTTTGTCTTTTTCAAAATGGTGAACCAATTATGTTTGTCTTTTTCAAAATGGTGAACCAATTATGTTTGTCTTTTTCAAAATGGTGAACCAATAATGTTTGTCTTTTTCAAAATGGTGAACCAATAATGTTTGTCTTTTTCAAAATGGTGAACCAATAATGTTTGTCTTTTTCAAAATGGTGAACCAATAATGTTTGTCTTTTTCAAAATGGTGAACCAATAATGTTTGTCTTTTTCAAAATGGTGAGCATTAAAGAAAAGTGTCTTCATAGTAAAATGTAAGTCGCGATAAGTCGATCAAGGGGAGCAATTAGGTGACGTATCCGGAAATTCGATCGAAAGAAATTTCGTCGACGAAAAATTGATCGACGGAAATTTGATGGAACGGAAATTTGGTCGAATCTTTTTTTTTAGTTCAGAGGTTAAAATTTTCGTCAGATTTATCTATGAGCGCACTTACTATATAGTAAAAAAAAACCAATGAGTTCAAAAGGAAATTTGGCGCAAAATTTTAACGTATAAACTAAAAAAAAAAGATTCGACCAAAGTTCCATTCGATCAATTTTCCGTCGATGAAATTTCTTTCGATCAAATTTCCGGTAACCATTAGGAGAAGATTACCCGACCTTAAGTTTTGTGCTGTTGTTAATTTCAGATTTCATAAGTTTTAATATCTAATAAGAAATACTGGGGAAAAGAATAAAAATGTTTGCGCTTTAATTTTATGTTGTAAACAATACATTTTGTTTGGTGGCCCCGGGGGGGGGGGGGATTTTAATAACATATCGATTCTCATTTTGAGCTTTATAAATTTATTGAAACAAAATAAAATGAGACACACACGCTAAAGGAAAGAATATCCTTCTCGGGCCGTCCCAGAAGAATCATGTTACAGACTCTTGGATACCTGAATTGTCAGGACCTTATGTTCCAGACTCATGAGTACCTGAGTTGTTAGGACCTCATGTTCCAGACTATTGGGTACCTACGTTGTCAGGACCTTATGTTCCAGACTCTTGGGTACCTGAGTTGTAATGACCGTGTTGAGAAACAAGTGAAACGACCATGAAGGGGAGATAATTTATCATCAGCCCTAAGTCACGGCACACGGCAGCACAAAGGTGATATCTGGGCTGGAATCATACATGGCGGGCCTACAGCAGGATATATGGGCGTGCACTTGAACAAGACGAACTGGGGAATGTCTAAGTAAAGTTCAAAGTAACAAAGGCTTTATTGAAAACAAAAAATGGAGAATTAAAAAAAAATCACTAATACAATTTGTTTCAAGCCCAAACGTACAGAGGTATTGTAATATTGAAGAGAAAATTAATAATTAAAAAAAAATAATATATTCTTTTAAATTTAACCATCAATATGGAACACTGAAGTCTGCGCCATCATACCTTATTATGCCCCACCAAAACTGACAATGCCCCCATCAAACCCCATATGCCTCACCAAACCTCACCTTCGTCGCCAAATCTCATGACATCTGCCTTACCAAACCTCATCTTATTCCCTTTGACTCATAATGCTTCATCAAACATCATCCGCAACACAACTGTTTTACTAGACGCCAAAAGCTCTGATTATTGACATAAAAATTAATAGTAGCAACTTTAAGTAACCGGAACTGAAGCAATAAAGCCGGTGACTTTCGTGAAGCACAAACATCTTTTGCATGTGATGTCACAAGTGGCATTGTCAAGAAATTATTTGAGACATTTATAACATCGTTTGAGTATCATGTGGGCCTGTGGCGCAACGGAAAACGCGTCTGACTACGGATCAGAAGATTCCAGGTTCGAATCCTGGTAGGCTCGTCTGTTTTTTTTTTTTTGGTTCTTTCGTATACCCTTGGTGAACTAAAATAATATTGTTTGATAAAAAAAAAACAGGCCCTTTTAGATTTTGAAATCATAATTTCCATTAAATGTTCTGTTTTTATTTATTTTTTTCCACAGTTCAAAAAATAATCAAAGAATATACAGTGAACCAGAGAGTTAAGTGCTATACTCTTATTCTGGACGGCAGACAAACGTCGCCCCCCCCCCCCCCCCGCCCACAATTTTGCGTGAACTGGCGCCCCCCCCCCCCTTTTTATTTCCCTCTCCGTCGGACGAGTCAAATAACAGTATTTGTTTGCAGTCGTCTGCTGTCTGTCTCCTATGCCAGCATTGCAGTTTGTCCAGTGGTTCTCAAATCTGGTGTTACGTGACGCTGTGGATCCCAATAACAAATTTGTTTTAAATGCGAAAAATATTGACACATTCCAGTCACGATTACTACGAATGATCATATGGGCAAAGGGTGCACCAATGTGCCCGTCCCTGATAGGGTGCACAAATGTGCCCGTCCCTGATGGGGTGCACCAATGTGCCCGTCCCTGATGGGGTACACCTATGTGCCCGTCCCTGATGGGGTGCACCAATGTGCCCGACCCTGATATCTGTCCTGGTTTCTGTTGACAATTGGGTCGCTGTTCCAGGTAATAAAGCACTAAGTGTTGCTTACCGTCTACTGTAAAAAGAAATGATGCAATGACAAGTTAAACACAAGACAGTCCAAAGCTGTGTGTTCCGGTCAAGTCAAATGTAGATAGAAAGAAAATTGTTTGTTATAATTTACATGCTGTTAGGTTCCATTGAATGGTTTTTTTCCGGACACGACATTAAAAAAACAAAAACAAAGTGAGACAATGAGTTGGTGCTGGGAAATTTCTGTCGAAAGAAGTGATAAATTCATGTTGTGTCAACTGAAGACAATGACAAAAAGTGATAAACTCATGCTGTGTCAACTAAAGATAATGACAAAAATGATAAACTCATGTTGTGTCAACTGAAGACAATGACAAAAATGATAAACTCATGTTGTGTCAACTGAAGACAATGACAAAAATGATAAACTCATGTTGTGTCAACTAAAGACAATGACAAAAAGTGGTAAACTCGTGGTGTGTCACCTAAAGAAGACAAAGACAAAAAGTGATAAACTCATGTTGTGTTAACTGAAGACAATGACAAAAAGTGGTAAACTCGTGGTGTGTCACCTAAAGAAGACAAAGACAAAAAGTGATAAACTCATGTTGTGTCAACTGAAGACAATGACAAAAAGTGGTAAACTCGTGGTGTGTCACCTAAAGAATACAAAGACAAAAAGTGATAAACTCATGTTGTGTTAACTGAAGACAATGACAAAAAGTGATAAACTCATGTTGTGTCAACTGTAGACAATGACAAAAATGATAAACTCATGTTGTGTCAACTAAAGACAATGACAAAAATGATAAACTCTTGTTGTGTCAACTGAAGACAATGACAAAAAGTGGTAAACTCGTGGTGTGTCACCTAAAGATATGGACAAAAGTGATAAACTCATGTTGTGTCAACTAAAGAAGACAAAGACAAAAAGTGATAAACTCATGTTGTGTTAACTGAAGACAATGACAAAAAGTGATAAACTCATGTTGTGTCAACTGTAGACAATGACAAAAATGATAAACTCATGTTGTGTCAACTAAAGACAATGATAAAAATGATAAACTCTTGTTGTGTCAACTAAAGACAATGACAAAAAGTGATAAACTCATGTTGTGTTAACTGAAGACAATGACAAAAATGATAAACTCATGTTGTGTTAACTGAAGACAATGACAAAAAGTGATAAACTCATGTTGTGTCAACTGAAGACAATGACAAAAATGATAAACTCATGTTGTGTCAACTAAAGACAATGACACAAATGATAAACTCATGTTGTGTCAACTGAAGACAATGACAAAAATGATAAACTCATGTTGTGTCAACTAAAGACAATGACACAAATGATAAACTCTTGTTGTGTCAACTAAAGACAATGACAAAAAGTGATTAACTCATGTTGTGTTAACTGAAGACAATAACAAAAAGTGATAAACTCATGTTGTGTCAACTAAAGATATGGACAAAAGGGATAAACTCGTGGTGTGTCACCTAAAGACAGAGACAAAAAGTGAGAAGCGCATGGTGTCTCAATTGAAGACAAGGACAAAAACATGTATAGAAATACTTGTGCACAAAGTATAGCCTTAGAGTAAGGAAAGAATTAATTCAAGACTCCGCTATAACACTTTTTGTGTCTTTCATCAAGTCTCGTTCGTGAGACACGAACATGCAAAATGCCACGTTAAAAGGTCACAATGGGATTATACTTCCTTCGCTTACTGTCGTTTACTTGTCATAATGACATCAGAGTGAAACATCGTAGAATGTCACACCTAAGGACAATAGAGAAAGACGAATCGATGGATTACGAGACCAAGGAACCTTTGGACAAATTCGAAGGATTGGATTCAGTTCCTAATGATGTCATGCAGTTATAAAGTTACCCGATATGTGTGTAACATATAAGAATAAATGAGCTTGTTAAACAATAATGTCATGCATAAATACTACTGGGCCCCATCAAAAGCAGTGAGCGCATGTTGCGGGAAAACATGAAAAGTACTTGGCCCATGTTACAAACAAACAAAACAAAAAAAAAATCATGTCAAGCACTGGGCCCATCTCGTCCTAATATGCGAACCACTGAGATGACTGAGCCCGTGCTGGCAAGTGGAGAGAGAAGCGTGGTGGGGAGGGGGTGGGGGTCGACGCCAGAAAAAACAACTTTCCGAAACGCTTTACTTTTTAGATGGCATTGATAAATGTTCCCGGCATCAAGACACCTTATTGCTCCCGGCTCCGTGGCTCGGGGGGTCAAATGGGGGTAGCATTAAAGAGCTGTCTGTCAGCTCATGGGAGGAAAGGGGGGGGGGGCATTCGTCAACAGATAACTGTTCAGAGACACCCCCAACCCCCATACAAAAACAATCAAAGTGTCAACGTTCTGTGTCGTCGTCCTTAGTTCAATGATGTTGTTGTGACAAGCAGTAGTCAGTGGTGTAAAGCTGGGGGGCAGTGCCGTCTGTAGGCATAGGCCTGGGCACACTGCGCTGTTACCCAGGGCCTCACACTTCTGACTCAATCTTCTAGGGGGCCTCACGCGTCTGGAAGGCCTCAAGCTTCTAGGGGGCCTAACACTTGTGGGCGACCTCAAGCTTCTAGGGGGCCTCACGCTTCTGGGCGGCCTCAAGCTTATAGATGGCCTCACGCTTCTCAATGTGTCAAGTTGCCCATATTGTTATTGAATATTGCAAGCTCTTTAGGCCATTTAATTTATTAGCTTTCAAAGTGCAGTGGGAAGCAGGTTTGCAAGTTTGTTTGTTTTTCGAATCAATTCTATTTTGTTGTTGCTTTTTGTTGCTGTTCTGTGATTTTTTTTTTTTTAAATTATATTTTTTAGAAATTCAATTTATTTATTAATATAGTAGTGTAAACAAAATATAGATTGAATTAAATATTAAAAAGCGGCATTAATATTTACAAACATCTAAATATAAAGTATTTGTATAAACAGAATCAGGTCCAGGAACTTCTAAATGTCCATTAGCATCTCCTCTGCTTATCGCCGATCAGGAGTAGGATTATCCCAAACTAAATTCAGGAATGCGACAAAATGCACCATTGCATTTTAAGTTATTTTCTAGGGAGGTGTCACTCACTGAGTGCCTCTCCCCTAACCCCATACTACGTTACACGCGTGCGCCTTTGGCGCCCACGATTTCTGCTTCCTCAAAATCAAAGTGACAGTGCAAAAACCTTTTATCTAAAGAAATGAATAAAAATAAATAAATCACTGGTGTTAACTATTAAAAAGAGTTTTTTGAACTTACCAAAAATATTCTTTTCCTATATTTTGGTAGAAATATATAGCTAAACTATATAAATTCCAGGTTTGAAACTAGCACCGCGGTCAAAAGCACGCCCTCGAGGGGCGCCTAAACAGTAATGAATTAATGGTTATGAAAGGCACGTACGACGGAGTCAGAGCTGGCCATAATATATGTCCTGCCTCTTCCCGAACTCATGAAAAGCTCCCACCTCCCCCCACCCTGATGATACTGCCAGGAATAAACTATGATGATAACGCACTGGTCAACCAAAGGGTATGATGGGGGCAAACTTTTCAAAGGTTGTGCGTGGGTCTAGAACGGCGGTTCTCAACCTATGGGTCGTGCGACATTTTCTCTTTGGTCGCCTAAGTCCACCTGAAAACCCATATACTCTTCAGTTATGAGGTAGCAACGAAAATAATTGTGTGGCTGGTGTCGCCATAACTTGAAGAACTGTATTGAGGAAGGTTGAGAACCACTGGTGTAGAATGTTACCAGGTGTGGGTGTAGAAGGTGACCAAGCGTGGGTGTAGAAGGTGACCTGGTGACCAGATGTGGGTTTCGTAGGTGAAAAAATGACCAGGTGTGGTTATGTGTCTTACACAACAGAATGAAGCCGTTGCGTGGGTATGCGCCCAAGCCCATGCTGTATGTTCTCTGTTCAGATCAAGCCCATGCTGTATGTTCTCTGTTCAGATCAAGCCCATGCCGCACAATCCATAGCCGAATAAACTTCTGCTACACAACACTTATTTCTTTTGCTTCATAAATTTGGTTTAGCCCAAATTCAGCGGGGAGTGCGATTAAATAAGGTCAACGTATGCGTATTTCAAGGGCCTGTGGCGCAACGGATAACGCGTCTGACTACGGATCAGAAGATTCCAGGTTCGAATCCTGGCAGGCTCGAAGTATATATTTTTTACACAAGGGCGGTGCATGGACCTTCCCCCCCCCCCCCCCCCCCCAAAAAAAACATTTCTTTGACCTCATGCAATAAACTGTAGGGTGCAGCCCATCAACCATTCTAACACTTCTCCACACCGCCCTGCACCCCACGCATGTAATTTGGCGCCACGAAGTCGCTGGTAATATAGAACAAACGGGATCAAAAGAACGATCTCAAATGCGCAAGTCTGCAAGTGTACTTCCGGTAATTACCGTACCACAAACCGGAAGCAATGGATTCCAGTTGTCCTCCAATTTGTTGGGTACGCACAGACTCCTACCTTAGGTCACTGTGGGGGTTTCGGCACTCTCCTTTCAATAGAAATGCGATTAGGAATGGGTGCAGTGCAGAAATGCACGCCCAAATATTTTTGTTACCAAACGGACGAAGCGATGAAATGTCAACGAGGATGAAATTGAATGGCAACGGATATGGAAATGGGAAATTAATTCACGAAAAACGAGTCATTTCTGCCCTTGGCTTTGGGCTGTTCTCCTTTATTATTTAGGATTTTATGGTTTGATTATTGTTTGGAAAACAGCTAAGTTTATAAAAAGTTAACAACACGTTTGCTTTTATTGGCGCCACGTGACGTGTTCGATCTCATATTTAAACAATACGATGTTTTTGTTTTATTCATCACACTCAGCCGCACAGCTGGTATTCGGAGTCGGGTGAAATAGAAGAGATGCCAGTCGCCATTTTCGTCATTTGCTGATTCGAGATTTCATCACTAAAATTCACTAGAATTCCCCACCCCCTCTATCACAGTTGTATAGACCATGCCTCCACAACATACGGCCCGCGGTCCCACATGCGGCCCACCAGCACCCACTTTGCGGCCCGCGAAGTAACGAAATATTCTTTTTTATTATAGTTTTTATCAATAGCTTCTTCCCCCATGTCTTTTTTTTTCTCTATAGATATAGAGTTTTGATTTTTACAAGGATGTATACATCAAAGCTCTGTAAAAATCAAAGGGCTCATCTATTTCCTTGTATAAATCAAAGGGCTCATCTATTTCCTTGTATAAAGCAAAGCACTCCAAAGAGCGTAAATCCAACTTTTTTGTGTATTTTAATTTGTTGCAATGCTCCGAGGTTAGCGAGCTCAGTGTTGAGCGCCCCTTAAGCAAACACAGGATAACGCCGGGTCGTTAAATAAATTGTGTCTTTTCAAGGTACACGCAGTTGCTTAACATCTCGTCCCCCTGGCCACTACTACGCCCGATACGTTTATTCATGCCGTGAGATGGGGGGCGACTGTCGCCATCCCAGGTGCTGTCGGCCGCCAGAAACGACACTGTCGCCAAGTCTGGGCAATGACGTCTGCTTTCACCCAGCGGCGTCTTGAAAGGGGGAGTGGGACATTGCTTTTGTGTTTTCGTGACATGTTAGCTTACTTTTTGCCATACCTATGGGGGGATCTGCCACGGATTATGGGGTTTATTTTTGTGTGGCGTTTTCAGAAGGGAAAATGGAAGGCCATAAAATTTGAAAAACGTTTTTGTAGCGTTGACTTGGAGAATGTCAGTAATGGCGATAGAAAAGGTTATAGGCACCCGCAGGATAAACTGCATGTTGGTTCAGTTTGTCAGACACGACCTGTAAATTTATTTGATTATAAAAAAAATGGTTGTATTTAGTTAGTAATTTAGTTATTTCTGCGGGCGCCAATAGATTCATCTGAAAAGAAATATCAAGTGATTACTATATTTTGTAATGTATTAGGCGAGGACTTGCGAGATAATTCTTATACATACTGCTGTTAAATGTTGCTTTAATTGCTTTAATCGGGGCCAGGAGAAGAGAGGATGTTACGAGGAAACCCCCCCCCCCCCCCCACCAAAAAAAACAAAAAAAAAACAACAAAAAAACAACAACGAACAAAAAAATAATTTTCATATTTAATTTTTAAAATAATACGTTTTTACATTAAAAAATAGGTTCCACCGCCAAACCACCAACCCCACCTTTTGTTTTTTCTTTTCAAAGTGACGATTAAAGGTAGCGATATCTGGTCACCCAGAGCTCCCATCTCAGAAACCCGTTTAAAATAGTTAAATGGAGCAATTAAATGACAAGAGTTAGATCCCGAACACCAGAGCAAGAGATAGGCGTGGCGTTTTTTAAACGTAACAACCTGTTGCCAGGGCTGGCCTTAGGCCACTGCAACCCATTCGGCCGCAGTGGGCCCCGCACTTTATTTTGTAAAACAAAATCTTAATTTTCACTTATTATCCTTATCCCTATCCAGACTGGGCCCCGCGCAATCCGTTTCGCATAGGGCCCCGCAATTGTTACGGCCGGCCCTGCCTGTTGCTCATATAGATTTGCTGTAGCCCCCTATGAGTGGCCCCACACTGCATAAAATATAACTTCATTATTTTATTTTTTTTAAAGTGTGTGCACTTAAAATTTTGCATTAAAACATTTAGGTCAGATCAAATCACCGCAAAAAAAGAATATTTTCAGATATCATTTTCAACTTGGATAATTCTAAGAAGATGCTAATGAGGTTGTTATTATTTAATTAATGAATGTTAATTTTTAAGTTCATGATTATGTTTGTTAAACTGTATGTACAGCGTGGTGAGCCCAGCCCTAGGTTGGGGTACTACGCTATAAAAAAACTTCTTAAAATAATAATGAATATCTCACAACTCAAATGATAGTTAATAGTTTCGTAGAGAAATCTTTCGAATATCTCATTAGGAAATGGCGTCAGCGGGCCGTCGAGCTTACGCTCCTAATGCCCTCCCCGGCGCCCACCTGCACCTGCCAGCCGCCTGTGACGACAGGCCGTGCGGAGGAGCGTCAGAGACCTCCCCGGGCGTGGAGCGTCCCCACCCGCAACCGCTCGATCGGGTTCGCCGATGGAGACTCCCCCCCCCCCCCCCGGAGACATCTGGTCGACCGAAGACACTGTGTTTCAAGCGTCCGTAGTCCACTCTCCTAGGGGCCGGGACGGTAAATTAACGTCCTAATATCTCCCCCCACCCGTCCCGGGGAAGCATCGGACGCCCTCTAAGAGGGATTCTACAGTGGGTTTCCACCTCGCAACTAATTCGCGAAGCAGCTGGGACGAAACGTTGCCTAGGAGCAGCTTTCTCAGGGCTGCATATTTCGATTATAAACCGACCGAATTCCGGATTAGGCTTTGGTTTTGGCGCCGCAAGTTGCCATTTGACCTCATTTTGGTCTACTTTCGGTTTCGGCTGAAAAATAAAAGTTAACTTTCGGTTTAATTTTGGTTTCGGCCTAAAGAGAAAAGTTGACTTTCGGTTTAAATTCCGTTTCGGCCGAAAGTGATTGAAGTTGTCGGTCATCTAACAGAAGTCAGACTATATGTCTGTCTTTAGGCCTGCAATCCGATATTCATAATTTCTCGACGTTTTGCTGTGATCGTACGTTAATCCGCGAAAACTGCCCACAGCTGCATGGTGACCTACTTATCAATTAGTTCAAAAAATTAATTTTCAATTAAGCCTAGGATAATGTAAATATTTTTGTTGAAGAAAACCAGGGACTGGTAATATTTCCATTATTATTTAATTTTAATTTTTTTAAAGTAAAAACTAGGGAAACTTCGGCTTTTTCAATTCATTCATTTCTTAAAATTCTTCATTATCATGTTCATAACCATTGTTATTGACAAAATGACAAGCGTGTGCATGTATTATGGGCTCGTATAATAATTCTGTAGTTGGTCTACTGCAGACATGTTCACTTTTAAGATTTTGGCGAAAAATGTACGATTTTGAGATGTGTTTTACGTTTTTCAAAATTTCCAAATATCTAAATCATTTGGCTTCGGTTTCGGCGAAAGTCATTTCTAACTTTAAGCCTAGTTTCCGTTTCGGCCGAAATCAGAAAATCACTTTCGGTCGGCCTCTACTCATGATATAAGAATACAAGTAGTCAGAGGCATAGCTAAGGGAGGCTAGAGGGCAGATTCCCAGGGGGGCCAGAAAAGTTAGGATTGCCAAAATGTGCTTGGATATTATTTTATTGATGAAAACAATGGGTTTGAGAGTTGAACAAAGAAAAGGAGGCTCTTTACAATGAATCTTGTCCCAGGCGCCAACACTCTAGCTACGCCTCTGCAAGAAGTACTGACAGAGGACTGAGGCAGTATTTACTCTCATTTGATTTAATAGTAGTCTTTGAAGATTTATATATATATATAGGGTTGGGGGAGGGGGCAAATTACACTTTTCATTCGCCAAAAATATGGGTTTTTTAATTTGTTTTTTAATCTGTCCATCTGGTCTTTGAATTATAATTCAACACTGATACGTCTCACAACGTTCAGACGTCAAGTAAATAACCACTCAACACAATTTACTCATGTAATTAGCAAAGATATTTTACACATAACACTCAACACAATGTTCTCATATAATTAGCAAAGATATCTTACGCACTAAGGGAAGGAAATACATGATTTTTAATATTTTTTTTCACATTTTGTATAGCTCATGTGGATATCCTGATCAAGGCATTTTTCATGGCACGACTTGCGTCTCTTCCACCCTACATAATCTCAGAAACAATTCTATCCACACAAAAATCCATTTCACAATCCTTCATAATGACCGACATCTCACCACTACATCCTATTACTACAATAAGAATACTAAGGGTAGAGAAAGACCTAAAGAAGAAGAATAACAGAACGAATTTAACCATTCGTGTAGTATCATCATCATCATCATCATCAGGTCTTGTAGTCCTTCGACCGTTGGGGCACCACAGATGACATGTACACTATTCTTCTCCATTCATTCCTCTCGGTCTTCTGCCCTACGCATAGCATCGCCTAGTTGTAATTCGTGTAGTAACAAGCAACAAATAAGTTAAAATAGGTCAATAAGGATAAACGCCGCAACTACTTTAAACGAAGGACAATTTCGGTGTAAACAAACAAGTCGCTAAATTATTCTACTGTGCAACAATTGGCAGCCTACTCAATTTCGATATTACCTGCTGGTATCTGATTTTAAACACCGAATAAACCGACAAATCAAGAAAGCGAGGCAAAAAACACAAATCAAACATTATTCACTTGAAGAAATATTTGAAGAAATGTGTGATTGTCAAACTAAATACATTTGGGATGATACATCCCAGCCTCTTCATCAAAGATAATTAGGATCGGCCCGTTCGGGACGAATACTTTCTCCCTGGACGAGGACTGAAATATATAAAAAATTATTTTGTTCTCCAATCTACAAGAATTTACCAGCGTGCTACCCCTGAATTCACAAATCTTAATGAGAACTAATAAGTCCCTGATATGGCTAAGAGAATTCACTGAATAGCTGGTTTTTTTCACTAGTGAAATAATTATGTAGATGTCTTGTGTTCAAATTGTTTTAATAATGTGCTGAAAATGTACAATACAATCAAAAAATATAATTTGTTTGAATCAATACAAAAATGTTATCTTATCTTATCTAAAGGGATGTTATCGTTTTCCGGCACCCCTTTGTCTCAATTTTTAACTTTTGCTTTTATTGTATTTGGACAAATTTATAATGAACGCGAAATTTAATTTTAAACAGCTCAAAGACTTTTTTTTTTAAACTGCTACGATAGTTGGTGCGAAAATCTCAAGGTTTCCCCGATTTGTTGCAGCTGAACAAACCATGAAAACTCCCCAGTGAACGCCATGACGTAGAGTTGAGTCACAACCGGTCATGGCAACGGTACACCCTAGCTACCGCAATTTTTCAAGAAGAGGGGTTGTCGTCTCGGAAATTTTCCGTCGCTCCTGAAGGACAAAGCATGAGAGAGATCGTGCATATACAGTGCGGACAGTGTGGGAACCAGGTAAGTACGTATTCGAAGCAGATTCCCGCCGAGGTGTTTGTGGTATGCGTGTAGTTAATTTCACTATGAGATTTGAGCCATTTCTGTACTGCACACCAACATGACTGCGACGTGAGTTCACCATCTCAGCCATCCAAATACTGTATCGTTTGCTCTTTAGTAATTCCGTCTATTTAATCGGCTTTCATAACACGGTTTCGCATTAGTTTCGCAACTACCAAGATCGGAATTTTAATCAAATGACATAAATAATGGTACTAAGTTATGGGAGACTAGGAATAAAGCTGCATTTCAATGTTTTTTCAACGGTACTAATGAATCATCTTTCTCTATGGGCTGTGCCGTGCTCCGGTGTTATTTCGCAGAGAAATAAACCGAAATAAAAAATGTTTTAAGAAGTCATTACTTACACAGAAGAATGGCAAATAACCATTTATTTCTATGATGTAGCCTTTCTTTGGATCAGTCGAAGAAAACCTTTGGCTCAGGTGTCAGACAAATAGAAATGAATTTTGTAAGGAATAGTTGTCTTATTTGCTCGTTATGGTTTATAGAAACTATTTCATGGGTTTAGGGGGGGGGGGGGGGGTGGTGATAATTCTGGTAGGCAATTTTAACAAAAAAATTAGGTTCAAGATAATATTAGGACAGGGCTTGTCTTAAGATTTGAAAATACATTTCGTAAGCTAGATCAATGTTTGTTAGTGTTGTTGTTCATATCGTTTTGGTAGTCAAATAAAGATTGAACTAAGCCTGTGAAATCAAGATTGTTTGGTTTTTTTAAAGAATGTGACGGGCCATGCTAAGCGGAGATCACATTGTCACGAAAGAAACCTCACTTTCCAGAGTATTTTAAAATAATGACTATGACTTGAGTGAGAAATAAAGCTCATAAAGAAACGAGAATATATTTATAAAACTAATACTCTCTCAACATTTTCGTGATTCGAAAAACATTACCAACTGTACAATCAGGTTAATAGGCCATGTGATGATCTACATTGTATGCGTAAATAAAACGTTAATTACGAAAATAGTATACACAATCTTCCTTATTAGCGAAGTCTGCAATTTTTAGGTCATAATTCATCCATGAAGCATTTGCCATGCCTGAAAATAAAATATTTAAATCTTGATTGCACTGTTGGAACTTTTGACACTAACACTGACACAACTGGTCCCTATTCTATCACTGGTTCTATTTTACCGTCTATCTCAGATCGGTGCCAAATTTTGGGAGGTTCTGTCAGACGAGCACGGAATCGACCCAACAGGCACGTATCATGGGGACTCTGATCTGCAGCTGGAGCGAATCAACGTCTATTTCAACGAGGCGACGGGGGGCAAGTATGTGCCCAGAGCAGTGCTGGTGGACCTGGAGCCCGGTACCATGGACAGCGTGCGATCTGGTCCATTCGGACAGGTTAGTGGATGCTATAGAACTTGGTTAATATATGTGTTGCCTGAATGATTTTTTTTTATTCAACTGTATGCAGATCAACGTTAGGTAATCGGTTTGTATGCAGATCAACGTTAGGTAATCGGTTTGTATGCAGATCAACGTTAGGTAATCGGTTTGCAAGGCTTAGAGTTTTAAAAAAAAACAGCTTTTGAAATTAGAAGCACACATAATCATTTTTATAATTTAAATATTTATATATATATATTAGTCCAAAAATACTTATGTGCTCACAACAGACAAGGAAAAGCCGTAGAAAATAAGTATTGGCGCTGAAAGGCAGGCGGGGAACATTTTAGTTCAAAGTCATTCGGAATGATTGTTATAATGATTTAATGTTATGTTAATGTTTTTTTTAAAAAAAAAATGTTTTCCCAATCTCAACAGATTTATCGTCCCGACAACTTCATCTTCGGGCAGTCCGGTGCAGGCAACAACTGGGCAAAAGGCCACTACACTGAGGGGGCTGAGCTCTGTGACTCGGTGCTGGACGTGATCAGGAAAGAAGCGGAGAGCTGCGACTGTTTGCAAGGCTTCCAGCTGACACAATCCTTGGGCGGAGGGTCCGGCTCAGGTAGGCATTCTGCTAGACTTCAAACAGTGAGAGGGGAGTATAATACTACTTTTATCAAACATCATTAGAATGTATTGTACTTTAATAGACTATACTCAAAAACTTGAATGTACAATTTCCTTTTTAATTTATTTCTTCTTAAAAGTCTCAACTGGTGCTTATCTTATTCTCCCTCCCCATGTAGCATGATTTAAACAATAATTAAATGTTGTTCTTTGTTTGTTTTTTTAAAATAAAGATGTACCTGCATTAAATTAAATGGGATGATAGTCGCTTGGTGAGTGGAAAATTGACAAAATAAAGAAGTTTCATGATGGAGTCAGAAAAAAAAAATTCAAAACATTTTAAACATTTGCATTTTTTTCTATAAGTTAATTCTTCGAGGCCCAGAACAAATCCAAATGGAATCTAGAAACTCATATGTGTACAGCCGCCTTGTTGATTCTAAAGATAATACATGTTTCCTCATTTCTTTCCCAGGCATGGGGACACTGGTCATCAGTAAGGTACGAGAGGAGTACCCCGACCGCATCATGAGCACATATTCCATTGTCCCCTCACCCAAGGTCTCCGATGTGGTTGTAGAACCTTACAACGCTACGCTGTCCGTACATCAGGTCTGTTTCTCCTTAAACATTATTGCCAGAAATGTTAAACACATTTTTAAGCATTTTTTTTTATAGATACAAATTTTCAGTTAAAATATAAAAATTGGATGAATAGAATTATAGATTCCAGGATAGCAAGCTGTTCAATAACCCGATATTAAAGGAATATATATCATCAGTAAAACATTAGTAAAAGAGACTGGTTTAGAAAGACAGCCCATTCACGGATTCTAGCCAATTCGTCTTATCAGTTAGGTCAGCGGTTCTCAACATGTGGGACGCGAACCCTTTTGGGGTCGAACGACCCTTTCACGGAGGTCGCCTAAGACCATCGGAAAACACATTTACTCTACGGTTATGAAGCATCAACGAAAATAATTTTGTGGTTGGGGGTTGCCATAACATGAGGAGCTGTATTAAAGGGTCGCAGCATTAGGAAGGTTGAGAACCACTGAGTTAGGTCATCAAAACGGAAAGTAAAGAGATACTATATACTAGACTTGTTATGTGATTCACGAAGGACTCATTTCCTATATGCCAAAAGTGAGTTCTCCTTACGTAGAATTTTTTTCCTTCAAATACCTCCATTGATACTGGAGCACTCAGTAAACATTCTTACACGAGCTGCAATATGAATTCATTCTAAAATGTGATATTTTAAAGATATTCTTTGAGTTGAGCCAAATTTTATGAAGTCGATAATGTTTTTTTTTATTTATAATGTTCTATCTTAACATTTTAATTTCATTTTCATGACACCGCACGAAAAAAAAAATAGCTGGTAGAAAATACGGATATGACGTACACAATCGACAACGAGGCTCTCTACGACATATGCTTTCGTACGCTGAAGCTAACCACGCCCACTTACGGGGACCTGAACCACCTGATCTCAGCCACTCTGTCCGGCACCACTACCTGTCTTCGGTTCCCAGGTCAACTCAACTCGGATTTAAGAAAACTGTGCGTCAACATGGTGCCCTTCCCTCGACTGCACTTTTTCATCCCAGGTTTCGCACCTCTCACCTCCCGTGGATCTCAACAGGTAATTTGTTGACACCTGGAATAATAGAGCTGATAGGTGAGCCCCTATAGTGCTATAGGAGTATGTAAACCCCTTGACACTAGTGGGATTTAGACATATTTCACCCCCGTGGCCTATTGTGTTATGGGTAAATGTCAGCCTTTGCCTCTCGTGTTGTATGGGCATATATATCAACCCTTACCCCTAGAATGGTTGCTTTCATGTGCATCTCAGTCTCTAAGATCTACATCTTTGTTACTCAACAGTTAGAATATATATCAGTAAAATATTTTTAACGTCAAGTTACTTTTTTAAGTAATCCGACTCAAGCCACCAAAAACTTGACGCACAAGCACAAAATGTTTAGGACTACATTTTGACATTCCTTAGGTAACTTAAGTATTTACATAGTAGGATCCGGTCTACGGCCTCTACGGGAGTCCATTCTGGCATTCAATATAAGCCATCGTGACTGGTAACACTATACCAGTGATTGCGAAACTTTTGGTGACAAGAGTTCTCAAACTGCAACTCAAACCTCTCTTGTTTATCGCTAAGTACCAACACTGCAATTAAACCTGAGTAATGAGTTCCTGGATTTTTTTTTTTAACCACAAAATAACCATATACCCGCTTACCGACTTTTGCGTGCCCGCTGCGACACGCGTGTCATAGATCCCCCCACCCCTACACACCTGCGCTTGATAGATTTTGCTCCCATTAGTCCCCACACCTCTTTTCATCGAGGGCTTGCTTTACACATTTTAAATTAGATGAAATATTTCCACAGTGTTGAATATATATTGGAAAAGGATAGGAGTGATAACTGTTGTGGAGGCCATGAAAATCTGTTTATTGATAAAATCGTTGAACTATGAATATTGTCGGCTGAATAGGTCCAGTTGGTCATAAAAATATGGTTCATGGCTGAATAGGTCCAGTTGGTCATAAAAATACGGTTCATGGCTGAATAGGTCCAGTTGATCAAAAGAATACAGCCCATGGCGGAATAGGTCCAGTTGATCATTATAATACAGCCCATGGCTGAATAGGTCCAGTTGATCATTATAATACAGCCCATGGCTTAAAAAAAGAATACAGCCCATGGCTGAATAGGTCCAGTTGATCAAAAGAATACAGCCCATGGCTGAATAGGTCCAGATGGTCATAAAAACACAGCCCATGGCTGAACAGGTCCAGTTGATCCTATCACTTAATGTCCAGTCAATGCCAGCACTGTCCCAAAA
Organism: Omphiscola glabra; assembly: GCA_964017045.1. Lineage (NCBI taxonomy): Eukaryota > Metazoa > Mollusca > Gastropoda > Lymnaeidae > Omphiscola > Omphiscola glabra. The sequence goes on along the minus strand of OZ024798.1, from coordinate 30,117,930 downwards.
ATGAAACTTTACCGATTTGTAATCTCCAGTACCGAGCTATCACCGTCCCAGAGCTGACCCAGCAGATGTTTGACGCCAAGAACATGATGGCCGCATGCGACCCAAGGCATGGACGTTACCTTACCGTAGCTTGCATCTTCAGGGGACGCATGTCCATGAAAGGTACCCGTCTTGATGGACTGTCAGTCTGGCATTTTCATTCAACTGATCGGTTAGCTTTCCTCCTCCTTCCCCACCCACCTCCCCCAACCCCCCTGTCATCTAAATAGTCTTTATTTGTCTACTCAAACATGTGACCCTTCCTTTTTTTTAATCAACGTTCTCTAAGTAATGATTATTTTTACAAAAAAGTAGATTTTAAAATTCAAGACTGATGCAGACCTGTTTCCCCCCGGGTTAGTTACAGAGTAGTTTTCAGCTTTCAAAAAACTTGGTTTCAAATCCCAAAGAAAGTAGGGGAAGGGGGGATTACAAACAAAATACAAAGTTGTGTCAGGAAATCTACTCAGCTGCTTATTTAAGTTAACATTAAAAAATATACAAATTATTGTACTCCGATTTGTCTTAGGATGTTGTTCTTATTCGATCGCTTACAGTGTTAACACAAAAAGTGTGACCACTTTTTTCTGAAGACATCCCAATTATTTATCATTTTATTAAAAATAAACCAAAGAAACGAAAAACTCCGAAAACCGTGGTTTTTTAAAGACTCTTGGTAATGCCGTAGTCTTAGGCTTAAAAACGTAGTTACTACGTAGTCTTAGGCTTAAAAACGTAGTTACTAAGTAGTCTTAGGCTTAAAAACGTAGTTACAACGGCGAAAGCGTAGAAATAAACAGGTCTGTTGATACATTTATTACAATTATTGGGTCTGCCCCGTTACTAGTTAAGAGCGATGACGCTCCTTGTGTGATGTGTTACGATCCTGTTTTCAACGGCGTTCATTATTATTGTCAACTCCTGTTTCTACTAGCTTGGTTAATTCATCAATTTCTTTCACACGTTGTAATACGTCGTACTCGCACTGAATTTACTATAGTTCTTTTTCCATAATGGATGCAACTTTAACATCAAATTCTATACACCGACTGTAAACTCCATACACACATGCATAGAGCGCAGCTCCCTATGAAACATACATAAAACATAACCTCCTTTCACAAAGTTCCTTTCCAGACTGCCAGACTAGACAATACGTCGTGAGCATCAAAATACGTCAGCAAGTCAAGCGCTGGAAGAGCGTTCACTAACTAATAAATCTCTCAAACACACACCGTGCGTAATGAAACAATTATTTGATTTTGATTTTTTTTTTGGTCTCCAGAGGTGGATGAACAGATGCTGAATGTTCAGAACAAGAACTCTTCCTACTTCGTAGAGTGGATCCCAAGCAACGTAAAAACGGCTGTTTGCGACATTCCACCAAGAGGTCTCAAACTGGCATCCACATTTATCGGCAACACAACCGCCATTCAGGAACTATTCAAGAGGGTAGCCGAACAGTTTACAGGTAAAACTTATTTCAAACAAATATTTATGTGAACAACGTGTGTGTGTGTGTGTGTGTGTGTGGTGCGCTGTTGAAGGAAAAAAAAAGCAAAACTCAATCCAATATTGGTGGGGGTCTGACTTCTTATCTAGGTTTTAAAAGTTAAATACTTTACCAACCAGAGTCCACATGAAACACCATTTCTTAACTAGGGCCACATGAAACACCATTTCTTAACTAGGGCCACATGAAATACTAGGGTCCAAAATTTTTTAAAGATTGAGATACGCTTATCTATATAAGAGTTTTTCTCTCACATTTCACTTTCTCATTCTTTCTGCCCTCCTCCATTTCTGTATACATTATACATCTTTATTTATTTTGACCGTCCTTGTCCTCAAAGTTGCACATAAATCCATCAACCATCTTCACACAAATAACATAACTCTTCCTTTTCATTCCTCATTTCACGCCCTCTTACATTCCCTTCTCCGCCTTCATGTATTCTCCCTTCTGTTAAAACTGGCCACCATAATAGGGACGCATTTAACTCATACAAAGGACCTCTAACCTCATGGCCGTGTCATAAGTCCCCAACAGCTTCTAAACGTCGTAAGCCCATATAACATTGTAAACGTCAGTCTCCCAATGCCAACATCTCTCTCATGTTCTTCTATCAGCCATGTTCCGACGAAAGGCTTTCTTGCACTGGTACACCGGTGAAGGGATGGACGAGATGGAGTTCACGGAAGCCGAGTCCAACATGAACGACCTGGTCTCGGAGTATCAGCAATACCAGGACGCCACGGCGGAGGAGGCGGGAGAAGCTGAGGAGGAAGAGGAGGAAGAGACCGCTTAAAAAAAAATGATGTTGGGGTGATCTGGGTAATTGAGAAGAGAGAATTAAGCCCCTTTAATGTCGTCTGAAAAGTGACGTGGGAAAAAAAATGTCCGACACGACCAATGGTTCTTTAAGCCTCTCGCCATCAAAGAATGAAACAAAGATGTTACATCATTGAAAATGAATAAATCTTAATTGCTTATATTTTAATATATACACATATACATACCAAAGTTGGCTACAGTGAGTCTGAAACAGTTAACAGGGGTTTAATTCTTTAACACATCCGCCTGGACGCTCGAGAACGAATTTTTGGCTGCGAAATGCAACTTTTGAATGTTTAACATCCCAGTTCTTGTTTTTCAAGAAACACTAAAACCAACAAGTACTCATTCACACAAGCGCCGATACAGGTAATCAGTACACAAAGAGAGGCATTGCCTTGTCAACGAAAGTCTCAGCATTCAAGGACGAGTCCAAGGTGACAACTGTGATCTGCTGGCGTCACCAGGTGACCATCGTTTGTTGGTCATCTTGTCTTAGAGTTTGTGAACTCACATCGTGTCATAGATCAAGGTGGTGCCAGACTGTGGTCAAGGCGAGTTATGTATCACCTGGCACGTCCTACAGGAACATTAGAATCCCCTGTGGCCATATTTCAGAAAAACACAAAGAAACATTTACATAACAAATCCAAAAGTAGGTCATTAAAATATATATCATTAAAAACACGCTTATGTTTCATTCTCCTATAAATTTAATGTAGTATTATGTATTTATTTATTTATCATCTATAATAATAATATTATTACTGTTCGTAACTGTTGACCCAGGAGAATGCGCTATCGCGAACTCTAAGGTCCCAAGTAGTCAGAAGAAACGTACCAAATAAACCCTTAAGCTGAAAGCCTTCTTAAGCGTGTTGTGCATAAATATGAACATTATTAAGGACAGCACTAATGACCTCCATGTATGAGGAACTCACCGTGACCCCACCCACCCCACCCCCAACCTAACCGGATGACCAGATGGTCCTAGTCGATCTTGCCGGACAGACAAGCGTCCCTTAATAAACTTAGAGCCCACGCAACACGAAGCTAACAGATATACAGCAGGTCAAAAAAAAGTCAATTCAAAATGCCCGGAAGTTTCCCGTTTCTTTTAGCGAATTCATCGACACAGCCAGCCCCAGAAATAATTGGATCAAATTGATTTAAATCAGGGGTGGCCAACATAAGGCCCTCGGTCCGCATGCGGCCCGCCGGGAGTCATGTTGCGGCCCGCGGAGCTAAGTCAAATGAACATAAATGTTAACTTTTTTGTACGCATCAGTATCATCAAAAGAACATTACATCTTGAGTCGTTCATATCATATATTTTATAATTATAGCTATTTGACACTCAAGGTTACTTAAGTTTTTTGTCCGACGCTAGGTGTTGATAAAATTTAATATGAGACTTTAACTTCTGATACATATGTTCTGTGGGCCTCGGCGTCTTAAATGTTTCTATGTAAAAGTAAAAGTAAAAGCTAATTATGCAGTAGCCATAACACTAGCAAACAAATGGAATCAGATGGTGAAAAGGTTAGGGCATGTTTGGAGAGCGTCGCTGAAAATCTGGGTCCAAAAAAAAAGAAGCATAATTTGTCGAGCATCCAACTTTATAATTTATATTTTAGTTATGCTCAAGCTTTGCTTGATGGCACATATATGGAACATACTGCCCAACTGGAAATTTTTATCAGGGGTGTTGCTGTCCATTTTAAAAAGAGAGAAGAACTAGCGGCACTATATACACTTAAGGACACGACTATGTCACGAGATTTTTAGGGGCAGCAACATCGACATTAAATCTTTTTTCGTTACAACTTAATAACTTATCAGGCTCAACAACGGATTGCTGAACACGAAGGTTTAGCAAAAGTCATTGAAAATGACGCTTCCAAAGTCGGTAATACTTCAATGCTAAATTTTTATTATATTATTCATCAGGATAATTTATGTTCGACGTCCCTCCAAAGGGACCACATCATGATAGTGGTCCTCAAAATAGTGATCCTCAAAATAGTGGTCCTCAAAATAGTGATCTTCATTAAGTCGAACGGGCTGAGGCATCGTCAGTTCCAACGAATTTCTAAAGTCTTTGGACTGAGAGTATAAGGACGTTACATTTTACGCAGAAGTAAGATGGCTGACAAGATTGAAAAGTGTGTTTCGTTTGCAGCAAGAAATACGTTCATTCTTTGCAAGCAAGTCAATAAGTGTACCAGAGTTTAAAGACAAAGAGTGGGTTTGTGACTTTGTGCATTTCTGGTCTATATAACTAGCCACGTACATGACGTTAATACTCGTCTACAAGGGAAAGATCAATTAATGAAACTATGATCATATTTCTGCATTTTAAATGAAACTTGATTTTTGGGAACAGCAGTTGAGGACCAAAAAAAAAACGTATTCCCGTTCTTTACATTGTCTTTACAACCAGACATCACACAGGAGGCGGTGGATAAATACGATTCTTTCGATATCTGACTTAAACCTCGAATTTGAAACCCGATTAAAGGATTTTTTAAAAACCATTATGTGCATTTTTGTGCATTTGCACAGCCATTCGCGGTAGACGTGAATTTATTACCAGGAAGATTACAAATGGATCATTGTGAAATGTCGTTATGATACACAGTTACGGGTGAAATTTCATCAAGTTGGTTTGGAAGAGTTCTGTAAAACGTATTTGGACAAGGATAAATATCCTGCGGTTTACAAACACGCTCTGTCGATGGTTTCGCTGTTTGGAAACACTTATGGGCCTGAACAGCTTTCTTGGTTGTATGAAGCACATCACATCACATGTGAGAACACGAATTATTGATGTTCAAATGAAACCGACAACATCAGTCGAGATCAGTTTAGATGCACTTAGTTCTTCAAAACAAAGTCAGATGTCTTGCTTTGAAATACTTTCATACTGTCTATTAATTATGTTTGATTCTCAATTATGTTTTATTTTATTTTCCAAAATATCCATATTTCTTCTTGTTTTGATTTTTTTTTTAAAAAATTACATCAGGCAAGTGTTTGACCACATCTCACCTGCTGTGAAGAGACGATGTGGTCGAAACTGTGTACATCAGGCAAGTGTTTGACCACATCTCACCTGCTGTGAAGAGACGATGTGGTCGAAACTGTGTACATCAGGCAAGTGTTCGACCACATCTCACCTGCTGTGAAGAGACGATGTGGTCGAAACTGTGTACATCAGGCAAGTGTTTGACCACATCTCACCTGCTGTGAAGAGACGATGTGGTCGAAACTGTGTACATCAGGCAAGTGTTTGACCACATCTCACCTGCTGTGAAGAGACGATGTGGTCGAAACTGTGTACATCAGGCAAGTGTTTGACCACATCTCACCTGCTGTGAAGAGACGATGTGGTCGAAACTGTGGCACGCTTGATGTTTACTTTAATTCACAAAAGAAAAATTGATGCGTGGCTGGGCTGGACATTTTGACCACCTCGAATTTAAATGGACTTTGTAGAATCGACAGTTGAACCTCGGCTTCATTAGGTTGAAACTTAAGACAGACGAACCTCGGCTTCATTAGGTTGAAACTTAAGACAGACGAACCTCGGGTTCATTAGGTTGAAACCTAAGACAGACGAACCTCGGGTTCATTAGGTTGAAACTTAAGACAGACGAACCTCGGGTTCATTAGGTTGAAACCTAAGACAGACGAACCTCGGGTTCATTAAGCTGAAACTTAAGACAGACAAACCTCGGATTCATTAGGTTGAAACTTAAGACAGACGAACCTCGGGTTCATTAAGTTGAAACTTAAGACAGACGCACCTCGGGTTCATTAGGTTGAAACCTAAGACAGACGAACCTCGGGTTCATTAAGTTGAAATTTAAATCCATTCTCCTTCAAATCCGATTACATATATAACTATATTATATGCATTTTATGATGTATTTTGATATAACGTATATGTGATTCCCCCCCCCCCTTCAATGCATCTCTAAATATAGTAAAAATGTATTTTTAGTTACATGTTTACGCTATTCACAAATTCTTAGCATTATCAAATAGCACCAGTACCGTTCAGTACGCCTAAATCGCTTGTAAACTTAAGAAGCTAAGCCAGAAACTTTTAACTCCACAACTTGCCCTCAATAGTAGATGATGAGATTAAGAAATAAGATTCACGTCAGAATATCCTTTTAAAAAGATCTATTCGTTTTAGCAACTGATCTCGAGAGAGACTCTGGCTCTCCTCCACTGTCTCTCTTCTGATCATGTAACATTGCCTTCGTGATGGCTCGCCCCAAGTCCTGGATCACTAAGTAGACCTGGCTATATGAGGTCAAGTTTGCAATGATGGCTTAAGCTGAAAGACCTATTGACGCACACCCCCACCCCCGGACCCCCCCCCCTCCTTTTCCCCGAAACTGGTTGATTTATTTACAGGTGATAGACAAGCATGGAAGAAACGGGCGAGGCTGGGCTCTTTACACAATGGCGGAGTATGACACGGGCGTGGTAATGGTGGTGTAAGACGAGGCCGTGGTAGTGGCGGATCTCAAATAAGTGGCGTTTATTTTGAGAACGTTTCAAATAACTCCAAAGAATGTCGACTTCCAAAAGCTGCCATTGTCTTGAGACATCTGAAGGCCGTTTTTTTTATATGTGTATATATAATTGATTGGTCATTGAGGACGCGTGGAAAGTGTGCAAGTGATGATGTCTTCTTCTTATGCCTTTTTACCCCGTCTGGGACATAGGCCGTCCACAAGATTTTTCCACTCATCCCGGTCCTGTGCTTTCCTTTCCAATTATTGCTTCCAGGTGTATCCCATATTTTGCGTGTCTGGCTCTGCCTCTAGTTCGCGTCTCACAAGGCTTCATAGCTCTTCTTGGAGAAGAAGAGCCCTCTCTTCTCAGGGCTGAAATTTGTTGGTTTTTTCTTGTTGTCGTTTCTGTAGCAATTGTTTTTACGGGTGAGGTAGCTGGTTTCACGCCAACCCATCCTTCTTTTGCACCAGGGCTTGGGACCGGCCTTGGCGGAGTTAAGTGGTGATGTGGTGTCTTGGTAATAGGTATGATATCCAACTATACACCTTATGATACCGGGGAGATGATCTATTTTGGGTATATGGGTATCCAGGGTATAAATCCAAATTTTCATCGTAGGTTACATGTGATGTGGGATGGTGGGTGGGAATACATAGGCTTACAATACTAATATCCGGTCATTTACCCCAATCGCCATACAATGGTGATGACATTTTTTACTTACTGACTTTTTTTTATATATTATTTTGGACATGCATGTATTCAGGGCCGGTGCTAGGAGGGTACGGGGCCTTATGCAAATTGAATTTTGAGGGGCCGTTGACGTTATATATTCCGCCGATAGGATATTAAGACACGTTATAGTCGTACTGGGGCCTTGCTGGTCATAATGGGACGTGCCGTACTGGGGCCTTGCTGCTCATAATGGGACGCGCCATAACGGATATTTGGTCAGTAGCTTAGTTTCCGAAATTTCTCGAAGGGATAGTATAGAAGCCAGACTGACCTGACTATTTGACTATCTAATAAATCCTAATATTGTGTTGACTGGATTAGGAACTATTAGTAGGCTTAGGTATATTATAAATATACTACGGCAACGCGCAGGGCCCCGCAAACGCGGTCACCCACTTCGCCAACCCCTAGCGCCGACCCTGCGTGTATTACACTTTCCACCTCAATATTGTTTATGCTCAATGTCTACTATATATGTATATATTTGATATGTTTACTATGGCGTTACTTGCCTAGATTCTGATGAGACTGAGACGCCATCACCTCAATATTGTCTATTCTCAAGGTCTACTATATCTGTGTAGATTCGATGCTTACTTTGGCGTAGATTCTGATGAGACTAAGACGCTCAGTTTGTCTGGCAACAACACGGCAGAAAACAAGAAGACGTGACAGTCAGATCATAGTAAAACTTGTTTTATTGAAGACCTTCACTAAAGGAATACATAGTTCCCCGCCAAACAACAAGGCCACCTGCGTTTAAAAAAAATATTTATGTTAGTGAGAAACAAACAAAGGTCTTAAGATGGTGAGTGACAAAATACTACTTCTTGGGATTTGGGAGTTGGGGGTGGGGGTAGAGGGGGGTTGTCAACGTATTAACACACAAAATTAATTTTGCGCACCACGATGCGTGGCGGTGCGGCTGACAAGTGACACTTCTCCAAGTCACCTCTCGAAGTTAATCCTGGTTACCAAATCAGCTGGCGAAACACGGAGGACAACTCCTGTACAAGGGAGGGCAACTCTGGTGTGGTTTAAGTTGATATCAGGGGGGGATCTTCACGCAAGTATGGCAGTAATCCCGAGTCAACAGCCGCTAGTTAAACAATCCTTTGTAACTTTTTTACAGACACGGCTTTCAAACTCAGGGCCTGTCGCCCAGGTATAGAGCCAAATGTAATTTTTTAAAATAAAAATTAAAAAAAAATAAACACAGGAGTAGGGTGGTGTCGTCACCGCGAGTAAAGTAATTACAGTACGAACATATCAAGAACAAAGAAAATGGAAGGCCATGATGATGCTAGTACATTTATGTTTCGGTAATTAGTATTCTGTGCACTCCACAATCTTAAGCATACAAATAACACTGGAAACCATTGGACGTCGTATCAAACAACTGAGTGTAAGTGGTTACATTGGAGAGAGCGTGTTAAATGGTTTTGTGGTTTTTTTAAATGGCATGGAACAATTGAGATGCTCCGTCTCCCTAAGCCCCCCTCCCCCTTCCCCCACCCCCTCGGTTTGCTTAGAGTTTGGAGAGAATGGTTTAGAAAATGTGTTGTTTTCAAAGCTGATCACCTGTGAGGCAATCTGTGTTGTATCACTTGATAGCTTTGATGATCTGCCACTGATTTCAAATAGGTTTCTTCCGACTGCATTTGGAGAACCCCCGCCTTTCACCGGCACTTTACCCCTTTTGTGTGATTATTTGGTTAATACTAATGCTCAATGCAAATAAGGAGTGGATCTCAAGCTGAAACCAGTTAAATAGCTGCACGGGGACATTTGAGGTAACGCTAAGACCTAAAACAAGAGCACAAATATCTTCATTAAAGATGACTTAAAGTGTCCGATTCTCTCACTCGTGGTACGAATCAGTTAGTGCGCCCCAGGGAAAACCTTGTAGACCGCAAGTCGAGTATTTATTTGATGAACGGCAAGCTTTGTGTGATGAACGGCAAGCTTTGTGTGATGAACGGCAAGATTTGTGTGATGAATGGCAAGATTTGTGTGATGAACGGCAAGATTTGTGTGATGAACGGCAAGATTTGTGTGATGAACGGCAAGATTTGTGTGATGAACGGCAAGATTTGTGTGATGAACGGCAAGATTTGTATGATGAACGGCAAGATTTGTGTGATGAACGGCAAGATTTGTGTGATGAACGGCAAGATTTGTGTGATGAACGGCAAGATTTGTGTGATGAACGGCAAGATTTGTGTGATGAACGGCAAGATTTGTGTGATGAACGGCAAGATTTGTGTGATGAACGGCAAGATTTGTGTGATGAACGGCAAGATTTGTGTGATGAACGGCAAGATTTGTGTGATGAACGGCAAGATTTGCCTTGACCGCCAGTCAACCCCCTCCCCCCAACCCCTTGAACTAAAGCAGAATAACAAAATCATAAAAAGTCCAAATGTTCAGTGTCAGAGTTTTGTACAAACAATTTCACTGTTCTTTTGAACACTCCAATTATAAAGCGATCTACCAGTTCGCTGTCTTTGTTGGCTACAAGACTGCTGGAAGGGAACAAGGGTTCTTTAAAAGGGGTCGGGGTTTTTGTGTGTGTGTGTGTGTGTGCGTGTGCGTGTTTTCTTTTAATATTAGATAAGCGGAAATGTTTCTAGGGATCCTACCAGCCTTGGTTCTAAATTTTCTCAACTTCTTGTTGGCTTGTCAAAGTAAGGATTATGTTGGAATACCTCAACAATGTGAGAATTACATGTCTTTGTCTAGTTCTCTCATTGAGAATTACATGTCTTTGTCTAGTTCTCTCATTGAGAATTACATGTCTTTGTCTAGTTCTCTCATTGAGAATTACATGTCTTTGTCTAGTTCTCTCATTGAGAATTACATGTCTTTGTCTAGTTCTCTCATTGAGAATTACATGTCTTTGTCTAGTTCTCTCATTGAGAATTACATGTCTTTGTCTAGTTCTCTCATTGAAAATTACATGTCTTTGTCTAGTTCTCTCATTGAGAATTACATGTCTTTGTCTAGTTCTCTCATTGAGAATTACATGTCTTTGTCTAGTTCTCTCATTGAGAATTACATGTCTTTGTCTAGTTCTCTCATTGAAAATTACATGTCTTTGTCTAGTTCTCTCATTGAGAATTACATGTCTTTGTCTAGTTCTCTCATTGAAAATTACATGTCTTTGTCTAGTTCTCTCATTGAGAATTACATGTCTTTGTCTAGTTCTCTCATTGAGAATTACATGTCTTTGTCTAGTTCTCTCATTGAGAATTACATGTCTTTGTCTAGTTCTCTCATTGAGAATTACATGTCTTTGTCTAGTTCTCTCATTGAGAATTGTCTCTTTATCGGTTCGAAAACCCTTTTGTCCCAGTTTTAGATACTGCAACTTACATCGTGACGACATCACATAGATGGTCCCCAAAGATTTATACTGGATAAACAGTCTCATTTAAAAAAAAAACAAGACAAAATGATTTTGATTAAAATTTTATTGTGTCATTGATGCAAAAAATAATTTTTTTTTTGAAAAGTACATCGTCAGAGTCACGTGTCTATTACCTCTCGTCGGAGTCACGTGACTATTACCTCTCGTCAAAGTCACGTGTCTATTACCTCTCGGTAGAGGCACGTGTCTATTACCTCGGCCACATCTCAATGAAATGTAGGTAGCAATCACGAGATCAAAATATAATATTTTCAGTTTTCACAAATCACCAGACTCTGGAAGAACTAACTTTTCATCATTTAATTTGCACAAGCGATTTTCCCTCTGTCTCTATGTTAACCCCCGCTCACTCCATCAATTGTTTCGTCGTCCAATTCCCTTCTCAAACATGGTCTCTTTGGGGGCATTTGTCGTTTCGGTCATACTGAAATATGCACAGTTCGAAAAAATTGACACACCACAAGGCTACAATAATTTAAGACCTAAATCCCTTCTGCCCCCCCCCTCCCCACATCCGAAACTAGCCCCCTCACCCGATAGATCAAAGAGGACTTTGTATGATAATGTAGAGACCAGCTAGGCTACAGCAAAACGTTTGAGCCGTCTTTGATCTATCCAAATTCCATTATCCCCCTGTGTGTTTGATCTCCACAAACTGGCCCGGCTCAATTATTAGACAGTCTGTACCAGGAGGAGGAAAAATTAACTACAGTTTGCTTCAGCTTGGATAACGTTGTCAGTCGGTGGATCTCAAGCTGAAATCAACCCGATGTCCACGGTCCATGTTAGTTTATTTGTGACGTTTGCCTATACACACATAACTGGGAAGGAAGGGGCGGGGACCACGTACTTGTAGGGCTATTTAGACGAATTGATAATACTTCATCGGGACGGTCAGCTGCTGCAGTGTTGTCTCAAAGGGAGGTAAACGTGTCCAGTAGAATGCATGTTGAACCATCGTCATCGATTTCTAGAAAACATATTCATTATATGCTTAAATTTTAATGTTTAAATGCAAGGGGGGGGGGGGGGAAGAATGTTCCAGATTTAAGTTTGAATTCATTGGTGTTCGTAAAATGATTCATGTGATGTGTTTTAGTTGAAGGCAAATCACTAGTACGGCTCGCTCTGGGGAAATATAACAAGTTTCTAAAGTAAACTAACTGATACCCCCTTGCTGACTATAATAACTTATGGCCAGTTGTGTTGTGGTCATCAAACCGACTCCCATTCGTGCTCAAGATAACACACACATATATATATCATATATCAATTACTGCTAAGAGATAAGGATTTATGACGTCATTCCGTGGTTTGTTTTTTTCCAGACACAAAATAAGATTAGAAATGGTATAATCCTCTAGTTAGTAGACTTACACACCAATGGACGTTCAAACGGAATCAAGTCAATACCATTTAGGCCGGGCTTTTTAATATGAACAACGTATAAGGCGGCAATGTTCTGAGTGTGAAGAGTTTGTTGACATTGACGTGGTCTTTTTAATCTTTCTCTCAAACAATGAACACCTTTTGTGGTCTGTTGTAATGGTGTAGCTTTAAACACATTTTTGAATCGGGATATTTGAAAAATGCATTAAAAAATTTGATTCACCAAATGATTCACGCAAACCATGGTTTCTTGGTTTGTTGGTTTGTTGAGCTGTTTCGTTGTTTTTTATTTTATTTTTTTATATTTTGTTTGTTGTTGCTTTTTGAGTCTACGCACTAATGATTTTTTTTCATAACAACTGAATCTTTTAATCTGGGAAACAAAATGTGCCATGAATGAACATGTACTTTGCTGTGTGGCCCCAGAGAAATGAGCACTGAGTGCATTTCTTTCAGGTGACGCATGTGGCATGCAACAATAGAGTATACTTCTAATTCCATGGTCTTTGTGAACAGTAAACAGAGGACTTCTTGGGAGCTCACTTGTTGCGTCTTATTTAATCTTGTATTTAAAGTGAACGATAATCTTATTTACTCTTGTCTTTAGAGATTATCAGATTAATATTGAATTTAGATATCATCTTTTAGTTCTTGCTTCTCTATCCCAAATGAAATCCACCCATCCCCGTGGCGCTACAGCCCATGTATGGCTTTGGTCTGCCTCACCACACCCTTCCACTCAGACCATCCACCCATCCCCGTGGCGCTACAACTCATGTAGGGCTTTGGCCTGCCTCACCACACCCTTCCACTCAGACCATCCATCCATCCCTGTGGCGCTACAACTCATGTAGGGCTTTGGCCTGCCTCACCACACCCTTCCACTCAGACCATCCATCCATCCCTGTGGCGCTACAACCCATGTAGGGCTTTGGCCTGCCTCGCCCCTTCCTTCCACACAGACCTAACTGAAGCTTTTCTGTTCTTGGCATGGATTCACAGCTCTTGTAGATCACTCTCCCGACGATCCATCCACCTCAGCCTAGGTCTGCCCTTCAGCCGTTTTCCCCTGGGGTTTAGGTGATGTACCCTCTTCACTCCTCTGTCATTTTGAATTCTTTCCAAGTGCCCAGCCCGGCGTAGCTTGCCTCGTTTTTTTGAATTTCTGCAACTAGTGTAGGATCCTGATATAGACTATGCCATTACTGGTTTTCCACTATACTACTTTACACTTAATTATAATAATTAAATATGGCTTAGAACAAATAAAGACTATTTCAGAAACATTTTCTAAGATGTTTCATGATTTTACGAAATTTTCACACGTGTTGCATTACAATTTATTTAAATTATTCTTTTTTTTATATATATAAAGCAATGTACTGGATTTTAGAAAATATTTTTCTAAGTTCTTTCTTTGAATGTTCGACCTGTTTGTTTTCTCTAACATCGTTTAAAAGTTCTTTCTTTCAAAGGAAAATTTCAATGAGCGTCACGGGTTAGTTTTCATACTGTAAAATGACGTTCCACTCATTAGAAGATAACATAACTCTCAAACCCTTTCACCTGCTTGACACATGAGTTATCTGGTCACACAATTCAACTGGTTAAAGATCCATTTATTTTTTAAGCCAACTTCCTCACATTTAAAAGTTCGAATTTGGTCATTTTAGCTAACTTTCTCACATTTAAAAGTTCGAATTTGGTCATTTTAGCTAACTTTCTCACATTTAAAAGTTCAAATTTGGTCATTTTAGCTAACTTTCTCACATTTAAAAGTTCGAATTTGGTCATTATAGCTAACTTTCTCACATTTAAAAGTTCGAATTTGGTCATTTTAGCTAACTTTCTCACATTTAAAAGTTCGAATTTGGTCATTTTAGCTAACTTTCTCACATTTAAAAGTTCGAATTTGGTCATTTTAGCTATTTTCTCACATTTAAAAGTTCAAATTTGGTCATTATAGCTAACTTTCTCACATTTAAAAGTTCGAAATTGGTCATTTTAGGTAACTTTCTCACATTTAAAAGTTCGAATTTGGTCATTTTAGGTAATTTTCTCACATTTAAAAGTTCGAATTTGGTCATTTTAGGTAACTTTCTCACATTTAAAAGTTCGAATTTGGTCATTTTAACCAAAGTCTTCACATTTAAAAGTTTCGAATTTGGTCATTTTAGCTAACTTCCTACCAAGTTATATAAACCCCCCCCCCCCCCCCCAAAACAAACAAAAAAAAACCCCACCAAACTGTTGACTAAAATCGAATGCCAAAAATTCAGCATGACGTCATAGGTATTTACCAAAGTGATTGATGTAGACGTTGGTTGCCTAGATGCTTTAAAGGTAAAAAACGTACCAGGGCAGACCGTGCCTTACACTGGAGCGACAGTGGTAAGATTTTCCATTCATTTACCTTTTTTTTTAAAGCTACCATATATCCTTAGCTCAACCTGCTCCAGGTCCCCTTCGTTGTCCTGCTCCAGGTCCCCTTCGTTGTCCTGCTCAAGGTCCCCTTCCTTGTCCTGCTCCAAGTCCCCTTCGTTGTCCTGCTCCAGGTCCCCTTCGTTGTCCTGCTCCAGGTCCCCTTCGTTGTCCTGCTCCAGGTCCCCTTCGTTGTCCTGCTCCAGGTCCCCTTCGTTGTCCTGCTCCAGGTCCCCTTCGTTGTCCTGCTCCAGGTCCCCTTCGTTGTCCTGCTCCAGGTCCCCTTCGTTGTCCTGCTCCAGGTCCCCTTCGTTGTCCTGCTCCAGGTCCCCTTCGTTGTCCTGCTCCAGGTCCCCTTCGTTGTCCTGCTCCAGGTCCCCTTCGTTGTCCTGCTCCAGGTCCCCTTCGTTGTCCTGCTCCAGGTCCCCTTCGTTGTCCTGCTCAAGGTCCCCTTCGTTGTTCTGCTCAAGGTCCCCTTCGTTGTCCTGTTCCAGGTCCCCTTCGTTGTCCTGCTCAAGGTCCCCTTCGTTGTCCTGCTCCAGGTCCCCTTCGTTGTCCTGCTCCAGGTCCCCTTCGTTGTCCTGCTCAAGGTCCCCTTCGTTGTCCTGCTCCAGGTCCCCTTCGTTGTCCTGCTCAAGGTCCCCTTCGTTGTCCTGATCCAGGTCCCTTTCGTTGTCCTGCTCCAGGTCCCCTTCGTTGTCCTGCTCCAGGTCCCCTTCGTTGTCCTGCACCAGGTCCCCTTCGTTGTCCTGCTCCAGGTCCCCTTCGTTGTCCTGCTCAATGTCCACTTCGTTGTATGTCAGCAACGTAATGCTTATTTTATCGAGACACACTTGAGACGCATAATAATACCATTTATTACCAGTTTATTTATGGGGTCGTAGAAACCCAGTATTCAGCCCTGTGACTATTTATTTACGACTGTGTCACTCCATTTGTCCTTTTACAAGTAATATATCGTATTAACAAGTGTGGACCAGAAAAACTTTGTAATTTTTAACTTCAGTTAGTAGTTAAATTTAAACATAAAATCTAAGCTTGTTGAGCTGTGTCTGGCCGGAAAGAAAAACAAAAATTAAACCGCTTCCTTAAGCGTCTGCCTTTGTCTATACAACACTAGCAAATGTTCAGGTGACAATAGTTCGTATATCATACATAATAAGACATACATACGTTCAGGTGACAATAGTTCGTATATCATACACACTAAGACATACATACGTTCAGGTGACAATAGTTCGTATATCATACATAATAAGACATACATACGTTCAGGTGACAATAGTTCGTATATCATACATAATAAGACATACATACGTTCAGGTGACAATAGTTCGTATATCATACATAATAAGACATACATACGTTCAGGTGACAATAGTTCGTATATCATACATAATAAGACATACATACGTTCAGGTGACAATAGTTCGTATATCATACATAATAAGACATACATACGTTCAGGTGACAATAGTTCGTATATCATACATAATAAGACATACATACGTTCAGGTGACAATAGTTCGTATATCATACATAATAAGACATACATACGTTCAGGTGACAATAGTTCGTATATCATACATAATAAGACATACATAAGTTCAGGTAACAATAGTTCGTATATCATACATAATAAGACATACATACGTTCAGGTGACAATAGTTCGTATATCATACATAATAAGACATACATATGTTCAGGTGACAATAGTTCGTATATCATACATAATAAGACATACATATGTTCAGGTGACAATAGTTCGTATATCATACATAATAAGACATACATACGTTCAGGTGACAATAGTTCGTATATCATACATAATAAGACATACATACGTTCAGGTGACAATAGTTCGTATATCATACATAATAAGACATACATATGTTCAGGTGACAATAGTCCGTATATCATACATAATAAGACATACATGCTGACGGTACAAGATCTCCAGTTCGATGTGACATCAAAAGTGTTATTTGCGTCTGGTGGTCCAGATGAACTGTCTCTCTCTCTCTCTCTCTCTCTCTCTCTCTCTTCTCTCTCTCTCTCCTCTCTCTCTCTCTCTCTCTCAGGCCCGAAGCTCTCACCTGAGATTCATCTGTGTCAACATGACCTCGTGCGACATGTCCACTATCAGACTTTCTCACGAGACATCAAACACAACACAACTATTCTTGTCCCGGCCTCACTGTTTGCCTACGACAAAAAAGATTCGATCAACTTTTCAAGTTTCCCTTTTGTTTTAATAACCCGTGCTCCGTTTTTTTAAATGCTATAGAGTTGCGTTATTTTGTTGCCAGCTTGCTGTTAGTTGTTTGTTTGTTGTTTGTTTGTTGTTTGTTTGTTGTTTGTTTGTTGTTTGTTTGTTGTTTGTTTGTTGTTTGTTTGTTGTTTGTTGCGAATGAGGCACAGTTCAGTGAAATATAAGCGCAGTCTGAGGCAAGCTGCAGGGGATGAGACAAGGGGCGTCATTTTAGGTTGATTTCGGGGGGGGGGGGGCGGGGGGCAATGCCCCACCTGCCCTGTCCAAATTACGTCACTGCGTGATTCTAAGTTGCGATGTTTCTTTTTTAATAAAATTGTTGACATTCCAAATGACATGCTTCCATGTCTCCACAGAGCACTCTCTTTTATCTTTGCATTTCTTCCAAGTTTTGATAATCATGTTGGTCTCAAATATCTCACCATGCTATTTTGAATGAGTTTAGGTCTTAAGTTGTTGAAAACCTCTTTAAAATACTTAGGTAGCATAAATGCTCTACTTGAATCATAACCCCCCCCCCTTTCCCCCCCCCCCCCCCACGTTTTTTCTGCCCTGTAAGGACAGCATGTTTTGGGGTCGTATGGGGACAGTTCACATTGTGGCTGGAGTTTGAGATTCAGTCTTGTGTGCTGTAAACCCAGGGAGGGAGGGGCAAACTATGGCTCGCTAGCCAATTGTGTCTCGCATCTCCGTTATGAATGGCTCGCACTCCCGTTAAAATAATAATAATTATTAAAACGATCTTAAAAGTGGAAAAGAAAAAAACAAAACAACAAATTAACGTGTTATTTAATTTTTCGATTGCAGATGTCAAAAATCTATGGGGTTGTCACTACTCTATGGGGTTGCCACTACTATATTGGGTTTCACTACTAACTAACTTACTTAAGAAAATCAGCAGACCATCGAGCCAAGGCTCATAAAGTCTTCCCCGGCACACCTCCACCGCCCCCAACTGGCAATCAACCACTCCCCCAGTGGTCTCTATTCCAGTCAGGCCGCGAAGCGGCATGCCGAGGGCTCCCCGCCCCTGAGACGGCCCCACCCACCCTTCCACTCGATTGACTATGCGAGTGAGGCCGCATCAAAGAAGGGACGCCTGGCCAGCCGGGGTGATGCTTACACAGCAACCGGGCCGGACTTCCTTGGGCTGGGGTGGATATAATTTACGTCTCTAAAGCCCCCCCCCCCTTCCCACCCCGGGGGGACTCGTAGGTGTTAACAGACGCCCTCTAATAGGGTTTACGTGGTTTTCTGCGGCATGACTAATTCACACCGCAGCTGGGAAATGACAAAAAGAGAAGGTTGCCTAGGAGCAGTACCCTCAAGTCTGCATATTTGGAATCATCGGCTAGGGTCGCCACACGCCTTCGCCTCATATCCATGCGGCAACTGTAATCATATCCCAACCTGTTTCTACGTTATTTTCGCCTGCACTTGGTAGGAAACCATGTAGCCGTGCTCTTTCTAACGCAGTTTCCGTGCGTTACCTTTGCCTTTCGGCGCGGGTCCCCTACACGGTGATCATGTCCCCCGGGTAACGTTTCAGGGGGTTCGTGGCAAACGCCTCTTTATCGACATGCCATTTTTTGGGACGGACATGCCGACTAGAGACTACTCTATGGGATTGTCACTACTATATAAAAAAACTTCCGTTCGATCAAACTTCCGTTGATCAATTTTCCGTCGACGAAATTTGTTCCAATCAAATGTTCGAATACGTTATTGATCGAGTACATTCGATTTTTGGGGCAATCAATTCTATCATTGTAATGTTATTGTTACAGAACGTAGTTAATTCTTCAAAGGAAGACCTGGTCTTTTATACTCGGAAGATGTGGAAAAAGATCTACAACAACTGGGAATCCAACACGGAAAAGAAAAGCAATAGTTAGGTCTGAGTTGAAGGAAGTAGTGAGGCTTGCCAAAACGCTACATGGGTAGTAGCGCCTCAGGGTTGGATGTAATTGTTACAGAGCGTAGTTAATTTTTTCTTATTAATAAAAATCTTTTTTTTTTTTAAATCCATATATTACGGACCGTTATAGATGGAGAATTTAATCTCTTAATTTTAGTCTATGGCTCGTTCAGAAACAGTCCATAATAAAGAACGATACCAACATTTAAAAATAATACCAAATACAACGACAATCAAGGCCATATGCAGAGCTAATTACAATTAATAACCTTTTTAATTAGTGAACTTCAAGTAAATAATAACAGCAAGAGAAATATTATTAAAATTATAAACTTACAGATTTGCTGGTACCGGTACTGTATGTAAAAATACAATGAGCACAAAATTGTATGAGGAAATAGAAAACTCTACACACAACAAAGTATGACATAGCATCTCGTGATCAAAACAAAATCTCTCCTCCTCTCTATCGGTCAGCCCTTTTTATAGGCATTTCCTACTAAGGTCTCTCGAACCACCTAACACATTGTTTTGCCTTCCCATTTTATCCAGAATCTTCTATTATTTTCGACAGTTCTCCTGACTAGAATAAATAAGGTTTTTCTAGCCACACTTCAAAGGCGGTCACGAGAGTTCACGAGGGGTCATGCACGTGGGACGCGAGATAGTCGTGCTAAAAAATACGTCATCCTTCATAACACCATATTATTTGGGTAACCCCCCCCCCCCCGGCAAAAACTTTTTTTTCTCCACACAATTATCATTTATGGCTCCCATGTGGCTCTATTACCTCTTGAAAATGGCTTGCAGCTACGCAAAGTTTGCACACCCACCTCTGTCTTAAACAGTCTGAAATTAGATTGGCACTTACAACGCTTTCAGACCAGCCGTTCAATCGTTTTGCCACACGCGTCAAGCCATCCTTTGCGTCACGTTCACACTATAGTCTGATCTTAGCGTCACACTCGACCAACTAGGAATCAACCCTGTGAGGCTTTCTTTTTTTTCCTTAACCTTTTCAGTACCAAGAATGTATACAGAGTCAGTAAAAAATAATACATGCAGTGGCGTAGTGAGGGGGGGCAAGGGGGCGCATCATGCCCCGGGCGCTACTCACAAAGGGGCGCCAAATGGTATATTTTACTATAATATTGTATGGTTTTCGAATAGGGGGGCGCTAAAAAGGTATTGGGGGCGCTAAAAAGATATTGTGCCCCGGGCGCGAGTTAAGCTCGCTACACCACTGAATACATTACTATCCTTAGTGTGCCCACTCTATATTTGAAAATCTAAAAAAAAAATAATAAATAATGATTGAAATGGAGTAACACGTGGTACAAAATATGGATGGCTTTCACACTGGGACAAGTCTAACACTACTTCCTCGTTCGGGAAAACCTTCAACTTCCACTTTGACAGAAAATGAATTAAAAGCGGCGTTTGAACACGGAAATAAATTAATTGGTAATTTGGTTCGATTGAAATCTGGCAAATTTAGACAGGTCGCTATCACCGGGGCCCTGGCATGTCGTGGTCGCGCTAGGCTGACATGGAAATCATACCCTTGTTTGATTGGGGGGAACGCACAGGAAATTATCTTCCGCTCAGTACCGCACTATACACACCCCTGAACTCACACTCCCACCCACACACTACCACCCACACACTTCCACCCACACACTTCCACCCACACACTACCACCCACACGCTTACATCCAAACACGAACCCTCACAAATTCTTCTGCAGAGGAAAAGGTTTTTCCTCCCATGTTTATATTTCGGTTTACCAAACTTAATTGACAGATAATCAATTTTTATCGAAAGTTACTTTTAATCAGCTTCAAAATGTGATATGGTCCCAAACACAGCAGTTAACGCGACTCGACTTGTTATAGTTAACACTTAACACGTGTTTCTCTGTTCCTATATAATCTAATAGTTTGCGCCCATGTACAATGTTTGATCGACTGTTCAACTGTAAGATATCCCTTGTATGTGTAAAAGCCAATAGATATCCTTTGTATGTGTAAGCCAATAGATAGCCTCTGTATGTGTAAGCCAATAGATAGCCTCTGTATGTGTTAACCCATACCTACCAAGAATGCCGTGACCAGATGGACTTATTACTTTATTGTTGATAATCGTGCTTTGGCAATAGTATTATTTTATTCTATAGCTGTGCTGTGCTATTGTATAGCTGTGCTGTGCTATTCTATAGCTTTACTGTGCTATTCTATAGCTGTACTGTGCTATTCTATAGCTGTACTGTGCTATTCTATAGCTGTACTGTGCTATTCTATAGCTGTACTGTGCTATTCTATAGCTGTACTGTGCAATTTTATCACTTTACTGTGCTGTTTTGTCACTTTACTGTGCTATTCTATAGATGTGCTGTGCTATTCTATCACTTTCTTGTGCTATGCTTCTCTGCTCATTTTACTAATTGTCGTTTCGATCACTCTCTCTATCTAGTTACAATCTCGATAAGCTCCGATATCTTCACTCTCTCTATCTAGTTACAATCTCGATAAGCTCCGATATCTTCACTCTCTCTATCTAGTTACAATCTCGATAAGCTCCGATATCTTCACTCTCTCTATCTAGATCCCATCTCCATAAGTTCCTTGGGTCTTCACTCTTTCTATCTAGATCCCATCTCCATAAGCTTCGTGTTTTTCACTCTCTCTTTCTTGGTCCCATCTCCAATATCTCCTTGGGTCTTCACTCTGTCTACTGTCCTGTAGATTCCATAATATGACACTGTTTAGAATTTATGTTTTGTGCTCTCTATTCTCAATTTCTTAGTTTTTCCCTTTGATTTATATTTTCAAACACATTTTTGGGGCACCTTACGCAAACATCTGTTGATGATAGCCTGCTATGCGTTGTACAGTCGCCCCTCGCCAAATCGCGACCCCCTTTTCGCGGTCTCTCTGTATTGCGGATTTATATTTACCTGTAAACAGAGTGTATCTAATTTTGTATCGCGGATTTATAAAGAATTTTACATGCCTTTAAAAGATCATAGGCTGAGTGGCGTAGTGAGAGATGTTTATCAAGAGACATGTTGTTAGAAAAAATATAACCAAGATTCCTAGCAGAGGATGTAAACTGTATGTCGGCGTTACCTACTTGAAAAGAGTTGGGGAGAGTTGAGGTAGAGGATGATTTGTGATTGTGAATGAGGCGTGCTTCCGTTTTGTCATCGTTCAGCTTTAACTTGCCGAGTGTCTTCCAAGACTTGACATCACCAATGCACTCCCGCAAATTCTGGACAGCGGAATCCACAAGAGAGGGATGGGTATGCTTGTATAACTGCGTGTCATCTGCGAATGACTGGCTCTCGATAGCATGCCTCCCAAGCAAGAGGAGCAGTGGCCTGGTATACAACGTGAATAGAACCGGGCCCAAAACTGACCCCTGTGGCACTCCGTACACCAAATCAGCACTGCCGGAGAGACAGTCATTGATAGAGACCGCCTGCGTTCTATCGGAGAGGAACGACCTAAACCAAGCCAAAACTGAACCAGAAGTAGTTTTAAAGTGATCAGCGAGTAGTTTGAAAGTGATCAGCGAGTAGTTTTAAAGTGATCAGCGAGTAGCTTCAAAGTGATCAGCGAGTAGTTTCAAAGTAATCAGCGAGTAGTTTCAAAGTGATCAGCGAGTAGTTTCAAAGTGGACAGAGACTACCTACAGATGTTCAAAGACTATTTTAATAGTGGTCTAAAATTTAATATTTTATTTTAAAAATGCTGCTACTTAACGTGACGTCTAGAGTATCTTTATCCATGTCTCAACTATTTTTGTGACAGAATGGAAATCGATTGAACTTTTCTTTTTAAAGTGTGTGGGGGGGGGGGGGGGTGGGGGGGGGGCGCTGAAGCTATAGATAAAATAATCTTTAAAACACTTCCTGTGATTAATATAGAACAGAGATAACAATGGTTCGCCGGGTAGTTTGTGATTTAAAATTTAAAGGGGTTTGACCTGTTGAGACTTATCAGTCAACTACCTCCATGTTTGGGGTGTGGCCGATCATGTCATTATATGCCGAAAGTTATTAGCAGCCATGGCTCCAAAAAAAAAAAATCAAGATTATGGCTCCACTTTCTCGCAGCTGCATTGTGGTTAAATAACATTTTTGTTTTAAACATAGGGCGAATTGATTCTGCCATTTGTTATCTGCTGTGTTTTCGAAATTTTAATGCATAGTTCTTAACATAATTGGTAACTGGTTTGTGTGTGGTTTTCCGGCTGTATATGCACAACTACGCACACATACACACACACGAAGACAGTGCACTTGAAAGTTACTTGCTAAATAATTGCTTAACACGAATTTATCGAAGTGGTAATTGTGCCCAGGCATGTAGAAGCCAGCATCGTTCGACCCGGTGGATGTCATCTAACCCTTTCCCTTAAATATCTTCTTTTTTGGTTGCACACCCTAAGTAAGCCACGTGACATCGGTTTTGGCGGGAAAATCTTCTTCCGCGCAACACGTGCTCGAAGCCCGCGCTTCTCTCTGGCCTGATGTGACGACGCTGGCGACGTTGCGAGCTTCACTTGTGGCATGGCAATGACCAGGCAGATTGAAGTGTCAAAACTGTGGAGGGATGGGGGGGGGGGGGTGATGGGGTGCTGGGTGGTAAACCAGAGGTGCCGCAGGGGATGCGTATCCGTTAATTTTACCAACTGGGGCACGTGTACATGCATTTAAATTACTATGCATTGTGTACGCCATCGTGTTGTTAGGACAATGTCTACGGGTGCAGCTGTGTGCTGGGCTGAACTCTCACCACGTCAACATGGGAGGGTGGAGTGCGACAGGTTCTCAAAGGATTCGACCACTTCCACTTTATGACTGTATGATTTTGTTAAGTTATTTAACTATGTTTTCATATATATATATATACATTGTCTCATTGTGGTTGAAATTTAAAGGGGTCTGACCTATTGAGACTTATCAGTCAGTTCAATACCTCCATATATGTATATATTTACCGGTATATATACAAATATATATATACGATTTTTTAATAGATTAAAACATAGCTAAATATAGTATATAAACTCTTAATAAGCATAAATCAAGCTGGTCAAAGCAATACAAGCCCCTCCAGATGAACTATCAAAACTATAATTAGTTATGTTATGTTTGGTGTACAATCTCATCGTTGAAATATATATATATTTTTTAAACACTTAAACATAGTGTACTAACATTTGAAAAATCCATGTCGCTCCCTCCCCACACCACTGTCGATTGTCTTGGTCAATGTTCGAAAGAATAAAACAAATGGGTCACACTTGGCTGGAGTGAATGAATTAAGTTGTGGGACACTTGGATGGTGTCCATTCAGTTGTGATACATTTGGCTGGTGTCCATTCAGTTGTGATACACTTGGATGGTGTCCATTCAGTTGTGATACACTTGGATGGGGTCCATTCAGTTGTGATACATTTGGCTGGGGTCCATTCAGTTGTGATACATTTTGCTGGGGTCCATTCAGTTGTGATACATTTTGCTGGGTTCCATTCAGTTGTGATACATTTGGCTGGAGTGAATGAATTAAGTTGTGGGACACTTGGATGGTGTCCATTCAGTTGTGATACATTTGGCTGGGGTCCATTCAGTTGTGATACATTTGGCTGGGGTCCATTCAGTTGTGATACATTTTGCTGGGGTCCATTCAGTTGTGATACATTTTGCTGGGTTCCATTCAGTTGTGATACATTTGGCTGGGTTCCATTCAGTTGTGATACATTTGGCTGGGTTCCATTCAGTTGTGATACATTTGGCTGGGGTCCATTCAGTTGTGATACATTTGGATGGTGTCCATTCAGTTGTGATACATTTGGCTGGGGTCCATTCAGTTATGATACATTTGGCTGGGGTCCATTCAGTTGTGATACATTTGGATGGTGTCTATTCAATTGTGATACATTTTGCTGGGTTCCATTCAGTTGTTATACATTTGGCTTGGGTCCATTCAGTTGTGATACATTTTGCTGGTGTCCATTCATGTGTGATACATTTGGCTGGGGTCCATTCAGTTGTGATACATTTTGCTAGGGTCCATTCAGTTGTTATAAATTTTGCTGGGGTCCATTCAGTTATCATACATTTGGCTGGGGTCCATTTAGTTGTTATATATTTTGCTGGGTTCAATTCAGTTGTGATATATTTTTCTGGGCTCCATTCAGTTGTGATATATTTTTCTGGGGTCAATTCAGTTGTGATACATTTTGCTGGGGTCCATTCAGTTGTGACACATTTGGCTGGGGTACATTCAGTTGTGATACATTTGGTTGGGGTCCATTGAGTTGTGATACATTTGGCTGGGGTCCATTCAGTTGTGATACATTTGGCTGGGGTCCATTCAGTTGTGATACATTTGGCTGGTTCCATTCAGTTGTGATACATTTGGCTGGGGTCCATTCAGTTGTGATACATTTGGATGGTGTCCATTCAGTTGTGATACACTTGGATGGTGTTTATTCAGTTGTGACACATTTGGCTGGGGTACATTCAGTTGTGATACATTTGGTTGGGGTCCATTCTGTTGTGATACATTTGGCTGGGGTCCATTCAGTTGTGATACATTTGGCTGGGGTCCATTCAGTTGTGATACATTTGGTTGGGGTCCATTCAGTTGTGATACATTTGGATGGTGTCCATTCAGTTGTGATACACTTGGATGGTGTTTATTCAGTTGTGATACATTTGGCTGGGTTCCATTCAGTTGTGATACATTTGGCTTGGTTCCAGTCAGTTGTGATACATTCGGCTGCGGTCCATTCATTTGTGATACATTTGGCTGGGGTCCATTCAGTTGTGATACATTTGGCTGGGGTCCATTCAGTTGTGATACATTTTGCTAGGGTCCATTCAGTTGTGATACATTTAGCTGGGGTCCATTCAGTTGTGCTACATTTGGCTGTGGTCCATTCAGTTGTTATAAATTTTGCTGGGTTCCATTCAGTTGTGATACATTTTTCTGGGGTCCATTCAGTTGTGATACATTTGGCTGGGGTCCATTTAGTTGTTATATATTTTGCTGGGTTCCATTCAGTTGTGATATATTTTTCTGGGCTCCATTCAGTTGTGATATATTTTTCTGGGATCCATTCAGTTGTGATATATTTTTCTGGGGTCCGTTCAGTTGTTATACATTTCTCTGGGGTCCATTCAGTTGTGATACATTTGGCTGGTGTCCATTCAGTTGTGATACATTTTTCTGGGGTCCATTCAGTTGTGATACATTTTTCTGGGGTCCATTCAGTTGTGATACATTTTTCTGGGGTCCATTCAGTTGTGATACATTTGGCTGGGGTCCATTCGGTTGTGATACATTTGGCTGGGGTCCATTCAGTTGTGATACATTTGGCTGGGGTCCATTCAGTTGTGTCTTTCACGATAACGCATTTGACGACCACGAATGTTTTCGAAATGAAATAAATATGGAGATTTCGAATATAAAACCCTCTAAATACATGTCAAAGATGACGTCACTCATGATGTCACTGATGATGTCACACAAGATGTCACAGATGATGTCTCATATATTATGACAGAAGATGTCACAGATGATGTCTCGTATGATATCACAGATGATGTCACTGATGATTCCACAAGTGATGTCACATGTCTCTTTATTATTATTATTTTATTTTTTGGTTTTGTTGACCTATCAATTACACTCGATGCAACTCAGTTAAAAACCTGGGGAAAACGGCTCTTGTTTACTACCTGGATCTATCTCTCACCTTTTTTTGTCAGCTGACGCTATCGTGTCTGTAAATTTCCTTCTCATAGTTGATCTTAACGGTACATGGTAACTTGGCCCATTGTCTCTTCCCCTAGACCTTGATGAGCAGGAAGGGAGGGAGAAAATGGGAGGGGGGTGGCAGCAATTATTGTTTTCTTATTCCTTTGAGCGGAGACTAGACGGAATTATTGGAAGGAAAATTACCAATGACGTCATCATTTCTGTTTTGACCAATTACAAAGAGGAAAAAAAACAACACATGAATCAGAACGCCTGGCAGTTTACAAAGTCTCGTCCTCCAAGGGTAAAGCGGGGTTGGATGGTTGGGGGGGGGGGGGTCAGAAGAGCCTTTACTGTAGTAGGTTTTTCCCCGGTCTGCTCATGAAATTCACAAAAGAACTATTCATGGCAACAAATCTGCAATGATGTAGAGTTTTATTTTCTTAAAGTAAAAAAAAGAAGAACGCTTTGACGGGTATGTACATTACAACTCTCTAATAAACACCGTGGGAATCCCCGATAATTCAGTTGTATGTAATTGACTCTCTATAGCAGTGGCTCTCAACCTTTCTAATGCCGCGACCCTTTAATACCGTTCCTCATGTTTTTGCAAACACCCCCCCCCCCCCCCCCCGTGGCCACAAAATTATTTTCGTTGCTACTTCATAACTGTGTTTTCCGATGAGCTAAGGCGACCACTGATAAAGGGGTCGCGACCCACAGGTTGAGAACCACTGCTCTATAGGAACATGCTCTAATCTCGCTCAACAAAGTATTGTAGAAAAACGACATAATTCCTACGAAACTTGTTTTTAAAATGCTGCAAGTGGTTCTTAACCAGGGGTGCCCGCGCCCCTTCTGATGGTGCTTGAGGCAACATTGCTGAGGATGGGGGAATTATTTTATGAAAACAAGAATGGGGGCGAGAATTCTTTTTGAAATCGGTGTATGTTGGGGAGGGGGATGCGGAATTTTTTTTTTTTTGAAAACTGGCGTAGTTATTCATTGAGAGTTCTAAATTTTGGATTTTATAGAAATGTTTTGGAACTGCATTAAAGCTTTAAGGTAGATTAATTAGACACACAAAAATTGTTTAAATAAAACAATGGATTTTCGACTCATTGTTACACTAGCATCCACTTATCGTTACACTAGCATCGACTTATCGTTACACTAGCATCCACTTATCGTTCACGCACCCTTTGCTTTAACACCAAACTCCTGTTACCCCCACCACGTGACCTCATCGTACTCCATTTCCCATGTTATCAAACATCGGCTAACGTAACTCCCAAAACAGAACGGTTAAAGAGCTATAAATAGGAATTAGTACTTTTCCAAAGTGGTTAACAAACATGCTAATACAAGGAAAAGGGGGGGGGGGTGCAGTTATGGCGCCTTCAGGTCCTACTCCGTGACGCACACCAACCAACAAACCCAACACACTCCTCCTCCACTCCCACCCCCAGACAACCCTCACACAACTCTCTATTTCCCCACACATGCCCGTCCACCATCCCATAGATCCTTCCGTCAGCC
The DNA here is from genome assembly GCA_964017045.1 of Omphiscola glabra. Classification (NCBI taxonomy): domain Eukaryota; kingdom Metazoa; phylum Mollusca; class Gastropoda; family Lymnaeidae; genus Omphiscola; species Omphiscola glabra. The sequence continues at coordinate 30,089,546 of OZ024798.1, read as the reverse complement.
CAACCATTGTCACCCCGCTCACAACTCACACCCAATACAAAGTCACACATTTGTTGTAAATAACTTATTCAAATGAATTGATGGAATATTTCTAAAGCGCTTGTATCCATGCTACTTTAGCATGCTCACTGCGCCATCCACTTATTGTTACACCATTATCAACTTATCGTTACACCATTATCAATTTATCTTTAAACCATCATCAACTTATCGTTAATTAAACCATTATCAACTTATCGTTACACCATTATCAGCTTATCTTTACACCATTATCAATATATCGTTATACCATCATCAACTTATAGTTACCCCATCATCCACTTATCGTTACACCATCATTGACTTATTTTACACCATCATCGACTTATTGTTATACCATATCCACTTATTGTTTTCACCATATCCACTTATTGTTACCCCATCATCGACCTATTTTACAACCTCATCCACTTATCGTCACACCATATCCACTTATTGTTACACCATATCCACTTATTGTTACACCATATCCACTTATTGTTACCCCATCATCGACTAATTTTACAACATCATCCACTTATCGTCACACCATATCCACTTATTGTGACACCATATCCACTTATTGTTACACCATATCCACTTATTTTGACTTATTGTTACACCATATCCACTTATTGTTACCCCATCATCGACCAATTTTACAAAATCATCCACTTATCGTCACACCATATCCACTTATCGTGACACCATCATTGACTTATCGTTACACCATCATTGACTTATCGTTACACCAGCATCAACTTATTTTTCACGCACACTTTGCTTCAACGCCAAACTCATGTTACCCCCACCACCAGTAGGCTACTCCATACTCCATACTCCATCAGCCAACAAGTGTATTTAGCTTATCATTAGGCAACTGCACCAAACCCCAGCAACCATATTTTCTAAATACAGACCAACACATTATTGTCCACTTCTAGGTAATCATCAGTGGCGTAGCGAGCTTAACTCGCGCCCGGGGCACAATACCGTTTTAGCGCCCCACCCTTTTCGAAAAACATATAATATTATATGTAAAATATACCATTTGGCGTCCCTTTGTGGGTAGCGCCCGGGGCATGATTCCCCTCTTGCCCCCTCTCGCTACGCCACTGGTAATCATTTAGAGAGAGTTTGCCTTGTCGTAAAGTGGCTCGATCTTCAAAAAGAACAACAAGAACCTCATCATTTCCGGATATATCAGTTTCTCGGCGTTGACCAACCACTATCTTCCACACCCCATCCTAACGACGTTCTCACACCACACCCCCCTCACACCGCCCTTCCCCCATTCCCCGATAAGATCTCCTTCCTAGACAGGATGGCGTGGCTAGCATGTCCTGTGTCCTGGTTTTAATGTGGGTTACTAGCAGGAAGTGAAACAAATTTACTCTACGGCTATAAATAAACCAGAAAACCACAACCATTTCAGAGCCCTGCAACGAATTGTTGTTGTTGTGGCGATGTGTTCTTTTTGAGCCTGGGTCTGGTATCACGTGACTATTCTTGGAGCGTATCCAGCAAGTTCAACATGGGCGTAACTGATCGAGAGCAGGAGACAAACCTGCCCCCCCCCCACTCCTCTGTTTGCAGAAATTCTTCCCACGCGGATTTATTATGGGGTGGGATATGGATAACAGAGACATTGGACATGTATTGAATAATCCTATATGTCTATTTCTTTTATCCGTAACATATTCTGCGTTCATCGTCAGCTCCTTGTGGTCTTAAGGTCTTACGCCTAATGATCCTTATAAGAACAGGTCAGTACGACAGCGTTATGAACCAATACACAAACCTTCAGAACAGGTCAGTACGACAGCGTTATGAACCAATACACAAACCTTCAGAACAGGTACGTACGACAGCGTTATGAACCAATACACAAACCTTCAGAACAGGTCAGTACGACAGCGTTATGAACCAATACACAAACCTTCAGAACAGGTCAGTACGACAGCGTTATGAACCAATACACAAACCTTCAGAACAGGTCAGTACGACAGCGTTATGAACCAATACACAAACCTTCAGAACAGGTCAGTACGACAGCGTTATGAACCAATACACAAACCTTCAGAACAGGTCAGTACGACAGCGTTATGAACCAATACACAAACCTTCAGAACAGGTCAGTACGACAGCGTTATGAACCAATACACAAACCTTCAGAACAGGTACGTACGACAGCGTTATGAACCAATACACAAACCTTCAGAACAGGTCAGTACGACAGCGTTATGAACCAATACACAAACCTTCAGAACAGGTCAGTACGACAGCGTTATGAACCAATACACAAACCTTCAGAACAGGGTTATCAAACAGTTACCACTTTCTCCCCGACGTCTGCTATCAGCATCTCGCCCATCTCCGTCGGTGCCATGCTGTGTTACCGAGCTGCGAACTATCCCCAGTAGAAGCACTAGACCATCCCCAGTAGAAGCACTAGACCAGCGGTTCTCAACCTGTGGGTCGCGACCCCTTTGGGGGTCGCACGAACCTTTCCCAGGGATCGCCTAAGACCACCTGAAAACACACATGCTCTACAGTTATGAAGTAGCAACGAAAATAATTTTGTGGCTGGGGGTCGCCTAACATAGCGAACTGTATTAAAGGGTCGCGGCATTAGAAAGGTTGAGAACCATTGCACTAGACAAAAACAAACAACAAAACATTCACCAACTTCCTGAACCTGCTGTGTTCACACGTCTACGTCAGACGACACACTCCACAAGGATTCTCAACCCTGTTCTATAATCAGCGTACCTGCAAAAGTGTTTTACCGGTAGGTTCTGTACCAACGGTTAATTAAGTCGGGTTCTCGTTCTGGGGGGACGCGACTCTTCGTGAGTTGCCGATCAACGGCTGACACTCCTTAAAGTGGGGGTGGTCATTCCCAAAATGGCTACGCGGGTCACTTTGATCAAGGAGTCAACACTTTGTGTGACGCGTGTCAGTAAACAGAGTAAATAAATGCCAACCCAACTAAAGAATGTAACGGATAATAAATGAAGTTGAAGAACTGCGTTCAAGCTGTGTAAAGGAAATTGAAGAACATGGTATGTGGAAGAACTTTACGGCCCAGAGCCTTCCTCTGCTGACAGGACAAATGAAAATACGACAACAAATATTTTAGTTTAAAAAGTATTCGCCATTGTTATTGCCGGAAGCAAGCAAAACGTTCTTCTCTTACTGTCCTATCTTTAGCATCAAGCTTCCACATACCTTGCACTACTATTTCCTAAGCGATGTAAACACTTTCTAAACTGTATTTATTCTAAATGCACATAATTATAACATAACACATCCGCTGGTGCCGCCACACGTAGAAGTCTATTGTATAGATTTGAATAGAAAAATAGATCCTTTAATATATTAGATACAGTGCACAGTATAGTTAAAAAGATGACCATCATTGCCAATTTGATAGACGAAGGGTGCGGTTGAGCAGTGGCGTAGTGAGGGGGGGCAAGGGGGGCATCATGCCCCGGGCGCTACTCACAAAGGGGCGCCAAATGGTATATTTTACTATAATATTGTATGGTTTTCGAATGGGGGGGGGCGCTAAAAAGGTATGGGGGCGCTAAAAAGGTATTGTGCCCCGGGCGCGAGTTAAGCTCGCTACGCCACTGCGGTTAAGGACCGAAACTTGAGGGCGCCCGCGGAGGTTTTCCACGCGCATTTGGGGAGGAGTCTGGGGATGGGGCTGAGCTCCTCTCTCACAGAATTCCTTTGATGATTTCAAAATGCAGGGGCGTTGTGGAAAATACCTGAAATTTGTTTTGCTTCATTTTATACTTAACCGAAGAACCAGAGAAGAAATGAATTGTACATAGCTGTGTATTTATAAATGCTCTAATTTTTGTAGGTCATAAATAGTGATGCTGTTTTTAAATATTTTTTTAACATAAGAAATAAGCTATTTCAATAAACATTTTAGTCAATCTAAAAATAGGGGCCGGCACACCGAAATGGCACATACCGTCACAAAAAGGGACGACCATATTGTTGAAAAGTGCGTTTTTTGTCAGGAATGAAAATAATTTCTAATTGAATAAATAAATAATTTCATTTGTGATATAGCCGCTGCGTCACAATGTGTCATATGCTCCCCCCCCCCACCCGCCCGGGTCTCCTATTTGATTAGCTAATATTTCCTCGCACTCCCTAACAAACTATCTTGCTCCCCTGAGGGGCTGAGAAGCGCGGTTTGAGAAATCCTCCTGTATCAGATATCTCTTAGAAATGCATTAGTCACCCCATCATCCACCTATTTCAACCTTTTTGCGTTCATTTCAAAGCTCTATTTATTTTCCTTGCTGACGTAATTCACGTCTGCTATACAATTCCTTATCTAAAGTGACATTCCACAACTGGTATTCTATACAAACCGCAAACAGGGAATTTCCGTTTAAAAAAATTTAAGACCCCCAACCCCTATTCACCACCCCCACCACCCTTCACCTATCTCCCAAACACGATTTCCATCCCTGACATGCTACATGTTGTAACACGTTTTGGCGGGAAAATATCTAGGCCACGTAACGACCCTCCCTGGTTTATGTCCAAACACCCAGGACAACCAGAACGAGTCATGCGTCAAAAGGTATTGGGTATTTAAAAAAAATG